>JAKTVD010000007.1:0-354669 GCA_030557035.1 Saturnispora kantuleensis | reverse complement strand
TGTTGTAGCGCATTCGCATGCGGGAAATGCATCAACAAATCGACGAACAACCGACTTTAGAAGCAATTATCGGGAAAGATATGGGCTAATGATGAGGCTCAAGTGAACTATGGTGATGGAAGCTTGTTTGGGTGGTTTGATGTGGTACTCGATGAAGAGGCGCGTTGTCGCATGCGGGAGATAGTTGGTAAGCACTCAAGGAAGTAGTGGAAAGTGGCCAACAGCAAGGTGAATTGAAGATTGTAAGTATGTCAATGAGTGCCACTTAAAATGGGCTTTCACAGTGTATGCTCCCAGTTTACCCTGTTAGCATTCATTGAAGCCAAGCGCCGACTTGTAAACTTGCCCAGTGTAAGACCTTGGTTAGTTTGCGGTCAGTGGTTGCTCCCGTTGTTCCAACCAATTGGATAGACGGGGTTCTACAATCTAAAGAAAAAGATGCGAGATGTAAACCGGCCTCGGTGGTATATGAGCACATGAGCAGTTGTCACATGACCCGGAGTCGGATTCCCATACAACAATTCGTGGCCGCTTTGCCACTTTCTTGGCAGACAAATCACAGTCAAGACACATCTCCCTATCACTCTGGTTCATTTTGGCGTCAAATACTGCCTCATTTGGAGAATATACCGGGGGGTCATTTCCACTGGTTGACGGTGGCGCATTGCTCATGCGCCACGACAAGCCCCCACCTCCGACTCCTGGCATGGACATTTAAGCCTCTCAACTGCCACGTAAAGTCAATAGCCGCTATTCAAATGCTTGGAGTGGAAATTGGTACTTTTCAGGGCAAAGGGTTGCCTGAACACTCTTTTTGCATATTTAATGATTCCAGGGTAAAGAATGAGGCTTTGAAGGAACTGGTAATCTAGGGTGCTTTGCAAGTTAGATATAATGTCAGGTGATTATCTAGTGGGATAAAGGAGAAAGTTGGAAGTGTAATGCAGGTCCCACCTCTTGTCGACATTTCAGATGGACCGGTAACTGTTCAAAACTTCATGAATTCCGTTTTGAGCCACTATTACCACAGAATGGTGAGGGCGGCCATTTTAACCGGTTAATGCAACACAAAGGTTTGGGTTGGGACGCTTATATCTTGGTTTGTCTTGAACAGTAAAGAAGTTGAAACAGAACGATGGAAATTTTGCTAATATCTTCACATAACGTTGCTTTTGAAGCCAGGTGCTGATCGGCAGAGTGTACTTCCCCGGTTTCTCTTTGGACCGTCATTTGTTAGACGGTATCCCCGGTTCTCCCTCGAGCTGAGCATATATTTGCTCAGCAACCATTTTGGTGAATCACTCACTTCGGACACTCTGAAAATGTTGAACGGGTAGCGTTGATGTTATTGGACAGATGAGACAATCTACCAAGGCTCAACACATACATCCCCTTTAAACAATCATTTTTGCTTATAAACATAAACGAGTGAACCTAATACCCCCTTCCTTCCAATACTTTCTTCCTTACCACCATTTTAAACTCATTTGATTGACTAACAACTCCTAGCTAAATCATTAATCAAAATACAAACGATGTGTTAAATATCTTGGGAATTCTCCTTCTTTTATAGCAATTCTTGATTAGTAATTGGCGTGTATTCTTTGTTAACACGCAGCCTTACAATGGCCTCAAGTCGTCTTAATAGTTGCTTTAACACTGCTTGGTATTTGTGTTACAATGAGCAATGTCGTGGTCATGTTTCACATATGACAATTCCCATATCTCAACACCTTTGTGCTCTTTTGGGATGTGTTACATGTATCGTACCACCGATTCAGCCTCCACTCATAAAGTTGTGCTGTATTAACAGAAAATTCACCCTTGCTGGCATCTACTCTACGTTATCATTTAATCCTCATGGTCCTTACTGCTAACACGAACCAACTCCAGTTTCTCATAGCAATCATCTCTTTTTAAGTGTTTAATGCAGGACATGGCCCCATTTGCTTGCTTATACACTTCGAGCGCAGGTATTTAGTTCCTTAATGAGCATATTCCTTGAGTTACTGCATTGATAAAGAAACTCAAGCATTTGTCAATTCCACCCTTCATGTTCTCTTTGTTCCCACAAACATAGCTCTTCTCAACTAAATTTTCCCCATCAAGCCGTTCTAGTATAGTGGTGAGTACAAGTCGTTGTGGCCGACTAGACCCAGGTTCGATTCCTGGGAACGGCATTTCTATTTTTACCCCTATTTTTATTCATCTCACCTATTCTTACCCCTGAGTCTGTGCCTTTTTTTATTCACGTTGCTCTCACCATGGATGTCTTGAAGAGAGACAGTAACTGCTTGGTGTGCAGCACCGTACCGGAGTGTCCTGTGTGTGGTTGGGACGAGCAATGTGCAGTTTCAACCCAAACTTGTTCGAAATGTCCTGAAACATACTGCGTGAAGTCATCTTCTTTGAGCGGATCGAAGGTGAAGAGCGGGTTATCCACGGGTCAGATCACGGGAATCGTTGTGTCTTTTTCTGTTGTTGTGTTTTTAATTCTCTTGGCGGGGTTTTACGTGCTATGGAAGAGGTATAGGGCGAGAATCCGACTTCACAAGTATAAAACCGTTGATGAAGAAGAGATGAAATGGTTGCGGAGGACTACCGATTACGATGCCAATCCTGGTGTTGAACAGAAGCGGATGTCTCAAGTGACGATGTCCACGGTGGCAGATTCGGTCTTTACGAAGGCTTCGAACGTGATTAACGTTGCATACATTCCGGGGGTGACGGCGCCTCAGTTTCCACTGGCGTCGTCGCGTGTGTCCGTGGCCAGCAAGCCACACAGCGTCTATTCCAAGGACACAATGATGTCGGACCTTGAGAAGGCCTCGTTTCACGACGGCCACATTGCCTCAAGGCCCACAAACACGACTTTGGTGGATATCGGAAAGGACGAGTATAACTTCGACGACGACCAGGGCGAGGGGACTAACGGCCAGCGCCCCTTTACGTTCAAGTTGCAGAGGTCCGGATTGGTCAACGGAATGCAGGGTGAGGTGATTGAGGAAGAAAGTGAGGCGGAATCCGTGATGCACCAGCAGCAGGCCAGAAAACCTCGTTTGCTCACCCGGTATGGGTCGTTGAAGAACAAGTTTGGCCAGGGCGCATTCAACGTCGTGGCAAACTCCTCCGACGACGACAGTGACAGTGATTCCGATTTGGAGAACATCGAGTATATTACGAAAAGGCATGAGGAGGGTAAACTTGATCTCGGCTCCCTCGACCTGCCTCATTCTAGGTCGGGCACCCTTGAGACTGCCACCAGCGGCACGCTGAAATTGGTCGACAATGAGTGACACTGAGTAACGAGCGCAGCGAGTCACCAAGTGAGTGGTCTGCTGTAACGAGGGAAGCGAATCATTCAGTGGGAAATTGGGTGGTCAGCTGTGACCAGCGCAGCGACTCACCAATTTCGCACCATGTCAAGAAAGTCACTTATCCAACGTTAGCGAAGCAGGATGGAAGCTATTAAGTGAGTGATTCCAGCACCAGCAAACTCATGTTATCACCCCCTTCATGGGCCTCTTTTAACGTACACAAATCTATTAGAAACACAATGCATTTCTTGGCAGCACGCCTTCCTTTGTGCACCTACATCATTTAATATACCTTGTTCATTTTTAGATCAATAAAGCTGATCTTGGCCAACCGCTTTCTTTGGACTGGCCACAAATAGTCTTCTTTGGTGTATTTTACAAAGAAGCGGTGCTGGGAACCATCCAGATCGAACCATAACATGACGCAATCCGTTATCAAGGAATACCACTGTGCGTAAAGTGAGAATGCCAATCCAACCCTCTTTTCTGGATCCCATTCACCGTTTATGCCGTTTATAAAATCCAACATTGAAACTTCATCAACCCTCTTTGGTTGCCACGGGGAAGCACTGCTCCGTACAGCTACACACTGCAGAGCGCTGCTGAGCAATTGTTCTATTCAGATAAGCGCTTACGTAATCACCGGCCCACTCAAGTTGGCACCCTTCTTTTACCTTGCGCTAAATGGACACAAGAAGTCCCACAACAGCGGCAAAAACGCATCCACTGGTCATATTAGGCGAGAAATATATACCCCTCTCTTTTCCGATCCAAAAACAGCCTGATGGCGCTACACACCAGGGATTTACTGATAACATCAAGTCGATGCTTCAGCGGTTCCAGATCAACTCTCTCGGCGCAGAGGACGTTCACTACCCCCCCGAATTTGTTGAGGATGTTTACACTCGCGATTGGTTCACGTACCGAACGGGATTTCCTTTGATTGATAGAGATAAAGACGGTCCCAGTGGATTGAATTTTGGGTCGTTGTTGCGTGGCACGTTGGATTTGACAACGTCAACAAAAGGGTTTAGCACGGACGCCGGTTGGGGCTGCATGATCCGCACAAGCCAATCGTTGTTATCGACAGCGTTGATGAATTTGCACCTGGGAAGAAGTTGGAGGTACAATGAGGAATGTTTTAATGAAGACCATTGGCAGGTTTTGAAGAGATTTAACGATTCTCCCAAGGAGGACTACTCGATCTTCAAATTTGTGGAATTTGCCCGTGTGAATTGCAATAAGAAGCCTGGAGAATGGTTTGGACCCAGCGATGCTGCTAAAAGTATCGAAGGTTTGTGCAAACAAAACGCTAATAGAGATCTTGCAGTGTATTTGACAATGGATTCCGGTGACATTTACGAGGACGAACTTATCCGGTTGGCAACGAAGGAGGGAAAGTTCGAGCCGACGTTAATTCTCTCGGGGATCAGATTGGGTGTTAAAAACGTGAGCAGGGTGTATCGTCCCTTTTTGAAGCATTTGCTCTCACTGAAGTGCTCAGTGGGAATAGCTGGGGGCAGACCATCATCGTCCCACTACTTCTATGGATTTCAGGGCGATGAGCTCTTCTACTTGGACCCTCATTTCCCCCAAAAGTGTCTAGAGGTGAGCGAACAGTTGACTGTGGATGATATCAAGCAGTACATCACCACGCTTCACACAAGGAAGGTGCGGAGGTTGAATTTGGACCAGTTGGATCCATCGATGTTGATTGGATTATTGGTGAAAAGTGTTGAAGAGTATGAGGAGTTGAAGAGCAGTATCTGCGCATTCGACCCCATGGGCAGATTTCTGAGCATTTATGAGCACAGGACCGTTGTTCAGGACATGGAAAGCGATGTCGATGAGTTTGGAGTTGAGAGTATCAACGAGTTTGAGGACGATCATGAGCACATAGGAGATGACTCGATGGTGGTGGTGGAAGAGGGGGAGCAGAGGAATCAGGAGGATCAGGGGCTTGTGCATTCAGGAGATGGCTCAATGGTGGTGGTGGACAGTGCGGGTGACCATGTGCAGGCAGGAGATGACTCCATGGTGGTGGTGGAAGGGGAGGATCTTCAGGCGGTGATACCCGAAGGGTTGGAGGAGGAACCGATAAAAGTATCGAGATCGATTGGCGAGGACCCAAATGCAAACGAAATGGCGTGCAATGATGCAATTGATATTACGGAAACAGTGATCCACAATGGGAGAGAGTACTCGGAGACGGTCTTGATAACACCGAGGGAGTCGTATTAGCGAACGAGCAAACGAACGAAGTAAGTTTGCGAGTGTCGGCAATCACCAGGTCATCGTCTTAAGTGCGCATGCACACTTTGTTGGACGGCTTTTACTCCTTAATTCACAAGGTTTGTCTGTTTGCTTTCACTGATGGCGCCAACTAAATTGACGGCTATTTCGCAATAAATAGAAGGGCATGTTGTTGCAGCTGTCACCATTCAGCATCCATTTCCAGCTTCAGGTCATTCTCCGTGAGTTACAAGTCCACTTCTCAATCAGCCATCCTATTACCGAGCTCTTCATTCAACAGGGTTGCGATTATTTGTCTCACCAAATGCTCTCATATTCACACCATGAATCTATCGGCATCCGTTAGCTTACACGCTCCACGACCGCTCTTCACCTCTTTTCAGCTCCGACGCGTCACATCTCTGATCACCAATATCATGGCATTTTTGCCGCTAGCATCTGTTGAATAGTAACTACCCCTTGCCCCTAGAGGAAAAAACAGAAGATTGATTCATCTATTGCTGGGAAGCAGCGATTGCCTGAATATCTCATTCCCACAGGGCCCTAATCATGACGAATATACCTACTCAATGTGTTATAAAGTTCCCCAATACAGGAAGGAATTTGCTTTGTTTGCATGTTTACTCACCCCACCCACAAACTCCTTCCAACATGCAAGCAGTTCGCACGTCCAAGCAGAGGCAGCTCACTTGTTTAAGCACAGGCAACACACCTATTCAGGCACGAGTGACCATGTGCACGAAATCACCATCAAACATCCACTAGCAAGTGCTCTCTTACAAACTCGCACAATCGTACATCATTGCGCTCGTTTGTGAGATCCTAACGCGATATTGTTACTCGTGCTGAGCTTAGCCGAGCAGCCGAGCAGCCGAGCCGATCAAACTTCCAATCACCTCATCGGTCAAGCATTAGCTGTATCTCCCTTGCCATCACCTGTATACCAATACAATTAACCAATTGGTTGCTCTAATATGCAGGTATAAGCTAGATATCTATTACATTAAACAGCCCCAGATCATCCACCGTGCCAATCACCTTACGAATTAAGCATAGGCTATACACTCATTACAATTAAACACCCACTCGCCGCCAAACTCACTAAGTTAGTTTGCCAACTATGTGCGCTTAGCCTAGCAGCCCACACGATAGCACTCAGATCATCCAGCTACACTTTACCTGTCAAACGCAGGCTATTTACCCATATCGGCCATTTTCCCATTACAATCAAACACCCATTGGCTGTTAAACATGAGCCAAATACGCGTTGCAATTAAACACCCGCTCGCTGCCAAAGGACCGCAGTGAGCCAGCCAGCCAGCCGTGTTCGCTTGTGCTGAGCCTAGCCGAGTATCCGAACAGCAAAACAACTGGAGCTTCCCCCTATCGCCTTACCAGTCACAATCACCTATGCAACCATAAACCCACGCTTTCCATCCAAATACAAGCTCACACCGGCTCGCTCCACTCGCTGTCACACTCACTTCGTTCGTTTACCAGCAATCTGTCGCACCTGGTGCACGGATGTCTCATCAACTTTTCAGCGACGCGCATCGTTGCTTGACGCGTCTGCTTCTGGCCTTCAACCGAAACCACGATGGATTCTCACGACGAAGAGGGGTTTGAGGAGCTGATGGAGCGCCAGGGCGACTCCATCCTTCTTGAAGAAGACAGTGATTTTGAGAACCAAAACGCCAACTCTGACGACGAATTGGAAGGAACTCAATTGGAGAACGATGAAGCGATTGATGAGACGGAGTTGAAGCTGAAGGCATTGACCACAATGCGCCGAAACCAGGTTGTGCTGGATAGAAGCGATGAGCGGGTGAAAAGCCAGATCTTAATGCTTTGCTCTGCTTTAGGTGGTGTCGATCCTTCTACAAATGAATACATTTTGGGTACAGATGCGTATGGATGCCTAAAAGACATCAAAAGATGGCTGAAAAGGTTTGAGGAGAGCAACTCGTGGCTGGTGGCGTCGTTCTGCCACGACATGGGTCTTTTTGTGAACGATTTGGTGCCGATTTTGGTTCAAATGGGAGACATTGTGGTGAAAGACGGTAGCTCCCAGTTGATGCGAGTGGTGTTGATTTCGTTGGAATTGATGGTCAAATTGACAAGTCCCATTGTGGTGATCGAAGACGAGGACGAAAACGAGGAACAGCTCATCTTCTACATGAAGATGAAGCTGGCTCAGGTGGAGTACAAGCACAGGCTGCTCAACTACAACAATGGCCAGATCCTCAGGAACGTGATTGATCTGGCGAAGCCGATCCTGAAGTTGGACAAGAAGGATCTGACCAAGCGAGACAACATCATCCTCAACCTATGTCTCACCCTCTTTGTGAACATCCTCAGAATCGAGCCCTCAACAACGTTCAAATCAAACACCTCCTCCACAAAGTCGATCGACGTGATTGAAACCATCCCAACAGGGGTTACCCGAGAGGATATTTCGATTGACAAGACGCTCAAGCTCTTCGACAAGTTCAAGGTCTTGACCTTGGTCCAAACCGTGGCGTCGAACTTGACATCGGAGTTCGAGACCTCGATTCTCGGTTACGCATGCATCGACTTCTACTACTATCTGTACGTGGGGGTTAAACCCGAGGTTTTGGTCAAAGGTAACGAGGGTCGACCCGAATCCCGCCATGAACACGATCCCACACCCTCCCAATTGAGTTCCTCGGGTAAAACATTGAAGGACCTTCTCAGGAGTGAGGATACTCGAAAGAGGACCATCTTTGCCAACAGATCAACCCGTCATGCGAACTTTGGAACACTCCTTAAAATCAAAGACGGGTCAAATAGATACAGGACGGTCTCGGGACAATCGAAGTTGACCAACGCCAGTCTCTTGGATGTCATGGATGACAACACAACAAAAGAAACAAAGAGAATAGGCTCCCACATCTACAGGGAGAAAAAGTCAAACAGAGATGACAGATTGAACGAGAGGACAACACCAATAGACACCCAATCCATTAAGCTCTTGAAAACGTTCACCGAGCAGTTCCTGGAAAACTGCTTCAATACCCTCTGCAGGGAATTCGACAATAAGATCTTGTCAGCTCCTGATAAGGACATTGGTGAGACAATGGTGGCCAGATTCCACTATTTGTTCATCATTCATTGGGGTTTGAAGTATCAGAGGTTGGCGATTGAGGCCCAAAAGACCAAAAGCGTCTCCAATATGAAGAAGTATAGGTATGTCATCCACGCAATCTCAACAAACGTCATTGACAAGCTCTTCATTGTCTATTTGAATCTCTTTCAAAGGAATTACCCAATGATGAGAATAACGATCAAGTGCATCCAGGAGATCATTCTTTGTTCAATGGATTTACACTCGTTTAATAGGTTACTAAATGATCCTAAGGGGGCCTTACTGGAATCCGAAGTCAAGGACGTCAAGGCCTATGTTATCTCAGCGGAAGGCACATTAAGAACCATCTTCAAGTCAAAAGAGAGGCTAAAAGTGCTCTGTGATTTGCCACGAGATGCCCAAAAGGTGTCACTGGCCCATGCAGAGGTTGCCATTGAGTTTACCGGTGTCATCATGAAGTTTTTCAAATATTCTCAATCGTTGAAGATCCCCTTGATGCTTATCAAGAACAAGGACCCGGAGAGCGAAAAATTAGAGTATATTTCGTTTGACTCCACATTGGCCAACCTTTTCAGAGACATCCTGCTACAGGAGAAGATTGTCAATTTGCACGTTTGGTACTTCATCAGATGGGAGAACTTCGAAGAGAGTCGAATAATGAGATGTCTCAATTATTTCTCTCTCTTGGTCAATGAACAGTGGGAACGTCACATCTTGAAACTCATCAGATTGGATTTCATGTTGGCCTTGTTCAACCTGAGAAATTCAACCTTCTCCAAGGTTGCAATGATGGCATTCGGTAGATTGTTGGATCGGTTCATGCATTTGCTTGCCAAATTGCACGCAAATACCAAATGCGTCTTGTTGGAACCAATGACACTGACAGCCACGACCAATTCTAATATCATCGATTACTACCTGACAGGGGATCCATTCTTGGATACTCAACAGGATAGATATAACGAGCGGTTTGAAACCGACAAGAAGTTTAAGGATGTCAACTTTAAGGAATCCCAAGCGATGGGTCAAAGCCAAAAAATTGCTCTTGTTGTTACTAGACTGATCTACGACGATAACGAACTCCTAGTTCGGGAACTGATCAAGACCTTGACTCAATGGATCAAGGAATTGCAAAATGGTCCAATATTGGAAGAGGAGAGGGTTGCTCGAATAGGCTCGTTTAAGCTCAACAAGATGACGTTGAAGGGTGTTAAGAATTCTCCTTACTTTGGACTACTTTGTGAAATTGTTGGTGTTAAAAACGGTCAATTGTTGGACAAATCAGTGGACAGTTTGACTACAAATCGTGATTTGGTCTTCTCATCGTTGGAAACACCGCTGGATCAGATTGATCTGGAGGGGAAATTCGACGATCCAAATACAGGCGCAGGCTCAGACGGTGAGGACCGTCGTGGGTATTATGGTGCGGGTATTGTCAATGATTCCGAGGAGGATTCGGACAACGATTTAGCCGGAGGAGGTGGTTTGGATGACGATCCATTGGCATTGTTGGAGGCCCAATTGAACACTCTGGAACGCAGGCCGAAGGGCAAGGCAATGAAGAGGACTAACGATGGTGACTTAGTGGAGTTGGGTGGAAAAAC
The DNA here is from genome assembly GCA_030557035.1 of Saturnispora kantuleensis. Lineage (NCBI taxonomy): Eukaryota > Fungi > Ascomycota > Pichiomycetes > Pichiales > Pichiaceae > Saturnispora > Saturnispora kantuleensis. The sequence continues at coordinate 344,389 of JAKTVD010000007.1, read as the reverse complement.
AAGGATGAAGAAGACCAAGAAGAGCAAAGGTAAGGAGAAGGTCACTTCGAAGAAGAGGAAACGAAGGACACTTGTCGATGAGGGGGATCTCTCAGATGTGAATATCGAGCGGACCAAGAGAGGCCCGCTTTCCAGGTACAGGGTCGAGGATAGTGATGAAGAGGAGGAGGATGGTGCTTTCTTTGAAAGAGAAAGAGTTCTACAAATATACCTTCAAAAGAGAAAGGGTAAGATCACCGGGGAAGCTTACCAAAAGCTCCTTGACGGTACGTTGAATATTGCTGGTCTAGAGAGCGAGGAGGAGGAAGAGGAGGAGGAGGAGGAGGAGGAGGAGGAAGGGGATGCCGGACAAATACCACAGCCTGTTTCGAACGAATTTGTGGAGGAAAGGGATGACCGTGGTGAGGGCGGCGAGGAGGCGAGAGAAAGACACTCACATGTATCGAACGAATTCGTTGAGGACAGCGAGGAGAGTGAGAGTGCTAGTGAGAGTGAGGATGAGGAGATGGACGAGCGAAAGGACAGAGCAAGACGTCCGCCTGCATCTAACGAGTTTGTTGAGGACTCCAGCGAGGAATCCGAGGGTGATGATGATCCTGATGGCGCCAATAACCTCCGGGACGTCCTTCAAACCTTGTCCAAGAGTATTAATGGCGAATCCCATGGTTCTCAACAAGATGAAGATGAAGATGAGGATGAGGATGAGGAGGCGGTGAGAAGACCTTCGTCTGTGCGCAGCAGGACTGTCGAGGGGTCAAATGAGCAACCAAATGAAGGTGATGAAGACAACGATCTGCGGAATGTGCTTCAAAGCTTATCGAAGAGTATTAACGATGCTTGATTGGACGATGGGCCCAATGGTCAATGGTCCAACATCCGTCTTCATTCCATCAGACATCATAATCATTACGTTGACTACTGGTGCTGTTGCTGGCATATCATCGAGTGTTGCGATTCCTATGGCTTGCCATTCAAGGCTGCCGTTTGTACTAATTTATAATGGGAATTTAAGGGTGAAACCACGCAACAAAAGCCCAATCACTTCTCTAATTGCTTCACATTGGAACAGCTCCATTCCATCCTCCAGACACTTCAAAAGCCGGAATGTATATTGCAGTTGCTTGAATATAACTAACTTAGGTCCAAAAATTAGAAAATCGCGCTCCATTCATCGTTGTGTCATGCGTAAAAGAGAAGAAACTGTAAGTGACCGTTCATGAGCGCATGAGCCGGTCACGTGACCTTTTTTTTTGTATTTACACTCTAATGACACTCCTATGGCCCTAATTCCCTGCCAATGGAGGATATGGCACACCTGTAATTGGTTCATGTTAGGAATTCAATTTAGTGGCCGAATTTAGCGGATTTGCAGCAATTGAGGGGGTCATTTGCTGGATTGGTGGTGTGGCGCATGTGCTGACGTGGCCTCACGCGCCACTGCTCATACAGACACGCAGCCTAGCCAGAAGCGCCAGTCAGGCGGTGATTCACTTGCCGTTAGGAATAAGTCATTTATGTTACCAATATCTCTAAAAGGATATAACTATCACGGAGATGTTTGGATTAAAAGCGCTGATCGAGGATCCATACCGCTGGGTGTGTCACCTCGTTTCAGTGGAGCATGAGGCAGTTCGCTGTCAAGACCAATTAAACCACTCTGAGTGGTGGTATGGCGGAGTAGTACTACCCCTACTGGATGGAGTATGAATGCATTGGTGGTTGTAAGACGTAACTACCCCTGCGAGGTGTATGCGGCAAGTACGTCTGCCTAATGAATATTGAACTAATCCTTGAACGTGGATAAGTCACTTGAAGTTAAAAGAGAGCTACCTCGGTTCGGCGTCGTTGAAACTCCTCTGTTTGGTGGATTGAAACTACCCCTCGCACCTAGTATAACTACCACCCCTGCGCGGTGTCTGTGAAACCACCCCTGCGCGGTGTCTGTGAAACCACCCCTGCTAGGTAGCACGCAACTACCCCCACCAATTGGCCTGAAACTACCCCTGCTAGAATAACCCTGATACTGACAGTCATTTGAAGTTAAAACCCTGTCTCTGAGGTCAACTACCCCATCTAAATGCGTTTCATCTCAAAGCCATAATAATCTTCCGCTTTCTTTCTGTGGGATCTTTTTTTGGCTCAATTCAGCAAAACCATCCCTTCACAAACTAAACTTAAGATGAGCACATGAGCACAAAAACGCTAATCACGTGCCTGTCATTCCAAGTCTCAATACATAAACTCTCACAATGCCTAGCGGGTTTCCCAGCAAAGAAATCACACGTTTGTGAGTGTTTCCACAAGTGCACCTCATTTTGCGGGCAAAATTTGCCTCATTTGAATCAATTGAAAGGGCCCATTCCTGAGGTGGATTGACATCAAGTCATAAATATCTCTTGTTTGTGGGAAAAACTAGCCCTGTGCAGGTTCCTTGCTTAGAGTGTCAAAGGAACTCTGTTGGGTGTACCAAGGTATCCTGCGGAGGGTGCTCGTGACATGGGTAAACCAAAATTGCCAAAGTATTCACACCTGTAAATGACCTGCTCCAATGTCGCAGTATCCAGAACCTATGTGTCTCATCGTGTTTGAGTTGACTGCACCAGTTCCTTAAGTACGCTGGACAGCTCGCCAATCTAAAGCACAAACAAAACCCCTCTCACTTCATCCGTTTACTAGTCGCTTTCACAAAACTGATTCCACGACCATATCCTCAGTGCACAATCAGGAGATTAACACTGGATCTCACACAGCAAATCCGGTTAGCTAGTGTCATTCACTTACTCACCTGTGTTTGCTGCACTCACCCACTCATTCACTTACTCACCTGCGTTTACTTCACTCACTAATTCACGCACTTACTCACCTGCATTTGCTTCACTCACTCACTCACTCACTCATCCACACACTCACTAACTCACCCACGCACTCACGCACTCACAAACTCACTCCGTTCGTTGGTTCGTGAGCTCACTCCACACACCTTCCTCCAGAACCCCCCTTCAACGCACCCACGATCGTCTGCGTCGATGATATGAACATCACAAGAAACCCAAACACAATGCACGAGAAGATCCCCGCAGCATGCCACTTCGACTTGTTTCTCCACGTCATTCTATAGTAGCACAATGGAGGCAGAATGTACGCCAGAGTTGACCCTGATGTTGCTCCCACCAACTCCAAGACCGTACCCAAGTTGCACGTGTACAATGAGATCATCATCGGCACGAGGGATGTCACGGTTGTTACCCAAAAGTGGAGCTTTGTTGGCAGATGGTCCAATGTGTAGCTGGGGTCTCTTCTTTGGTTGTAAATGACAATCAAATCCTTGATGATCTCTCTGAAGACAAAGATCTCCAACGGAAACGTTGTGAGCATGTTCAATCCGAAGCACAACCGTGCGATATTGATCACCCAATCGTCGCTGGGGAAGTTGTTCAAGATGTTTCCCTGTGTGAGGGAGCCAAAGTTGAGGAATCCTGAGAGTCCCATCATTCCGCAGACCAACCCCGACAGAATGCATGCCATGTGGGTCACAGTGTTGAATCTGTCGAGTGTTGGCGTGGAGATTGAGTCGTAAATAAACGTTGTGTTGTGGTGGCACACCAACGCAAACGAAATCACCGAAATGCCCTCAAACACATCGACCGAGATGAACCAGTTGGACACGGGGCCCTTCAGGTCCTCGGAAACCATCGCACCTCGCATCACAACAATCCCAATGATAATAGCCATGCTGATCAACGCCAAACCGCTTGTTTTTGCTAGTTTCGACATGTCTCTGATAAGAGAGAGCGGGTAGGAGATGAAAACAATGCATATAACGATCACCACGTTTCTCGTCACCAACCAATCAAGCCACTCATCCGATTTCCAAGACTCACTCACCATCGACCTTAAAACATGTGGAATCGAGTCTCCAATGATCACAGAAAACCCAACTGCCCCACCAAACGCAAAAAGACCCTGCGCTAGCAACACCACCACCTTTCCTGGCGTTCCAAACGAGTGCGTGACGAACCCCGTGTAGGTCTTCGTCCCGGAAAGCTTTGTATTGATGATAATCAACCGTAAAGTCCAGTCGTTGACCCAGGTAAGCGCTGCCATCAATACCAACCCAGTGACCAGACCCGAGTGACGGAACGCCGCCGGAATCCCCACGATTCCTGCACCCACAATCGAATTCGTCATATTGAAGAACGCCGAGTCAAGTCCAGATCGGCCACTTTGGGCCGATTCTTGCTGCAAAAAAGCCTCACGGGGTTCCCCAGGGCGTACCAACCGGGTGGCAAAGTCACCGTCCTCAAAATCCTCCTGGATCCTGTCATTAAACGGACTTAAAGTGTCCATGTGGCTGGTGTGTGTGGGGTCAAGGGGACGAAAGTTTTATTCTCACGACGCTTCACCGTTTCTTCCCTAAAACACCCCGAAAACTGTGTCTTTCCAAGGCCAATCCACTTGAAAGTACCACCATTGGAACCGCATCAATCATAGCATCACATTGGTATAGTTTTCAGATTAATTGGACCAGCAAGCGATGAAATCCGGCAAGAAGTCAGAATCGGGGTTGATGAACACGTTGCTGCCGGGCAGACGGTCTAAGAGCGGCACAAAGGCCCCAGACCAGCGCTTGGCGTCCAGCGATACGATAGAAAACACAAATTCCGCCTTAAAAAGCTCACCGTCCAAAGCAAACATCTTTAAACGAAGGGATTCCGAGATGACGGACCTTTCAAGGGTATCGAGTAACCAAACGGTCCAATCGATCGGGTCCTCGATATACTCCTTGCCACAATCACACACCAAGAAGATTTCCGCATTCCAGGGCTATCGAAAAGGCCACAGACACACGATTTCAGACGATTTCCACTTGGAGAAGCCGGACGATCCCCTTGTGATCGACGCAATGTTCAAGGAGGTGATGGAGACAAGGGACTTTCAGAGTTTGCCGGCAAGCGCACGCACGGTGATGTTGAATTACACACCGGACAGAAAATGGATGTTGATCCACCAACAAAAGTTGACGGAATTCAAGCGACAGGTGTCTCGTGACCACCAGGAACGAGGCCTCTCTCGACAGGCCACGATCCACCACTTTACCCCCACCGCTTCCGCTGAACCCCGGATTTTTATCGATCTCTTGTTGAACAACACCCTCACCTCCGACCAGTTGAAGGAATTGGAGGTGTATTTGACCTCGGAGGACTTGAACTGGTTGGAGGAGTTTGTTGACAACGACGGGGCGCTATGTCTTTGTAACGTCTTGAACAACCTCTACAAAACAAGACCCCTGCTCCCGCCACCCTCACCCTCACCATCACCGTCTCAGGTCCAGGGTGGCTTGCTGCGAGGTTCAAAGCCGTTGAGGTTCACCAACATCGAGGAGGTGTACGACTCGGTCTTGGAGAAGGAGTTTCGCCTTTTTCGGTGCATAAAGGTGATCGCCTTGACGTCAATAGGATCCTCAAAACTGAAGTCGATTTTGAACCTCTTTATACCCTCCATTTTTGGCGGAATGTTCTCTCCAAGACCGTTCGTGAGGAAGACGGCAACAGACTTGATTCTACACTACTCCTTCAATTCCTCCAACTCGAGATATCTTTATTCCACGTTGCGAAAGGAAAGCAATGAAAACACACATTTGATCTTCATCAAGACTCTATATGACAACTTCCCCCCCAATACAAGACTGGACGACAAGTCAGTGGCCATATTGACTTCCAACCAGCATCTCACACGCTTGGACGCGTGGATATGGAGCGTCATCAGACTGTTCAAAGGCAGGGGCAGAATGGGTTCCCGTGTGGGGCTATATCCGGAATTCCAATACAGCGGACCAATAGACGACGGGTTCTTGACTGATTACGCGGATTCCACCCTTGTACTCTTGAGATACATCATCTCCAACAGCGGGAAACTCCAAGATAGGTTACATATGCGGAGACTCATCCAGACCGCGGGGCTCAATGACCTCATAGGACAGTGCTATTTCCTCAAGGTGGAGGCGTTGAACAAGGAGATTGAGAACTTGGAGGATTTGCTACGGGACGATGATGAGGAGTTGAAGAAATCAACAGAGTTTAAAGAACAGAACATCAATTTTCAGGATCCAATCTCATTGTTTGGGGCATTGTGGAGGAAGAACAAGGGTTCCCAGGTGGGGGACCAGTTGCTATCGTTGACACAGAACGTCTTCTTGAACACAAATGCCCTCGAGGACAACACGGAGGATCTTTCCCGAAATTTGAAGCTCACGAACGACTTCATCACCAACATCAACTCCTCGTCCAACGAGACGGACACCAACATGAACATCAGCATCAACAAGCTTTTGGCGTCGTATAGAAGTGACGAAATTGCGCGTATGGCTTTTGAGGAGCAGAAGGAGGCCACAAGACGGGCGGAACGTGCAGAGGCCGAACATGAGCGGTTAAAGCAGCAGATGAACCAGGGCACTGATGGCGTGGTCGACACATTGCGCAAGGAGATCATGGAAAGAGATAAGATCCTGGCCGGGTTGAGGAGTACAATTAACTCCAAGAACAAACAGCTGGGCGATTTAACCAGAAAGAGACAGCTGGACAAGCAGAAGAGCGAGGAGGAAGTGAGGAGCTTGCTACTGGCTCTTCACACCAGGTCCGAGGGCGAGAACATCTTTAAGGCGGAAATGAAGGCCCGCCAGGCCAAGTCTGCAAATGACGACAGAAAGTCGAACTTGAGAAAGAAGGTGACGGAATTGGAGGAGTTGGAGAAGCAGGCCCGTAATTTGGAGAACATGGACTTTGAGGACGTCCTCGACAAGATCCCCGATCCGATTGTCATCACAAACGGCGAGGATAACCCCAGGGACGTTGATTTGAAGTCTCTCAGTAATCTCAAACAACAGCTCGATGCCTTGCAAAGAGATGCTAACAGCGTGATGAAGTTCCAGAATGATATGAGTGAACGAGACCTCTACGCGAGAAGGAAGACGAAGGCACTGGACAGACTGAACCGACTGCAATCACAGATGGCGACGCTGAGACTGGCTCAAGAGGAGAAGACCCTTGCTGCTCAAAGGACTCTGGATCCCCAAGCGACACCGTCGACTGCAGACACGGATAAGTCTAGAGAACTGCGGAAGAAGCTCGACGGTATTGAGGAACTGTGTGCTAACCTGAAGTTCCAGTTCAGCTTGAGAGGCGGCGACAATGACGACGATTTGTTCGATCCTGACGAGCTGATTTCATCACTTGAGGACAAGTACACAAAGGGTAAGAAGATCCAACCTAAGGCTGAATTTGCGGCAGGCCCACCGATGACAGCACATGTAGTGGGGAGGTTGGACGCCAAGACCGGGATGAGACCGTTCTTGGGCGAATTGGAGCAAAAGGTGGCCAAGAAGGCCGCAATTGATCCAGCGCAGCGTGATAAACAAAAAGGTGACGGTGGGAAGCAGACGGCAGCATCGCAGCCCGAACAAGAGGTTGAAGAGGAGGTTGAATCGACAGTGGCAGCATCGCAGCAGTCACCATTGAGAAAGAAGAAGACGATGACGACAACGATGACGGCGTCGATTCCATTACCGTCAGCTTCACCGGCGACACCTTCACCGCCGCCGTTACCATCAACAGGCGGCATACCACCGCCGCCACCGCCACCGCCACCATTACCTTCAGCAGGCGGCATACCGCCGCCGCCACCGCCACCATTACCACCAGCAGGCGGCATACCACCGCCACCACCGCCACCATTACCTTCAGCAGGCGGCATACCACCGCCGCCACCACCACCATTACCATCAGCAGGCGGCATACCACCACCACCACCACCACCACATGCACCACCGTTGCTCTTTGGCAAGAAACCCATCACACCTATCGAGTCTCCACTGCTATCTGCAGGACCTTTTGACGATCTGCCAAGATCTAACAAGAAGTTGAAGCAATTGCACTGGGAGAAGATCGATGACACAGATAACTCTCTCTGGGCGGATTTGAACGTGAGTGAATTGGCAAAGCGGTTCCAAGACAAGGGAATCTTTGACAACATCGAGGACCTATTTGCGGCGAGAGAGGCCATTAGAAAGGCCAAGGCTGCAGGTGAAGAGGAGGAGAAGAAGAAGGTGACTTTCTTGGACCAGCACATCACTCACGAGTTCAACATCTGCTTACAGCCGTTCCACAAGTTCACCGATGACGAGGTAATTGAAAAGATCTTAAAGTGTTCGTACGACGTCATCTCAAGAGCCAAGGTGATGGAGGTGTTGGGCAAGCAGGAGTTATTTGAAATACCTAACAAGCTGGGTAGAAGCTTTGAGCCCTATTCCACGGATTGGCAGTCCGGCGGGGGCAGCAGGCCTGATAAGGATGTCACGGAATTGGCCCGTGCGGACAGGGTGTACCTTGAATTGTTCTACAACTTGAATCACTACTGGAGGTCGAGAATGAGAGCGTTAAACACGATTTTGACCTATCAAGAGGATTACAACCGGTTCATCACCCAATTGGACATGATTGAGAGCGCTTTGAACTCGTTGGAGGGATCTGAGAAGTTGAAAGAAGTTTTCGAAGTGATTCTCTTGGTGGGTAATTACATGAACAGCGACGGTAAGAGGGCATACGGGTTCAGATTGAGCACTCTTCAGCGGTTGAGTTTCCTGAAGGACAAGAAGAACACGATGTCATTCTTGCACTTCTTGGAAAGCATCATCAGACACGACTTCCCCCATCTGGAGGGCTTCATTGAGGATTTGAGGTCGGTGAAGGAGGCTTCTCGTATTTCGATTGAACATTTACAAAAGGATTGCGACGGGTTGATCTCCAGCATCAGGAACATCGATTCGTCGCTAACTGAGGGTAACTTGAGCGATTCCTCGAAGTTCCACCCCGACGATAAGTTCATGAGGCTGGTCTTGAAGGATCTACCGATGGCCAGAACCAAGGCCCAGTTGTTGAAGGATAAGGTGACGATCACGCTCGAAAAGTTTGATGATGTTATGAGATACTTCAAAGAGGATCCCAATGCAGATGAGTTCATCAGAAACACCTTCTTCAGGAAGTTTGCGGACTTCTCAGATACCTACCAGAGGGTGATGGGAGAGAATGTGGAGAACGAGAAGAAGAACGAGATCTACGAGAGAACAAAGAGACTGATGGAGGAGAAGCGAGCTGAAAGCGAGAATAACCCGGCTAATATCGACTTGGAGAAGTCGATTGAGAAGTTGAAGAATAGCGGTCAGCCCGAGAAGAGAAGCAGGATCAAGGAGTTGCTGATGAACAGCATGAAGAAGGAGGAGGAGGTTTCGCTGCAGCAACCAACCCCTCCAAGAGTGGACTCGGAGGTTGAAGATGATGACGAGAATATCATCAACTTTGCGGGGTCTTTGTTGGACGGACTGAAAAGCGAAAGCGACGGGTCGAGCGGGGATTTGACCGGTGGCCAGGGTAATGGTCAGGGGCATTTGAGTGAGCGGCTGAAGAGGAGGTTACAGAGGGGCAACGGAGCGGCCAAACGAACAAACGAACAAGCAAGCGCAGCTAGTTTGTGAGTGAGTTTAATATACGGCAAGCTAACAATCCACGTCCGTTAGTTCCCATATTACTAACTCGCTACGCAAACTTCGCGGTCCGGCGAATACCGGAGGTTTTAGTGAGGTTTTGAGCGTGATTTTCAGCTAACGAACGCTGCGAGTGCATCACCGTCAATTTGACCATGCCAGCTCCACAGTCCGAGGTGGAAACCGAAACTGAAACTCCACTTTCCGTTTTTGTCTCTCGTCAACCCGCTCATGGTTTGGTTGTGGTTATGCAACCTCATCTATGAATCCAATCCATTTTACATTCGTCTTGTCGGATATTAAATACATGTTTATAAAGGTTATGATTTAATTGATTATATGAGGCAAGAGAGTGAGATGACCAGTAATGAAACGCAGTCCACGTTGGCGTCGGCATATGGTTTGAATTGTCTTAAGGTCCGTTAGCAATGGTGGCAGAGAATATAAAAGCATCTAATAATGATTTTGTGGGGCGAGCGGGTTTGAGGGGATTGAGTGTATCGTTGTATTGGACTGTAATGTGAAGTATCAATGTGTGTGTTCGGAGGATTATTTCGAGCAGGTCTCGCTTCATTTGCTTGTTCTACAGTGCTTATTCGCTCAAAACCAAGGATACAATGTTATTGCTCGCTTGGCTAAGCACTCACTCGCAGCTTGCAAGCACACGATCTCACTCACTCACTCACTCACTCGCAAGCACACGAATTCACTCGCTCCGTTCGTTTGTCCGCTCGTTTGCTCGCTCGTTCCTCAACATCTCAACCGCCTTCATCAACTCATCCATCGCCGTATCCAAATCCTCATAATTAAGTGCTCCAATGGCAAATTTAGCCTTCTTCTGAACCGCCAAAATCACCTCATCTCTCTTCCACACCTTCTCCACCTCCTCCATCGTCATAACCTTGCCTGGAGGTGGAAGTTTACCGGGTTTTTCGTTTCTGATCTCATGACCACTTTCTCCAATCTCTCTCTTCGGTGCTTCTGGGACCTTACGCCCGTCCTGCGGGACTTCTGCCCCCGTATCGGGCACCGTGGGCAACCCCAGCGAGTTCTTTTGACCCTTAATCAGCGTTGGAGCCTGTGGCAGGTCCAATTCGCCCGCTATTTCCGTTGGAGGGTTTGGCAACTCCAGCGGTTCTGAATCCGCCTCCTCAACACCCTCCACCTCCTCTAACTCCCCTGGGACCTCGGGAATTCCCTTTGGAGTCTCTGGGAGCACACCAGCCCCATCCACGTCCACACCAACCGTCTCCTCCGCTGGCGGAAGATAATCGTTTGGATTCTCATCGTTCTTGTACGCTCTCAGGATCCTGGCAGCGTGGAACTTGGCGTACTTCACCATCCGCGAGATCTGGTCCTGCTTGTCCTTTGCTAGCTCTGGCCACAGGTTGACCACCTTCACAAAGTCAAGAAACGCCTTGAACTGGACAACCGTTGATTTCGACGCCTCTTGAGCCTGGATTTCTTCAAATGCCCTCCGAAAAAGGTGGGTGGTAAACTTCCAGTGGTGGGCAAACGCCTGCAGGGGGTCATGGACGATATCCTGCGGCAAGAGCGGCTTTTCCGCCTCGATTTCGTTCATTAGCTCCGTCAATTGGGCCTCAACGTCCGGGTTTTCCACGTGCTGCCCTGCTTCCAACGCCAATTGGATCGCGTACAGCTTGCAGTGGTAGGCGGCCAGAGGGTTGGCCCCAGCCACCTCCGCAGACCGCTGCAGAAACACCTTTGAGGCCTCCATTTGATAAAGAAGCCGTGATGCGTGAGCAGCTAAATCTTTCGTCGCAATCTCTTCCTTTCAAGACCAAGATCTCGTGGCCTATGGACACCTCCGCGGAGCAGACGACGATTTTGACCCCATCAGACGCCAGACCGCCCTCCACTCTACCAGTGGGCGAAGTTTCCCGGCTTCAAACCCCCCAGAGAGGCCCAAAAGCGACCCCACAGGCGTTTTCTGTTTGGAAGGCGTCAGTCCACGGTGTGGAGGTCTCCCGCAGGGTTTCAGACTCGTTTTTTAACGTGAACCAGGTGGCCAAGCTGGTGCCGACGGCAGAAGGCCGCAACTCGCTACTTTTAGAGGCCAAACGGGGCATTTTTGAGGAAGTTACGGGCGGAGACGATGATTCCAGAGGCATATGGATCCCTCACGAGCGAATGGAGGTGTTAGCGGGTCAATTCCACATCTACGACGAATTGCGGCCTTTGTTGAAATCAATACGGCCCTCCAGCGGCAACGCCGAGTTTGTGACGCCTATCAAGAAGAGATCGACGAGTGTGACCTCTGTTGAGGGGGTTGAGTCTCCAAGCAAGCGGCACAAGGTGGCCGGCTTTGACCACGACACAAAGCTCCCAAACTCTCTCTACCCACACACGTTCAAACCCCTCGTGGAGACGTGTGAGGACGAAAAGTCAAGGTACGTGCTTTCGAGCCTGTTCCTGCCCACAGTGGCAGCCTCCTCGTTGAGGGAGCTGGTGGGCCACGCCTCCCAACTGGACCGGCTCAATATCGACATTCCAATCGACGAGAAGGGCCAAACAGCCCTTCATCTGGCGGCCACTTTGGGAAGACTCGACTTGGTCCAGGAATTGATCGAATTGGGGGCAAACCGGTTGAGAGGCGACAAGGAGGGCCAAACGTGTCTTGTGAAGGCCCTTCTAGCCACAAATTGCTACCAACAAGGGTGCTTTGATAGGCTGCTCGACCTATTATATCCGTGCTTGACACTGGTGGATTCAAGAGGCCGCACTGTGCTACACCACATTGCAATCAACTGTGGGTTGAAGAACCGAGACGATTCGAGCAAGTACTACTTGGCCACTCTCTTGGAATGGATTGTGAAGAAGGGCGGCCACACCGTGGAGGGAGACAAGTACTCGTTGGTGAACTTTCGAAAATCGATCGTCAACATCAAGGATAAGTACGGCAACACGTGCTTGAACTACGCAACCTTCACCGGGGACAAGTACTTGGTGTCCCAATTGCTGGACGTTGGCGCAGACCCCAGCTTGGCCAACAAGGTGGGCGTGAAACCCGGCGATTGGGGGGTGGAGATGGTCAAAAGTGGCGGTGGTGCCAGCGGTGGGGCCGAAATCCGTGAAACTAAGGAGTCGGACAACGATTCGGATGTACTGACCCAGGCAGACACAAATACAGTTGATCCGGCAGCAAACTTGGCAAATGGGTCAACCCCCCCAACCAATTCAAGCTTGAAGATCTTGGAATCGATCCAAGCCTTCATAGGCCAATTGGGCGCCAAGTACAAGGAAGATATCGACCGCAAGACCAAGGATATCGACCGGCTGAACCCCATCTTCAAGGAGAAAACAACGCAGTTATCTCAAAAGAGAAAGCAATACAACGAGTTGGAAAAGATGGTGCGAAAGATCAACGAATTCAACTCCAAGATCGATAATCTCGACAAGGCAATCAACCACGAGCAGGTGAAGTTTGACGAGGAAATGAAACATCTCAATATCAAGCTTGATGGAGACCAATTGGGCAGTTACGATGCGGACCAACCCTTCATCATCCATTCAATATACCCAGAAATGGAGGCGAGAATCAACGACATCATATCCAAGAGAGGCCGCGGACCACCCAACAGTGAGGATCTTTTGGCCATCCTCGATGCCGTCCAACCAGAGGAGATGATCCCCCACTTGAGCACCACCACGGGCCATGATCTGCCCCCGGTGGCGGTGTTGAGAGCACGCATTGACGCCTACGAGAAGAACAACCTCCACTTGTTGGACAAGTTGCGGGAGAAGAAGAAGTCGAGCTTGGAGTTGGAGGATCAGTTTAAGAGAATCATTGCGTTATGTATTGGGACGAGCATCGACAAGATTGATGACGACCTCTTGAGCAATCTCTTGATGAGTGTGGAGAACGAGCCTGATCCTGAGATCGGTGAGATCAAGAAGGTTTTGAAGATTGTCAATGATTTGGATAAGTCAACCAACTAACGAAGTAACGAACCACGACTGTAGCGAGTTGGTGAGTCACCCAGTGAGATTGACTTTGTCGGTAGGGCATTGACCTGAAAAGGATTTTCTGCAGAAGTGCTGCAATTGGCCATGACCTTTGAAGTGGCCTCTCGTACAGCTGGCTTTGGGTGAGCAAACGAATGAAGAGAGTGAGTTAGCGCTTGCAAACGATGGAGGTAGTGGCAATGACAGGGAAAATGGACGGCGAGCTAACGGGCGTTAACCTCCAGAAACCCTCGTGCCAACTATTTGTTTCGCTGTTTAGCGAGTGATCGCGTAGGACAGACGAGTGGCCCTGGCGCGTGCACGAACTACACTCGTTAGCTCATTCTTACAGGGTGTTTATAATGGAACGTTATCTTATTAAATTCAAATTAACAAAACAAAAGTATACATATATTACAAGGCGAAGCAGGTGCAACAGACGGGCAAAGCAAGCCGTGCACACCCTCACACACACCCAGGATTATACACCACTACGAGGAGGTTATAAGGCGCCGATCATCCTGACTTTGCAATAGCGTAGGGATCATGCTTGAATGATTTACCGCTGCTTGGACCCTGCGCTTGTACTTGGCCACGACTCTGGTTGTAGGGCAAGGAATAGCCTCCGTTGGGCCCCGGTGGGGGCTTTCTGTGCATCTTGTAGTTAGCTCCGCCCGGAGGAGCCATCATGCCAGGATACGCCATCTGTTGACCCATTGATGGACCGGGTCCCATTCTTGGACCTGGGCCCATGGCTCCCTGATGGGCCCCTGGTCGCTGAGGCCCCACCTGGGGTCTGTACTGGGGCCCGCCACTCTGCGGTGGGGGGAACTGAGGCATGAATTGGTTGACCGGGGATGTTGGTGCGTACTGCTGGTGTTGCTGGTATTGAGGCCGGCTTTGCTGGTAATGATGTGGGGGAATCGACATTGGGCTTTGAGGACCGCCCGGCTGGTAGCCCATTGGTGGTGGCGGCTGCTGATACCGCTGGTAGCCATGAGGCATCTTTGGAGAACCCTTTCCGTAATATTGTGGGTGTGGCCTGTTGAACTGCTGTCGCTGTTGGAAGGGGGGTCTGATTGGACCCTGGAGGGGCGGCACCTGCTGGTCAATCGGGGTATGCGGAGATCCTTTGTCTTTGGCGTACGGGTTGATCACAGGCTCGTCAAATAGAGACGTTGAGATCTTCTCGACGAAGGGTTCCTGCTTCAACGAGGGGCTAAAATCGAGGCCATCGTCGTGGTTGGAAGCAGGGTTCCTAAAGATGCCATCGTCCTGGTCATCCTCCTCATCACTGTTTGTTGGATAGAGGTCGACCTCGATCTGCTTATTTCTTAACGGAGACCCGGTTCTCTGCTTCGGTAAGTTATTGAGAGACGAGACGGACTTTGTGAGGGAATGTGGGTTGGTTGACTGGTAATCGAGATTTGGCTTCATGGATTCGTTGAAACTGCTGTTGAATGCCGAAAACGGCGACAGGTTCCGATGTCCAATTGGATCAGACCCCTTCTTTGGCTTTGCAATGAAGACATCTGCATCGTCGTTGTCATCGCTGGGGTAAAAGTTCGATTCCACGGGCGATCGTGTGGGTTCATTCTCCAGAGTCACGTCTTTCATGAAGGATGACAGATCTCTCTGATCAGGCAATTGTGAATACTTTGTGTATATGTTGACCAACTGAGGAGACGTTTCGTTGACATCCGGAGGCGTGACTTGCTCAGGAAGCTCGAGTTTGTTTTCATGAGTTGGCGTTGATGGTTTTCGATCGTTGTGGAAGACCAACTTCTCGGATTTGGACTCCAATTGACTGCTCTTCTCCGAGACAGAGGGCGACTTGGTGAATTTACCTGCGGAGGCCATCGTGGGTGAGCTTATCAAGTACTTCAAGGGATCGACAATAGCCGGGCCGTTTGAGAAGATCCTCTGGACTTCGTTTGGATTTGAAGACGGGGCCCCTGTTCCTGTGTAACCCTTACTCAATTTCAACTGGAGGATTGTCTTGAGATGATCGTCCCACTGAATCTGGGTCCATTGGATGTCTGCTGGGCTCTTGATCAGCTCGTTCAACTCTAAATAGTAGATGTTTGGCAAAACCGGGAGCGCAAATAGGAGAGAGTCTGGATCCGACTTGTACGCCTTCAATTTTAACGGTCTACCGTAGAGTGCAAACGCATCCATCAAGGGAATAAGAAATCTGATAAGGGTGTCATACCCAGGTACTGCGGAGTGCTGTTCCGGCATGATGAACACCTGACAATCCTTGGGATCCTCCTTTTTATCGAACTGGATCTTACAATCGAGCTTGATCATCGTGGAATTGTCGATCACCAGGTAGTTGTTCGGATACACGGCGTAGACAAAGTTGGATATCGGTATTATCGCCATGAGGTTCTTCTTTTGCTTCTTTTCGTTCTCATAAAAGAGGATTCTACCCTTTTCGATTGATTTCTTCTTGATTTTGCTGGGCTCAATCACAGCGTAGCACCTCTTCCACGGCATCCCTGTGCCAAACCGGACCGAGGTCCAGTCTTCATAATTGAACTTCTTTGGAGCCAGAATTGTCTTGATGTTCGATAATAGAGACCCCTTGGAACTGAGCAAACAAGCGGTATAGGCCTCCTGGAGGGATTTATATTCAAAAGCAGCCAATCTAAAAGCACAGTACCAGCTAACAAACTCCTCCTTCACCGAGAATTGAAGCAGAAACCGATTCTTAAGTGTTGTTGATAAGACGATCACGTTTTCGATATTCGATCCCGATGAGGGCAAGTTCTCACAGATCTTGAACGAGGAGTCACTCAGGTTGATGTATGAGGGCTTGACCGACTCAAGAGAGGCATTGTTCAGCTCTTGAGCGTCCCAATACGTTAATTGGTTACCAATGAGGATCCCAAAGACTTGATTCCACGTCCTGTCGCTGGGATTGCCGTCCGCATCCAAGTCCTTCAGCAGCATGAAGGATCCCTCAAAGTAGCGTCTCTTGAACTGGGCTGAAAGCAGTGTCACAATTGGGGTCAACTCAGGCGGTAATTGGTCGAAATTGGCCGAATCAATCGATGTAGTGGGAGATTGCAAACCACCAGGTGGCGCCAACAGCGGCGGGGAGTCCATCTTGGTGAAAACGTTGAGTTTATTCATGTTCTACAAAGAAATGGGGGTGAACAAAGACCTCCGCCACTGTTTGAAGACAAACACGAAAAAAAGCGTGTTTGCTCAGCGTCGAGTGAGCCTCGCGTGGGCTCTCGACGAGGTGGGTTGGGCGGTGGAGGTGAAGGCTCGTGTGGCTGGCTGTGCGGGGGAGAGGAATGGAGAGTGGAGGGTTATGGCAGATATCCATTAGATGGTTCTAGCAGGATGAGGATGAGGTGTAAGGCGGCGCAGTCGAGGTGATTCAGAGCAAGCTAGTGAGCTAGTGGTAAGTTCACAGTGGTGGTAACTCGTGGTAACTCGTGGTGACTCGTGGTGACTCGTGGTAACTCGTGGTAACTCGTGGTAACTCGCGGTAACTCGCGGTACCGCATGGTAACTCATGGTAACTCGCGGCACCGCATGGCCGATGGTGATTCATCACACTCTTGGTAATTCGTCGCAACTCACAGTAACCCGTACCAACTCGGACTTAGAGTTTCCCACCATCCAATTATTGTCCTCCACCTACACAATGGAAATCCTTGAACACGGCTTGGAATTCGTTTCTGCGCATACTGGGCAATTATCCACGACGTCCTACGCCACGGAATATGATTCGACATCTTTCATGGGATGCAATTGCCACCACCACCCCCACCCCCATCCCCACTGGCCACAGATTACACTTAGAAACACAAGAACTAGCACCAACACTGAAGGCACTACTGCCACCGCAATACTCTGGTTTGAGGCATGAAGTGCCCGTTTGGAAATCAGAGTAAGATGAATTGCAGTTTCTACAGCATTGGTAGCAACAGTAATTGTAGATCCTCGGTCCCCCAACGTGGAAGTCACCGTTGTCGTGATCGTGCTGGTGATTGTTGTGATGGAATCGTACGGGAAGATGGCTATGTCGGTCAAGAGCAGATTGTAACCCATGGTGGAAAGCAATCCCCCAACGCTGCTAGGGTGGCGCCCCTCTTAGGCTCTTATATATCCCTTCACACCAAGCTTTGGAACCAAAATGATGTCACTGCTGTTTCATCTGGGTCACGGCCCTCGGCGCTGAGCATCCAACGGTCCGCGAGCCTTGGCGGCGCTGAGCCACTTCCACTCCGGGCACGTTGTTGAGCATCCACCCCCCCGCACCTACCCCCAAAGCGGAACACTTTTCGCTTCTCCTGAGAAGCAGCCAATCACAAAGTACGGTCAGCTAGTCATTATTGCCGTCTGGGGATCTTCTCACTAAGCCGGAAACACGTGGGGTAGTAATCGTAGAGGACCCATGAGGCCACACTTGCCAAGATCATCGATCAGGTAACGGTGAATGAATAATCTCAACTGCTTTCGAACAAAACCCCCCTGGCTCAAGTTTCCTAGGGGGTCTTCCTATTTAATCCAAGGTAGTTCCACAGGGGCTCACCACGTGGTGGCGCACCGCTGAGCAATTTCACTCTACCGCGAGTTGCCCAGCAGCCCCACTGAGCCTGTTTTTTACCTCCTTAAGAATGTGCCTGCTCAGCGCCCCTGTGACCCAGCAAAAACCACGCTGAACTCACAACAACCGCATGCAACAAATCCAACAAACCCACCTCCATATAACCCATCATTTAACCTGTAACCAGTGTCTACCACCACTTGGTGACTCTACTCTTCAACGAGAGGAGTGTTGTTTACGTAATCCAAAATGAGCCGACGCCGCATCATAAGATTTTTTACGCGCGCTATTGGACATAATATATTACCTGTTGTCCGTCTCGAAACAAACACTGAGTGTATCATGTTGGCAATTCCACCATCTCCTAGAGCCGAGTTGGTAGAGTATTTTGTTCTTTTCAGAAATTCGATAACTCCTGTCAATGACCAGATAATCACCCAAAAACAATTTCTCGGCCTTTTCGCTCCCTGTTATTGTTGTTAAAATAGCCTGAATACCCCTTTAAGACACGGTGGAACGCGCACGATTAAGGGTGAGATTAGGGATTGAGAATTTTCCTTCGTCGTCGTCTTCATTCAAGTGCAAATATGGGGTATGGTCCATCAAAGAGGGTTGTTGTGCCTTACAGTTCCACACTGGAGTCATTGGAAAACTACAATAATATCATTGTGGTGAATGAATACGTAGGAGAAATCACGGGCCATTTAGCGGATCTGGAAACAAATTGTCAACCCAATTTACAGATGATGGACCTTCAACCGGAGGTGAAATGGTTCATGAGACCATACCTGGTGAACTTCATCATTCAGATGCACTCCAATCTTAGGTTGAAACCACAAACACTGTTTTTAACGTTCAATATCATCGACAGATACTGTTCAAAGAGAATCGTCTTCAAACAACACTATCAGCTGATTGGTTGCACAGCGTTGTGGATTGCCTCCAAATACGAAGACAAGAAATCCCGTGTACCTACATTGAAGGAACTGTGTATGATGTGTTCCAATGTGTACGAGATGTCGATGTTCAAGGAGATGGAGTTGCACATTCTCACAACGTTGAATTGGTCCGTTTCATGCACTTCCATCGAGGATATCCTCCAGCTGGCTGTGAAGTTCTCCGATCCCGATGGCAAGCAGATGCTGGACCAACCGCTAGACAAATACAAATCAAACTCACCAATTGTGTCCGCCATCCTGGCCGTGGGCAGATTTCTTGGGGAATGCACCCTTTACAGAAAGGAGTTTCTCGACTACAACCAATCTTGTCTGGGGTCCACAATCTTCCTTCTCTCCTGCTCGATGTTGAATCTCGACGTGGGAACCAGTTATCTCAAGCGATTGGTGGACACACGTGACTTTGAAGAGCTGACCCCATTCTTACAGGGCTTTTCCGCCTCAACTCTTGATGATATCAAACATATAGGGGACCTTCTCATCGAGGAAATGAACAAAATTTCCGAGGTGCTGGTGGAGAAGTATCAACCCTTGGGGGTGATTTCCGTTGTGAACAAATTCAAGGCTCTCAATCTCAGAATGGACAATATTTTTAATTTGAACCAATGGGTTGTGGATTCTCCTATAGATTATTCACCATCTAACTATTCCTCCTTTTCTTCGGTGGATTCAACCTGCTTTTCAACCGTTACTAGAAATTCAAGCTTCTCAATAAACTCACCTGTTGACAAGAGGTTTGATAGCGGCAGCAGGGTAGTGCTAGCGGGTATGCTGCCTTCACCGTGATGAAATAATAAAGGAAAAGAGAGAGAAACGTGAGTCAGATTTAGAGACTCAAATTAGGGTTTGATTAAATGAACATTTTTAGCATTTAGCATTCACTTTTGATACCAGACCGGTCAATCCCTGCATTTGTATTTTTTTATTATTATTTAAGTTAAAGTACCATGAATGAACTAGGAAATGTAGAGAGAGATGATAACGATGATTCAAGAGCATGAGAGAGGTAGGACAGGAATGGTGTAATTTAACGAGTCAACAAATAGCGAGTGGAGCAATGGTATTGACTTAATAGACGATGTCTCAGTTAGAGACTTGGAATTGAAGGGATTCATGCTAGAAGTCAATATCAACTAAAATAAGGAATATTACTGGATTAAATTCACATAAAATGTCAGCGTTAAATCCAATAACTCCAGTCAAGGATTAGGTCGATAAAAAGGAAGAGGATCTTGATCAGAAAATTAGTATATTTGTTGTAGTAAAAATTAATTAAATTAGTAAGATGATCGTCTACAGAACTAGAAGGTGCGGCACAGCCAACTGCTAGTTTAGTTTAATATCGATCCCTATTAGCCGCAATGTGTTCTGTCTCGGTGGTCAAATCCCACACGTGGGACCTATTTGATTCAATGAAATCAGTTCTCTAGTGATTATAAATTGTTCATATTCCATTGATTAAAAGACACCCCCATGACAACGCTATTAAATTTTTCTCATCTAGTCTTCATATTCTCCAACTCCTCATTTGTAATGTTTAAATTCATATTTATACCCAAATTCTTCTTTGATTTCATCTCCGACATTTCGATCAATTTCGCAACCACCACAAGCAGGGCAATCAATTGAATACCAATCATGAATTTCAGCCAACTGATTTCATTTCCTTGGTTCCTCAACTCAGACGCCAACTCCTCGTTGTTCAACGTGTTAATCTTCATGAGCTCATTGGATAATAATCGGTTCTTCATTTTAATCTCCTTTGAAAGCAACTTCAAAACCTCCAAATGGAATACGTGAGTGGAATTCAACTCACTGATCAAATTCTCAAACCTTTTCAATTGCTTCGTTTCAAAGTTTAAAAACGCTTCACTCAGTAAACTAGATTGCTCCTGTTGATAGAGTAATGACAGAGTCGAGTTCTTTTCCAATTCATTCAACCTCCTGTTGATATTTTTATAAATTGAGTCTTGCGGTGGCTTTGGTTGTTTATTCGTCGTATTCAGGAGACATTGGTCTTCATCCTTGAAGATGCCTATGCTTTTTTGCTCATCATATTTCATCAAGATCTGATCAAAATTCAGCATTGGTCTTGGGATACAATCCTCGGAATAATCAACACCTTTAAAAGTTAAATTATTCGAGTAGTCAATGATTGCATCACCTACAAGTGAGGTGGAACCGTTATTTGTCTCCTCCTTCAACTGTTCAATCATTGTCTTACCGAAAATTTGAAGTGAGGTGATAGGACAATAATATTCGTCACCGTAATGATCCACCACTTCCAATTTGATGAATTTCGACCAAATCT
Organism: Saturnispora kantuleensis; assembly: GCA_030557035.1. Classification (NCBI taxonomy): domain Eukaryota; kingdom Fungi; phylum Ascomycota; class Pichiomycetes; order Pichiales; family Pichiaceae; genus Saturnispora; species Saturnispora kantuleensis. The sequence continues at coordinate 323,054 of JAKTVD010000007.1, read as the reverse complement.
GAGGGTTGTTCACCTCGAATCTCTGATTTAATCTCAAGTTCTTAGCCTTGAATTCCCCCAATTTGATCCATTTCTTTGTGGGGAAGACATCACTTGCGCTCAATTTGAACGTCTTAAACATGGATGAATAAAACTCGTAATTGGAAACTTCAATCTCATCGATGAGGATATCCTGACATAATTCGATGATAATAAATTGGTTTGAATTGCAGGGATTCAACAAATAAGAGTCCTTATTGTCCGTAAGAACTGAATTAGGGAACTTCGCCTCAACATTTGTTTTGATGATACTGGCACCGCAGTCAATGGATGCGTAGTTGAATCTTTCCTTGTAAAGTCTACCTTCATCGCTGGGTACGAACATTGAAAGTTCAATCTCCATTTCTTCACCCAAAGACCCCCCATAAGACGGTCCCGAACCCAGCTGGCCATCAAATGCATCCTGTGGCCCTATCTGGACACTCGCAACAACGCCAGCTGTCCAGAGAACCAGATTTAGAATCCAAAACATGAAGAACGTATTCCTAGTGGGATGGTTTCTTTAAGATCTTGAATTCACGAAGTAGTTTTCGCATGAAAAAAGTTACTGTGCAAGTTGCTCTCACTACCAGGGGCGAAGCACATGGAAGCCAGTGTGAAAATTCCCACGAAGAATTCTTGTGGGAGATTATTCACACCACACCGTCAGCTTTCATTACTATGCCTGATTTGTCCTTCTGCACGGTCTGTGCCAGTAACAACAACAGATCAATGGAGGCACATCGTGTGCTCTCAGACGCAGGGTACAGTGTACGGTCCTACGGTACTGGTTCGGCTGTGAGACTTCCCGGTGTGTCGATAGACAAACCGAATGTCTTCCCCTTCACCACCCCCTACAAGGAGATTCTCTCCGTGTTAGAGAAGCAGATGAAGGAGTCAGGGGACCCCAAACTCCACCGATCCAATGGTGTGCTCGATATGACACTAAGAAACATAAAGATCAAAGATTGTCCTGAAAGATGGCCATATTTCAACCAACCACCACAGCGGATGGCAGAAGAAAGCCATCCGGGGTTCAGGGATGAGCTTGACTTTGATGTGGTCATCACATGTGAGGAGAGGTGCTTTGACTCCGTTGTGGAGGATTTCCTTAATAGAAATTACTGGGAGCCGTTGAATACGTTTAGAAGGTGCCATGTCTTCAATGTGGAGATCCGAGATGATCATGAGAATGCCCAGGTTGGGGGTTCAGCCATCTTGGAGTTGGCGAATGCATTAGAAAAGTTGAAGGAGGCTGGAGGGGCCTGGGAGGACCAATTGGTGAAGTTGGTGACCGATTGGCAGCTGAAGTTCCCGAATTTACCATTACTATATGCTTTATGTTTCCATTAGAATATTATATGACTAATCTACCATTAACCCAAACGTGGGCCACATTTCTATCGTCTCCGTTAAATAGCCACTTGTCGATTAAATCGGTTAACTTTTTGGTGCTGATTGTGAGCGGTTCCCCACCCCATAGAGGTTGTTGGAATTGGAACGTGTCTACGTTGGAGTCCTTTACTTGTAAATCTATCAATTGGACGTCCCATTTTTTGCCAACTTGGAAAGATCCCAACGTTGAGTCCAAACCCAATACCTTTGCTCCGCCCATTGTGCCAAGATGGAGAACTTCCGCGGTGGTCAACTTGTCACACACTTGGTTGTTTTTCATGACGAGATGTCTGGAAACAAGAAGAGCATGTTTGCACACCTCCAAGATCGAGGGGGTGAATCCTCCTGAGCAATCCGTGCCGAGGGACACCTTGATTCCGTTGTCCAACAGCCATCTGATTCTCGCCTCGCCTGAGGTGATACTAGAGTTTGAAGTTGGACAGTGAGAAACGCCTGATTTTGTTGTTTTGAGAACATTCATCTCCTCCTCCGAGAGGTGGATACAATGAGCCAAGATCGTTTTGCTGCCCAGGATGTTCGTTTTCTCATAGATGTCGGTGTAGTGGTCGAAGTGGGGAAATAGCCCTGTTATCCATTCGATTTCTTCATGATTCTCACTCAAATGGGTTTGGACATAATGGTCGCCCTCAATCCTGAGGTGACCGATCCATTCGAGTAGCTTCTGGGTGCAGGAGCCTGCGAATCTGGGCGTCAACACCGGCGCAACAAGCTCACCCATAGGGTCTCTTGACTGGATGTGGTTGATGCACTGCAACGTAGACTGTTTGCTTGATTCAAAGCTTTCCAAATAATGGTCGGGGGCGTGCTGGTCCATGCACACTTTCCCCACAAGTGCTCTTTGGCCCAATTGCAAGGCCAAATCACAGAGAAGATTTGTGGCCTCAGTGTGGATTGTTGCGTAATAGGCCGCAAATGTCGTCCCGTTCTTCAACGTTCGCTCAATCACCTTCGAGTATATCTGCTGAGCAATTGCAAGATCCTTGAACGATGACTCAAGGGGAAACGTGTACGTTTCAAGCCATTCCAACAACGTTGTGGACCCAAAGATACCGTTGTTGGGGAATTGGGGTGCATGGATGTGTGTGTCGATGAATCCCGGGAAGAAGAAGCTGTTGGGGTTGCGAGAGATGTCTATCAATTCGTACTCCGACGTGGCAAATTCGGTGGAAATGAACGATTCAATCGTGTCGATGGGGGTGTTCAATGGAAACTCCTGAATAAAACCAATCACCCCGTCTGTGTCAACACCCACCACCGTGTTGTGGAGGATGTCAAGGGCGCCTAGCGTCGGGGTGTGGACAAAAGTTCCAAAATAACCGGTCGGCTTAACAACTTTCAGAGCAAGAGGTTCCATGATTATGAGCGGCCAATCTTTACCTGTTCCGGGGGGATGATTCCGTCAATTTATAAGAGGAGAACCTGCAACTGTTATCAGGAACCAACCGGTCTGGATCAGGTTTTGATCAAAAACCGGCGCGCCCAGTCGACGCGGCGACGGGCTGAGCTTTCCTGACTTGTAGCGTCGATCGACGCGACGCCCGTCGCCCAATAAAATTTGAGACTTTTGAACGAAAATTGTTCACTGTCTTACTACGTACAATCACAAAATGGCCGTAAGTATTGGGCATAGAGATGCCGATTTGAGTTTTTAAAGGCGGATTTACTAACACCCATTCCAGTACATTTCCTCTCCAGTGTTGAAATCCGCATCCAGGATCTTTGGTGTTCAAACTAAGCAATTTGTTTCTTACGTTCCAATCTTGGCCTTCTGGGGTGCTGCCGCCGGTGCCGGTTTGATGACCTTCACCGAAAACTGGCCACTGTTCCAAAAGACCTTCTACCAATACATTCCAGTCTTGGGCAACCACTGGCTCAAACCACAAGATCCACAAGATTTACCACAATGATTTTTTACATTTATTTATTTATGAAATGATACTGTCATCGAAAACCTCGTCGCAGCCGACCACCCCCCACTCCAAGCCGGTGATGATGTGTAATCTCGCGAGAATGTCGTCCATTGGAGTGAAGAGACCAAACTGGCGATATTCTCCATCGTAGGAATGTAGCATCCCCAAGACACCCAAGCCGGTCTCGTCGGGTTCTGCTCCACACACGGTGGCCATCTCGAAGGGATCCACCATGTCGGTGCTTGGCCGCTTGTGGGGCAGGAAGCTTTCAATGAAGGACGTGAATAGATTGGATCGATCCCACCGCTCGTCGTTCTTCTTAAGATTGAGCTCATTGAGCTTGGTGAGAATCCACGACCCGGAGTCTCCTCCAGATGCAAACCCCATCTTAGCCTTGCTGTCCGCTTTCTCAGAGTTGATCACAAATTCAGACGACCTCAACGACCCATCCGACCAGTAGATCAACTTTGTACCATTCATACACCCATTTGTGTATCCGGTGGTGGACCCGTACTTGAAAACAGGGGTATTGGGGTGCAGAACGTTGAAACTGCCCTTGCCGCGCAACGGAATCACCTTCTTGACATTCAAATTCGAGAGAATGAGCGTGGGATCGTGCTTGTCCAGCTGGATGTCTTCCCCCAAATAGTTGAGCAACTTCTTATCATGGGTATCAACTTTAATGATGGCCAAATCACTCAATTTGTTATCATTCACCAACCGCTCTCCCCAGATGATGCTGCCAAACGTATTCTTAGGCAGGTTCTTCAAGACCTTCTTACCGTTGATCTTCACCTCCTTCTTTGGGAACTCAACATCCAGCTGCTCGATGGCCTTATTGAAAGCCTGGTATTCTGGAGACGTTGTTGTCTTGAATTTCGAAAGCTCATTCATAAGCGCGTTCTTGTACATGTTCACGAGGACGGGCGAGGGTATGGAAACATTGGGATGATGGGTGATTTCATCACCCTCACAAATCTCCGATTCCGAGAGCACAACATGAGAACATGTCATTCCAAACACTTGGCCCCTGTACTTTTCCAATTTCGGGTTGGCTCCCTGAGGAACTTTCGGATAGATGTAGCCACCAAAGGTACCGGAAGTTGTCACCGAACTGTTACTGGAAATTGACATGGAGATCGGGATGTAATCGCTGTCCAAGTTTCTGAAGGGGGTATTGATTCCTGCCGGCAGGATCCAATTCCTTTGGCCAAAGAAGTGGATCTCGTCCTCCTCCCTGGAGAAGAATTTGATCACATCCTGGTGCTCCCTATTCAATTCTGGAAAGCCGAAAACAAACGTCACGACCGACAAATCCGGAGTTTGGAAGCCCCTCAAAACAGGCGCAACAAAAGACCCCTCCTGGTCGTTGAAGATGCTGCTCTGGTTCTTGGAGAGCAAGTTTGTCATTATCGAGTTGATGATCTTGTTGGATGGCGAATCCAACGACGTGAGCGGATTAGATCCAATCGCAAACATCTGGGGCTTCATGTATGTCACAAAATTCGTCAGACCTTCGGTGATTGGCTTATCAACCAACTTCAACACTATGAGCAAATCATGGAAGTTCTTGATAATCAGTGCCTTCGATTTATCGTACACCTCTCCGAGGAGGATGTTATCAAGAAGATTCAACATGTTCTTGATGATTCTTCTCAAACCCACTGAGTTAGAAGTCGTGAACTGGTTAGATTGTAGTGTACTCAATGCCCTCTGCTGGCAGAACTGGGTATTGATTGCATGGATGGAGTCACTGATGTAGATTGCGGCTTTAGTTAAACTGAGCACCGACTGCGACACCTGGACCAGTGTGTTGGTCATCGTGTTCGCTAGCTGGACCAACTTTCTCATAACAAAGTCAACAAATTCCAGTTCGCCGATTGTAGTGTTGGAGTAAGAGCTCAAATTGGAGGTTTCAGAAACAACAGAGGCTTCATCCGAGGTCATGATTGACTTGGTTCTTTTGCCTCGACTTTGGCCCAGGGAGGACGGTGCAAATTCCAGTGAATGGTGATCTTCATCATCTTCTCTTAAAACCATCAATGGCCTCCCCACAGACATAAACAACGTGTCCTGCTTTTCCTTTGAATGTGCTGTCTGCTGGGAAGAAACCCCTGTTGTCATCGTTTTCTTCGAGGAGAAGAGAGATGACGAATTTGAATTGTACGAATACTGGAAAGATTTTGCATCTTGCAGAGGGTCCTTCACGTCCAAATTTTGCCAGCTTGGAGAAACCTCACTTTGGAGCTCTCTGGTATCCTTTGATTCCCTCTTGGACCGCAGCTTGGTCCCTAAAGCCTTGAAACTCATTGCAAAGCGGTAATGACGGAGATCTGAAAAATTTTCTGTTCCCTTGTTCTTAGCAGATGCCTCCATTTACAGCTCCAATTGGGTCCCTTGAGGCGAGAAGATATGCGGGATTCTTTGGTAATTTAGGTCAGAACATGGCCAAGATTGTACCGAAACCTCATCTCTTTTTTCAGATTCAGAAGCCTTTTGGGTTTGTTGAAAGACCAAAGAAAACCGTTGAAGAGACATCGAAGCCGATCTTCACTTGGGAGAATTTGAACCTTCCCAAGAGGTTATGGGATTTTTATTTTGATGGTATTACCAGACGAACGAGAGTTGCAGCCATTCAGAAGGATTTGGCTTACGGTGGTATGTATGATTTCCATGTTTTCACCAAGACCAAGGGTAGACTTTTTGAGAGTCCCCCATCATACTTTCGTGGAGACAAGGCGCTTTATTTTCCCAATATTAGAGGTAGGACCCTTGAGGGAAATAGGGCGGATTTGTTGGATATCTTTGACAAGTCAAAGGTGACTATCCTCAGAGTGTATTCAACAGATGCTGGGTTTGAAATGACCAAGGATTATTTCAAGGTGCCCAATTCGGAGGACAACTATCTTTCCCATAGCGGGATCGAGGTCTTCCAACAGGAATTCCCCAATGCCCAGATTGTGGAGTTGGTTCTAAGTGAAAATGCGTCAAAGCATTTCATCCACACATTTGTGACACCGGGGAAGGTGAAAATGACAAGACCGGAATGTCAGCATGATCGCTATTTGATTGCTATGAGAGATTCCGTTTTGAGCAGAGACGATCGAGAAAAGCTATTATTGACCAATGGTTACTCAGGCTACGTCTACATCATCGACTCCCAATACAAAATCCGGTGGGCAGGATCCGGTTGGCCCGAAGAGAAGGAGGTGAAGATCTTGTGGAAATCCGTCGCACATCTCCTCAAAGAGAAGACCATCGGTATGATGAAATGATTGGGCTGAGCGGATGAGCGTTGACATTTGCCTAAATAGGCAATTTTTGAGCTTAACCGCGCACCCTCTTCGCCTTCCTTTGAGGCCCATTGCTATAGTTTGTATGATAAGAACGTGGAATCGTAGGATAATATACAGATCTTTAAGATTATTGGAAAAGTTATTGATCAGAAGATACAACACGACTGCCAGCTTGGCTCTAAATTTGAAAGTTCGTGAATTGATCGATAAATGGATGTCTATGATGGAAGAGAGGTATGATGAGAATGGTCCAGGAGCCGCAATCAGCAAGAACAATTTAGAAAAAGGCGGACCAAGTGGAGTGAGAGGGAATTCAGAACGAAAACAAAGTGTATGGCTCCAAGTATTGGGAACAAATTCACCGAATCTTGAATACTGGGAAAGAAAATTGCCAAGTATGAAGAGGCACCTACCATTAAGTGATAGCTTACCCAAAGATCAAATAGGAACTTGTAAATCTTGGCACAATTCAGTAGGGAAGCCGGTTTCATTGGCCGCCTTTTCTGCCAACTTGGAAGAATTTCTGGTCTATCGTGAGTTGTCAACCCCTCAAGGAGAAATGTTGAAAGGCAAGGAAAATGAAATGGTATCTTGGTCCTTGGATAATCTCTGTAAAATGCCAGAAAACCTGTTTGAGCCCCTACTTCTCGGTGAGGTTGAAGAAAGTTTGGATGTAGGGTTTGGAGAAGATTATAACGGAGGGGACGCTGAATCCAACGATATGACCAGTCCTTATTCCCCACCTCATTCTATTGCTTAAGGAATTGATTGTCTTGCAATTTTCATTTAGGGACCTCGGATTTGGAAATGTCATGACTTAAAACTTAAATGGACTTTAGACAACGTATATAATTCAGGTCGAGCCATTTGTAATCACCTCCCCAGCTAGATAATTCTTACCGTCCTTGCTCTCGCCCAATTTACTTGTACCCTTTTCCTTATACGTTGAAACAGCAGGGATATCGGCCTTAATCCTTGTGACCTTCGTTCCATAGGCGCCGATTTCCAACCTGATCAACGTGTGCAATGGAATCGACATCCAAGGACTCTCTTGTTGAGAGACGTTCATGAAGTATGCGTAGATGCATCTCAAAACAGCCTGATGGGTAATAACCAGCACATTCTGTTGATTTTCCAAGGCCATAATGATTGGCTCCAAACGGGTGATGACGTCCCTATAAGATTCACCACCGGGGTATCTATATTCAAATTTATTATCGTCCCGAGCCTTGAAGTCTTCGGGGAAGTCTTCAGCTATCTCTTCATAGGTTAGCCCATCGCAAGACCCGGCATCCAATTCATCGAGAGCCTTCCACGACTTCTTTGGGAAGGGTAGAAATTGGGAAGTCTCCTTTGTTCTGGTCAAAGTGGACGTCCACACCTGCAGCTTATCGTGACTTGGTATGTATGTATCTGCTAAAGACTTCAATTTCTTGGCGTATTGGTGGCCTCTTGGGGAAAGCGATGCATCGCCACCAATCTTACCCTCCAAATTGTACATTGATTCTCCATGTCGTGATAGCCAGATGAATCTTGGTTTCACGTGAAGGTTCATGATGTAATAAACAATTCTAGACTTCATGTAGGAATCAATGTTATTAAGCAGTATCTGAGACGAAAAATTGATCAATTTGATGAAGGAGAAGTCTTTCGATGATTCCAGTGACAGTGGCTCATAGTGTTCTTGTAAGAAGTCATGGTTGATTGTGTTCACAGGGTTATTGATAAGTAAATTCTCATTAATTAGCTTCTCATCATCACAGAAAGATTCCAAGTAGACAGTCTCGACCGCATTTAAGGCCAATCTTGATTGTATCATATCTCTATCGTCCTTTGAGACGTTGGGACCATCAAAAATGGCCACTGCTGGTTCATCCTCTTGTTGATCCAACCAGGCCAAAATATCATCGAGACAGCAGTTAGAAGCTGATGTAGCCTCTTCCAACGTCAAAACACTCTCGAGTCTCTCTTCGGAGAACTTTGATGTGAAATTAAACGACTTGGTTTGAATTGATAACCAGGAGAAGTACCGCACCAATTTGTTCGCAATAAATGATTTTCCTCTTGCAGGAACACCCACTAGCACAACGCACAGTCTCAGTGGGGAATCCACGATTACAAATGGCGACATTGGGTTAAAAAAGAACTATCATGGAGCCATTTTGGCGTGTGAGGGGGTGAAAACGAAAAGGTCCGGGGTGCATATCCGAGGCGGAGGGGGTGGCGTGAGCGTTGTGCGGCCTGAGCAAATGAGCATTATTCTGCTCAGCCAAAGTGCAGAGGGAGGATGGAGGCCAGAATGGAACAAAACCTCTCAATTGGATAGAGGGAAGGAATGGCCATCAATTTTAATTTACGTGCATTTAGCGCTCACATCATCTGTAAATTTATTTGTGCTTAAAGTATAGCCATTGAGCTTTGGAATAAAGGTTAAAAAAGTGCGTGTGCCCAGCTTTCGCACTCAAGAGCGTATCTTGTCATATTTCTTGCGTGATAAAGCCGGCTAAAATGAGTACCGGCCTGCTGCCAACAGTGTATTGTTCTTTTTTAAGATGTAAAAGCGAGGAGACTCAAATTAAATTAGTGAACAAAACAAATGTCCCACTGTTCATCAGGTTATGCTTCAACTTCTGGCGATAAGTAGTTGGAGGTTTATTAACCTACTGTTCCTGCTACGATGTTCTTAAAAGTAATCCCTCTCAAGTGCCTTCTTAGTGGAATGAGCACATGAGCTTTAAACGGCCATCACGTGACTGAAATTCCAAACTTAGATACCTGAACATCCAGAACGTTCAATGCGTTTTTTATCCAAGCAGCAGCAAAACCAACTCTCTTGAAATAATGGGAGTTTGATTTGTGGGCAAAAAACCTTTAATTCAAATGAATTCAGGAGGGCCACTTCTCCTGGGGTACGGAGTGGCGCATGCACGGTTTTTGCTGCATGCGCCACTTTCCAAGAGACTCTAAATTCATGCTAAAGAGAACACCAACAAGTCAGTTAAAAGCCTATTTGAGCGTCTTTTAGCATCTCTTCGTGAGCTCAGTATACGTTCCAATAGACTTTTGCGATTGTGAAACTAAGAAGGCTCAATTTTCGTACCCCAGGAGAAATGGATCTCCAAAGTCCAATAATGCCAGCAAGTCTGTCAAGAAGCTATTGGTGCTTCGTTTGGTCCCACATTGTAGGCTAATTATGGTATATATGTTTGCTGAAGAAGGCCCATCGCAATGGGCTTCTTCACATGCGCCACGGCTAAGACCTTCCTAAACATGGTTCACAACCCATCAACCAGGCACTTCCATTCCTCCCTTATTTAAAGATAACATAGTAACAGATCGCTCACTATCCTCGTTGCGAGATTGAATGGCATTATTATTTGGGGAGTTAAATGGGCATTTCCTCCATAGAGTACGGCCGGCTTTGAGTAATGCACGCATTCACCAGCCCACCCACGTACTCCCACAAGTACTCGCCCGCTCGTTAGTTCACTGCGCTCGCCAGTTCGCTCTCCTCTTCCTCCTTAAACATCGAACTCAAAATTGCATCCGAATTAACAACCTCTTCAATAAGTCCTCTCCTTTTTGCTTCATGAAGAACCCTGCGAGCACTCTCTATTGCCCGCATCTCCGCCTTCTTGATGCTTCCCGACACCCCAACACATGTGAATATACAATTTCTTCCGTCGACTTTGGTCACAAAAAACATCGCTGCTTTCACCATTTCAACCGCTTCTCGATGGCATCTCAATATACCCGTGCCTGTGGATTGGGAAAAGTACCTAATGGCAAAGGAAGTTTGTGTTTGACCGCTGGCTGCGTCTCCAAAGTTCTTTGCAATGGCAGCACGCAAAACGGCCACTAAAAGACCGGCAGAAACCCCTCTGTTTTTGCCACTGGACCCTCCACCACCTGCAACATCCTCAAACCCCTCATCATCAAGAAACCTCAACTGGAACAGCAAATACCTTGTCTTTAACCTCACCATGGTCACATGACAAAGAAATTGGTGGCTCGTTGAGGCCAAAAAAAGTTTTCGTCTCACAGTCACGACCTCTTCTTCCTGTAAAGGCTCTCATTTGGGGGATTTGTATGCTTCATTTGGTGACAAGAAGATACCCCGAGTTTATTAGAAGAATGTCAACACACACAAGAGAAAACTGGCCCGCTTCCAAGGTCAGAGACACGTTTTTAGATTATTTTAAGGAGAGAGAGCATAAGTTCTTTCCATCCTCTTCTGTGGTTCCTCATGATGATCCTACGTTGTTGTTTGCCAATGCCGGTATGAATCAATACAAACCAATCTTTTTGGGGACTGTGGATCCTTCATCTCCACTGTACGGGCTGAAAAGATCGGTGAATTCACAAAAATGTATCAGAGCCGGTGGTAAGCATAACGATTTGGAAGATGTTGGGAGAGATTCGTACCATCACACCTTTTTTGAAATGTTGGGTAACTGGTCCTTTGGTGATTACTTCAAAAAGGAAGCCATCTTCTACTCCTGGGACCTTTTGACCAGAGTGTACGGCTTGGATAAAGATAGACTTTACGTGACCTATTTTGGTGGTGACAAGAAGTTGGGTCTTGAACCAGATTTGGAGGCAAAGCAATACTGGAAGGACGTGGGTGTCGATGATGACCACATCTTACCAGGTAATGTGAAGGACAACTTCTGGGAAATGGGGGACCAAGGTCCATGCGGTCCATGTTCGGAAATCCATTACGATAGAATCGGGGGCAGAAACGCATCCTCCTTGGTCAACGAGGACGATCCAAATGTCTTGGAAATCTGGAACAATGTGTTCATGCAGTTCAACAGGGAGCCAAATGGATCCTTGAAGCCATTGCCTGCCAAGCACATTGACACCGGTATGGGGTTTGAAAGATTGGTCTCCATCTTGCAAGACGTGACCTCAAATTACGACACCGATGTCTTCCAACCCTTGTTCGAACAAATCCAAAAAATAACAGGCGTCAGACCTTACTCCGGTAAGTTCGGTGCCCAAGATACCGACGGTATCGACACCGCTTACCGTGTCTTGGCCGATCACGTGAGAACCCTGACTTTTGCCATTGCAGACGGTGGTGTTCCAAACAACGAAGGTAGAGGTTACGTTCTGAGAAGAATCTTGAGAAGAGGTTCTAGATACGTGAGAAAGTACATGAATTACCCAATTGGGAAGTTCTTCTCACAGTTGGCCCCAACTCTGATCCACCAAGTGTCCCACATCTTCCCAGAATTGGCAAAGGACCCATCCTTCATTTTTGAAATCTTGGATGAAGAAGAATCTTCTTTCTCAAGGACTTTGGACAGAGGTGAAAAGTTGTTCGAACAATACGCCTTGATTGCTTCCAAGACCCCCGAGCAAACCCTTTCAGGTAGAGACGTGTGGAGGCTATACGACACCTATGGTTTCCCTGTTGATTTGACCCGTTTGATGGCCGAAGAAGCCGGTTTGAAGATCGACGAAGAAGGCTTTGAAAAGGCCAGACTTGCCTCCAAGGAGGCTTCCAAGGGTGGCGCCAGCTCCAAGGATGGTAAGACTTTACTCAAGTTAAATGTCCATTCATTGGCTGAATTGGACGGTAACGATTCTGTCCCAAAGACCAATGATTCATTCAAATACGGCTTAGATAATGTTGATGCCTCCGTTGTTGCTATCTACACCGAATCAGGGTTTGTTAACTCTACTGAAGGTTTGGAAGAAGGCGCCCAAATTGGTATTCTTTTGGACAAGACCCCATTTTATGCCGAACAAGGTGGTCAAGAATACGATACCGGTAAGATTGTTATTGATGGTGTCTCTGAATTCAATGTGGAAAACGTCCAAGTTTATGCTGGTTACGTTTTGCACACCGGGTTCGTTGAAGAGGGTCAATTGAGTCTTGGTGACAAGGTCATTGCCGGCTACGAAGAGTTGAGGAGATGGCCGTTGAGAAACAACCACACTGGTACCCACATCTTGAACTTTGGTCTGAGAAAGGTCTTAGGTGAGTCGGTTGACCAAAAAGGTTCCCTTGTTGCTCCTGAAAAGTTGAGATTTGATTTCTCTTACAAGAAGGCTGTTGAATTGAAGGAATTGGCCCAAGTTGAAGAAATTGTCAACAAGGTAATCAAGGATAACCTCCAAGTTTATTCCAAACCTGTTGGATTGGAGACCGCCAAGACCATCAGAGGGCTGAGAGCAGTCTTTGGTGAAACCTACCCAGATCCTGTCAGGGTCGTTTCTGTTGGTGTTCCTGTTGAGACCATTTTGGCGAACCCATCCAACGAAGAATGGGAGAACTATTCCATTGAATTCTGTGGTGGTACCCATGTTGCCAAGACCGATGATATCAAGGATTTTGTGATCATTGAGGAGTCCGGTATTGCCAAGGGTATTAGACGTATTGTTGCTGTTTCTGGTTCCGAGGCCAAGGAAGTCCAAAGGGTTGCCAAGGAATTTGACGAGATGTTGGATGAGATTTCCTTGATGCCATATGGTGAAGCCAAGGAGAAGAGATTGAAGGAAATCACCACACGTCTTGGTAAGTTGTCAGTTTCGGTTTTGGAGAAGGATGCTCTTAAGAAGAAGTTTGCTGCTATTGACAAGGCTGTTAAGGATGAAACGAAGGCCATTGTTAAGAGAGATACCAAGTTTGTCATGGACTCCATCAAGACCCACTTCACCCAGGAAAACCCATCTTCCGTCTGCATCTTGAGACTGGATGTTGCCGCAAATGCCAAGATTGTTTCCGAGGCTTTGAACTACATGAAGAAGGATCAAAAGGATTCCAACCTTGTCTTGATTTTGGCTCCAAAGAGCGGGGGCCAAAAGGCCGCCCAGGGTGTTTATCTCTCCAATGGGTCTCTCGACTCTGTTTCTGCTACTGATGTTGCCAACAAGGCTGCCGAATTCATTGGCGGCAGAGCAGGTGGCAAGGGCAATGCTTGTCAAGGTATTGGTGAGAAGTCCGAGGGTGCTGACGAGGCCATTGATGCTGTCACCGTCTTGTTGAAGGAAAAGCTGAATTTCTAAGTCTTGACTGTTATAAATAGATTCAACGAATACATTATGAAACGGCTTTCACTCTGGGAGGATGGATCTCATTTAGTTTTGTAAATAGATGAAGATGAACGAAATATTTATTATAGAAGTTGATTGGTGAGGAGAAGATACAGATGCGTGAATTAGCCGGTTAAATGGTCACAATCCTTTACGATGGTTGAAAGTGAGGTTATTGCCGTCATTTTTATCTTGAAATAGATGTCTTCGTCAATCATCTCTGAAGAAAGTTCATTTAAATTGATGAGATATGAAAACTCTAATAGTTGCGTCTTAGCCACATCGCTTACTTGGTTATTTTTTTCATGTCGTCAGCTTTACTGACGTTTAAAATAGCCGTTTGTTCATACAAATTGTATCAATTTCACATTGGCCGATCATTCATTGACAATTCTACTTATTTCGGTTAAACTACATTATCAATGTGACCGTCAAATTACCATCTTATTATTGCAATTAACAAGCATTTGGCCATTTATTCACTATTAAAGACGACAGTATGTCTAAATATATATTCAATTCTTGGTTCTACAGCTCTACGAAGCGGGCCTCTGTCCAGCTTCATTGCCTCATTCCCTCACACAAACACAAAATATACAAACGTTTAAATTATAGCCTTCCTTTTGGACCACGTCCATCCTTCTCACCGCCTCAATTTGGAACTCTCATCGACGTTTCCCAAGAATATTGTCATGAGCAATTCCTATAAATTTTCATGAGCATTTTTTTTCTTCTTGATTGAATCGTTTTGTGTTCCTCGTGAATAAGGTTGCTGAACCGTTGCTTCTATGATCACAAGGATACCCATATCATTTTGGCTGCTTTTTTTAATACCCAGTGTCGTTTTTGGGCTCAAATTTGGCCCAGAAGGCGCTTTGGACGTGGAGTTAAGTGATGACTACTATTGGACGATGATGGATCAGTTCAGCCCTGTTGATGATATCCTTGTACCAGATGGTATGAACAGTGGACTCAACCTGGTGCAGAAAAGGGCGAGGAATAAAAATCCGGCGAATAAGACAAAGTGGGCACATTACAGCGTTAGCAATGTTACCCCAATAGATACCGTAGTATTGAGAGATTCAATCCCAATCAAAGACTCGATTCAATACGGACAAGTTCTGCAATATAACTTTTCGTTGAGTAAGGGCAGCGAATATACGAAGAACTACGAATATCTCTTGTTCCTTTCGGCATCTCTTTGTAGATTGCCTGTGGGGTGGGACGACGGGGTTTCCGCAAACGGATTGAGTCTCTACTACACTTACAACGAGACAGTGGCCACCAACCTCCAATTCGAGGCGATGAACAGCTCTCCATTTACAAACGGTTATGCCGAGGGGTTGGCCCAGTTGGAGGTTGTAGGTAGTAATGTCAATGGTGAAGTGGATGCCGTGGTTTACATCTTTGTCGCAGCAGATGAATGCTCCAACTGTACTGAGAACGATGCGTGGGTTTTTGAAATGGGTGTTTCTCAAAACAATATTCTCTTTCTTTATGACGTTGATCCGGTCCTCTCTGTTGTTGACGTTGATTATGAGTCCGCACTTGTCAACGTGTCCAATATAGACTTGAACGCAAACAAGACGTTTGGACTCTTTGTTTTCAACTCCTACGATAACCCCCTCGTGGTGGGGATGAACCAGAGTTGGTGTGCCATAACGGAAAACGAACAGTTTGCCCAATGGTTGGAAATCAATTCCACCTCAATCAACAACGCCACAGAAACAATTGTTGTCACCGGCTTGCAGAAGAACTCCACCTACGACGCTGTGCTCGTTGTCAACTACAACAAGGTGCCTTATGGAGGTGGGGTTTTCCAGGTGTTCAACTTCACAACACCCGAGTCCGAGGCCTGTAAGTTACTCTTTGGATTGGACTTCTGTGACGAGGTGGCCTATGCGGTGCCCAACTCTCTCAACTTTACCTCCGGAAACCAGAGTTGGGCCGACATTGCAAGAGCATATGATGATTACGCACATTCCTTTTACGAGGGCTTCGAATTCGGTCTCCAGCAGACCGCGTGCAATATGGAGTTGGATGGACGGTATTCCCCCTTGAGGACGTGCGACGACTGTCGATATTCCTACAAACAATGGCTCTGCGCCGTTACCCTACCCCGCTGTGATAGTTCGGTTACTGGTGCGAACCAGCACAAGGTTTATTCCTCTGGACAGGGAAGAAACCCATTTATTGAGGACACAATCGACCCGCCCTCCCCCTACTCCGAAATACTTCCTTGTTTGAACGTCTGTCAAGCGATTGTGAGGGATTGTCCTTCAACGTTTAACTTTGGTTGTCCAACAGATCCCGATTTCATCAAGTTGAGCTATGGCGATGTTTCTCTCGATACGTTGAATGTCCAAGATCACAGCAAGGTGTGCAATAATCTAGGCCGCTCCAACTACATTGATATACCGGGATGAGGCAAGCGGTTTAATATTACCACTTCCTTTCCAAGAATCGTCTTCAGAGATCAATCATAGCCTTGCCATTGGTTGCATTCCCTTAGAAATCTTCATTGCCATCTACGTAACACGCTGACCTGCTTCCTGCCAAGGATTAATCTATATAATTGCATATTTAATTGTTCTTTCTCTTTTGTTGACATTTGCAGGCCTTGCATGGTCTCTCATGAAGTACTATCGTATATCACAGTTCACCACCACTCACAAACCACTGCTTTCGTCCGTTTCTGTGTTCGCTCCACTTAATTGTTCTGTCTTCTTCTCTTATTACCGCCTCTTCTCTTGCCACCATTCATGTTATCCCTCTCATGCTTCTTACTGGCAATCTGCTCCAATCTAGCCTTTTCTTCTTCTCTGTCAGCTGCAAGCTCCTCCTCTGTCTTCACACCCTCTGGGTGAAGCTGGATCTGTTTTTGCATCTCTTCACGAACATTAACGCCGTGGTCGACAAACACCTTTTTCAGCACGGGCAACCAGATTTCCGGCTTGTACTTCTCGAAATCATCCACCTCAAACACATTCTTCGTGAGGTCCCATTCTGCCTGGTTCCAACGCACAAGTTTCACCATGTAGCAGCTGGAGCCCATGGATCTCGCAAAATCGCTGAGCAAGGATCTGATGTAGGTACCCGAGGACACCTTGGCGTCAAAGTGGATCAACGGGGCCCTGTAGCCCTCCGCTTCATAATCAACACCCTCCGCGGTGACGTGACAAGGCTCCGGGTCGATGCTCTTTCCTTCTGCTTTGGCCTTTTCCAGCCACTCTTTCGCATAAGGCACGGGGTGATCGTTGAGCGTGGGGTTATTAGCCAATTTTGCCACCAACGTCTCACCATCCTCGTCCAGTTGCGATTTGATGAAATCATAATGGTGATCTGTCGATAAGCAGTCATCCTTCAATTCCAGATCATAAACGGTCACCTCACGGGACTTGATTGCCCTTGGCAATGGAAGACCTTCTCTCGCGTACTGGTAGAGGGGCTTACCGTCCATTTTCAACGCACTGAAGATTGGTGGAGTCTGATCAATCACCCCCACCATTTTCTCCTTTGTGGCCTCAACCATTTCCCGGGTAACAAACCCATTATCCGTCTTCTGGATAAGCTCCCCCTCGCTGTCGCCGGTCGTTGTAGAACCCCCCAGAAGGCCAACACACTCGTACTTCTTCACCGACCCATTCGTGTACTCCCCAAGGGTCTTGGTTCCGCTTCCAACCCCAATAACAAGCACACCCTCTGCTAGCGGATCCAAAGTACCCCCATGGCCCATCTTCAGTTTGGTAGTACGCCATTTGCGACCACCAGCTTCCCTTCTCGTATCTTGAAGTTTCTTTAAAGCATTCTGAGACGCTGGAGCGGCGGATAAAGCCCGGTTAACTCGGTCCAGCACAAAACGGGAGGTTGCCCCGGCGGGTTTGTTGATTGCGAACACTCCTTCCATCGTAATTCGCCTGATACTGACCATAAACTCAGAAGAAGAGGCCGTTCATCACATTAAAAATTTATGTGCCACTATCTTCTCCAATTAGAGATGGCAATTGTTGCTCAATTGGAGGCGGATTTGACGCTACTGGCCCAAGAAGCGAAGAGAAGGGACCCCCAGTTGCGCACTGCCTGTGACCAAGCTTTGAGCTTTTTACGAGGTGTTGGTCTGGAGAAAGATGCATCGTTGTTGGTCGACGAAGTGCTTGTGACGCCAATTGTGCTGGGATTGAGCTGCCGTGGCGGTAAAGGTCCCGTGATTGCGCTACGTTGCTTATCGCACTTGGCGCTTGTTGGTGGGCTTCCTCGGGATTCCCTGGGTGCAGTGATCAATGGCTTGTTTGAGTCCACCAATTGCTCTGCAGAGGTGCAGATCAAGGTGTTGCAGGTGTTACCAGGGCTCATGCAGGGTTACGGGGAGGGTATTGTTGGGGAGCGCTTGAGCACATTGCTCAATGTGTGCTCGACGCTTCAGGGAGCCAACAGAGAGCCTGCAATCGCTAACACGGCTCAGGCTACGTTCTCGCAGATGCTTGACACGGCATTTGAGAAGGTGAAGACAGAAGATGCCAAAGAATCGCAGCAGTTGCGGGGATCCAACAAGGTGGTTGTAGACGATGAAAAAACAGTGATAATCGGCAATTGTGCTTTTGATGCGTTTCGGATCATCTCCGACTTGTGCACCTTGATTGAACACCACAAGCCGCTATTCTTGAAGACAAACTATCTTTCAGAGGATTACGGCTTTGAAATCTTGGAATCACTCATAAAAAACCACAAACATCTCTTTCTCGAACATGTGGAGCTGGGGTTCTTGTTGAGGACAAAGGTTGCTCCAATTCTCCTGCGGTTCTTGTCCTCGTCGAAGGATTTCTCGCTCATGGTGAGGGTTTCCCGGTTGATATGCCTACTCATAAGCGACACCTTCCCAGTGGTGAAGTTGGAGTCGGAGGTGACCCTCTCGTTATTGACCCACACGATTTCCAAGCATTCATCAGTTCCCAATTGGAAGAGAGTGATGACACTGGAGATATACGTGGAGTTGTTCAAAAACCACCAAGTTATCCGCCAACTGTTTTTGGAGTTTGATAACAACTTGGAGGAGGAACGCAAGCAAATCATCTGCGACCTGCTATCAACATGCTTGGTGATCATCGAGGATAATAAGAACATTTTGAACACGAGCGACCTCATCCAGAGACCACTCGATAGACAGGAAGCGAATTCTACACTCAAACCAAATCTAGGAGTGTCGATGATCAATTCTTCATTGCCGACTCCATATTTGAAATCAATCGATAAATCAGATCCACCCCAGACCCCACCAACATACCACCTTCTACTAATAGAACATATCATTTCTTCGACTGTAGAGGGGATCCTAAGCCAGACTCTGGCTATAAAAGGTGATTCCGCAAGTATCAAAATTGATCACTTGAAGGAGAATGAGGATGCTCTCTTCCAATTCGAGTTTTTAAAGGCCTTTATTGACAAGACAAAGACCCCAATTTTGACGATTCTCGACATATATCTTCATTCCACTTTGGACACGGAATTGTTCTCGTCAATGTTGAAAGCTCTCCACGACCTCTGCTTTTCATCAGGCGTTCTATCATTGGATGAACCTAGGTCCACAATCCTCACAATTTTGGCAACCTACACCTTGAAGTTGGACGGCAAGTCGAATTATCAGAGCAAAGTCTTGTCGATTGGCGAATCGATCGTCGGCACCATCTCCACACTTGGCCAAGCGGTTACCAATATGTCTCAAACCCAGTTAGATAACAAGGAGGAACAACCCAATGGTTCATTATTCAAATACTACCCCAGAAACATCAATTCCCGACAAATTCGTTGCTTCAAAACTCTACTGGAATTGGCGACCTCTTTGGGCCCGGGATTGGGGGATCAATGGAGAATAATTGTTGTAACCATGCAATGGCTCAGCTATTATTTGGATGGCCAATCGGGATCCTCAAGCTACAAGGAAATCCCTCAGATGTCACCGTTTTTGACAAATGAGGACTTGCATATCGTTGAAACCAGTCTGGATCACTTCAATGAATTATTCAAGAATACAGACCAACATGAAATGATTTCAGATTTCTTGAACTGCCTCGTCCAATTGTCAAGTGATGTCTTAAATGATGATAACCAAGGCTTCCAATCACCGTTGGATTCCCAAGGCACTCTACAACCTTGCATCTTCAACAAATTATACCCATTGAACAAATTGAACGATTTTGCAATTATTGATCCATTGAGTTTCATTATCAAGTCCCCTGCGTCCCGTAATCTCATAATGGATTATTTTAGCCAATTGGCACAGAATAGACACTTTGACGACGAATTGAGGTTACTAGCTTGCAGAAGTTTGGATACGATGATAAAATCGTGTGCAAATGCAGGATTCAGCTATAACCAAGTTGATGAAGATTTGACCCTGAATTCAATGACCGAGGAATGCGTTTTGAATTCCTTGAATAACTTCATGATGAAATTGACGGAATTGCCTCATTCCAATGAATTGTTGGTCATAAATTGCGAAGTGAAGATGTATCTCCAGAATTTGGACTCACTGAAGGATATTATCGATAAATATGGAATTTTGATAAAAAAGAATTGGGGTGTTGTGACCAGGATGCTGAATTTCCCATTTAAATTCATCAAAATATACGATAGCACAATTTTGAATGAGTCGACAATCACCGAAATTATTGTCTTGATAATAAGATCCTCCTTTGAATCCTTGAAGGTGATCCTTGATGAAGTTTTACAGAGTATTCCAAAGAACCAAATCAGGGTCATCATTGATACGTTGAAGAACTTTGTGACGCAAAAATTCGATTTGAACATATCTTTCAATTCCGTGAGTTATTTGTGGATTCTCAATGATTACATAAAGGAGAATATCGATTCACATAATGGTAAAAGTGGCAGCATCCTGATCACCAATGTCAAAAATGGTGATGATTTGCTCCATATTGTTTCTAGCAATGAAAATCTAGAGAACCTTGTCGATGATTACTCATATTACTGTCACCTTTGGCTTTACTTGATCCTCAATTTTGTTTCAACAACTTTTGATGAGAGACCCCGCGTTAGAGATGCTGCAATCATCACCTTTTTCGATATAATCGAGACATTCCCATTGGAGAACACATCCTGGGGGTTGATTTATGATATTGTTTTGAAGCCGTATATATTGACCGATTCCATTTCTTATCAAGAAGGGGATAAAGAAATGATGAAATCTTCGATAACTTTGGTCAATAAACTGACAAAGTTGTTTTTGAATAAGTTAGGTAATGACAATGGGATTAGAAGAGAAGAATATTGGCGTGGTTTGATTCATCATTTTTTGAGGATGATTCACCTGAATTTTAATTGGGTTGATTTGAATATTGAGGTTTACAACGATTATTTTAAAGTCGTCTCTTCATTCATTGATAAGCCACCATCCTTGGAGGTACTGGAAAATTTATTCCAGTTTTGGGAAGGCGTTCAGATTGATTATAAAGTCCAAGGCGATAGAGTCAATCAGGAGTCATTGGTTTCCCTTATTCAATGTATGGAGCCGTCTCTTTTGTTATTTAAGGAGGTGATGACCTTGGAGAAGTTCAAAGTTTTAGAGACGGTGTTGATCAAATGTATCAGTTATCCGGATGCAGGACACGATTCCAAACGGTGTACATCTTTACAGGGGGACGTTTTGAGGGTCTTTGAATTGATCCAAAAGGATCAGGATTTTAATCCATACCAATCAAACTATATCACCACGTTGACTGAAATAATTATTCTGCCATTTAACACCAAAGAGAAGCTATCTTTCATTACCGCCAGTCACAATGCTATTGGTTTATTGGTTGATAACTTCAGAACGGACGTGAATTTTGAGGAACTGTTGGGTGGTGAAACGTTGCAAACTCTTTACCACTGTCTCTTAAAAGTTTCCAGCAATAAATCCAGCAAGTTGGCAATTGATTCGGATCAATTCAAATATCTTTGGATGGAGTCGTTGGATGGATTGGTCTTGATAACAGAGAAATTCACCGAGTATCTATTAAAGACAACAACCCCCCCTTCACGCTTGGACTACATGATTACGCTAATATTGAATGGGTTTGACTGCTGTTTCGAGCCATTCCAAGGGGAAGGCGATTTAGCTTTGGAACAGTTCGATTTGGTGAAGTACAACCAGTTGAAAACGTGTGTCTTGACCATATTCAACAAGTTTGATGATTATCTGGACCCAAACAATTTTGAACGTTACATTTCCAGCCTCTGGAGGATGTCTCGCTTTTACCAAGATGACGGATTATTATCGAGTCTCATTCCGCAGAAAGACCATCTAACCAGCGATGATATGATAGGAATCATCAGAATTGCAACCAATGATGTCCTATGTGATAATTACGGCACAACCACACCATTGACTCCAATGCTGAAACTTGGTATGGCCAAATCTTGTTTTGAAGATCTCACCAATTTAATCGTCGACCCAAAAACACCTCTTACGATCTGTAAACAGAGTATACCGTTCATCATCTCACGTTATGCCTTGGGGTTGCGAAAGTACTTACTGGACACCCAACTGCTGGGTTATATGCCAACACCCAAGGTCCAAGAAATGGAAATGACGCTTATAATAGGGGGTTTAGAAGGGGTATTGACCACCAACAGTTCCAAAAACGGACAGCTAATGGTCTTGTATCCAATGCTGATCAATTGCTTATCGTTAGGCAGGCTGGGGGGGTTGAGAGATGTTTGCAATCGTCTTGGAGAATGGGCCTCAACTTCAACCGTTGCCAATGGCATTTGAATGGATGGAATAACTCTCAAAACCAGATCATGATATCCAGAGGCTATCATTGCTGGTTAATTTACATTAAGAAGTCCATAGTTCATAGTATTTAAAAAAAGGTATCCTATTTAGTATTGGAATAAACGAATAAATCCAACCCCTGCTTCAACATATGTTCGATTAGATTGAGCTGTTCCTGGACTTCAACCCAATCATTTTTGTTGATTGCATTCCAAATGCCCGGGAACTCAAAATGAAGTTGATCTTCTGTTGAAGTACCCGGGTTCAGTTCCCTGCCGTAGAAGATGTTCTGGTTCCATGGACTGTCATAAACCCCATTGACAGAATTCATCACTTTAAGAAACAACATCAACTTTATATTCCAATCGATTCTATTTATTGCCAATATGTTAGGTTCGGGACCTCCACCACCGGTGATATCATTCCAAGCTATCTTGAATGACCGGTTGTGATCGGCCACCATGTGCAGCTCATCAAACATTCTCTTGGCCATTGTATGATTTATATTTTTCAAGGAAGCGGGGGCATTTGGTTCGCCCTTCCTATGATTGAGATACTCCACCAGGGTATGGAAGTTGGCTTTCCAAGTGTTCAACGCAAAATCAATGTCGTAGGGCATGATTGGGGTTTCAGATAGATTGAGTATTATATTTGCAACCAATTTGGTCATGAACGCGTGTTTAGACATATCTGGGTCTATCAATGAATCCTTAAAGTTTTTGAATGTGTCCAAACACGAATTCTTGTAATATTGGGGGGTATTTTTGAACTCTTTGGATTTGACCAATTTTACCGATAGTCTACTGACACCGTGATGTTCCACTGATGATAGGAAGTTTCCGTAAGGTGCCATATGATACCCGATTGGGGAGTTATCGTCGAAATTGACATGAGTGCCATTGCCATATTTGTCCATCACGTGATGGATTGAATCCTTCAATACCGAGTGAAGAATTGGATCTCCATCAAATTGGATGTTGTCCCCTCCTTGAATGATGTCATCGAGATCAATCACTGTATAGACAGCCCTTTGAAAAAACTCGGATTTGTCGATTTCAAAGTACGTTGAACCGGCCATGTTGAATTTGCTTCCAGAGTAGGAAACAAAGAAGATTGATCTCAATGGATTCCAATGGAGAGATTTTGACATGTCGCTGAAAATGTTGATCAATTCCAGAAGGATTGCGGAACCCGAGCTCTCCATTGCACCAAAGCATAGAGAATCCCTCGATGCAGCGATTATAATTGCGTAGTTTTGCTGTTCCCGACCAGTAAGCTTACCCATGATATTCCATGAATCCTTGTTGGGTCTTATTGTCAAACTGTTATCGAGGGTGATTTCCCACTCCTTATTAGAAGGAATCCAAATTTCCACTGCTTGGTCTCCTAATTTGAAATCCCACTCCTCTAAGTGAATTCCACCGTTTTTTTTCATCTCCTCCATCATGCCAATGAAGTCTTTCCACGAGATGGGTAATGAAGGGATATTTGGGGCCACTGGGGAATTGTTGAATAAATCATCAAAAGGCCCGTCATCTTCCAGGTTTATATTTGAATGAACACCCGGAGACACAATGTTTCCCGATGAAATATCACTGAATGCTACTGGTTCCCTCTGAATGGACTCCATTGTGTATGTATTAAAGTCATTGGGATCGCTGATAAAGATGACACCCTTCGCTCCTCTCTCTTGGGCGTATCTCAATTTTGTGTATGCTGGTAACATCCCCCCGTATTTGATTATCAATATCTTATCATTTATTTCAAAATGGCCATCAATAAGATGTTTGTAATCTTTTATTTCACCGTAATTGGCATATATGAATGTTCCTTGGGTAGACCCCGATTTTGAGCCCGGGTTGAAGGCCAAATTGAACTTTTGGTCTTCGGAAATTTCCTCCTTCAAATTACATTTGTATATCTCTTGGTTAGACTTGAGCAAGCTCAACTTGGGATCGTTGGGGTAGTTATGGTATGCTTTGAAGGCCATTTGTGGGTTTATCAGTAAATTCCCCGAGCTGACCACCCTGCTGAAATATGAGGCCAATGCATAATCACCGGCAGTACCCGAGAGATGTGGCATGGTGGACATGTACTCCATTGTTTCCTCGATCCTACCCACGTCGATGGCGCTGTCGATGAAGTTTTCCAACTTGCTAATATCTACAAAGTCGGAGTTCCCCAACAGTGGCTCGGTGGAGATACCCGAGAAGCTGATGATGTAGAGCATGGCGGTGATGAAACCAATGAAGAGGATTCGCTTCACAATCAGCGGATTGCCCATCTTTGCAACATATAGCTCAAATTGAGCATTCAAGTAACAGTAAAGTTGATATACTGGGTCCAGCGCCTCGTGAATCGGCGCCACCACCCTCCTGTTAAAATCCGAAGCAAATCTGTTGGCCTTCGACAGTAACGTGTCTGCCTGTGGAGGTTCTTCCATCTCCATTTCTTCAAATTCAACGTCTATCTCAGGAGAGGGTTCATACTCTGGAGGGTTATCCAGTGGTAGGTCGTCATTCACAGAGTCCCCGCTGTGGCCCTCACCGGATAGGGGACTGTAGTTTGTCATCAATCGGAGAAGAAACAGGTGTTTGGTAGAAGAGAAAGGTGGCGTTGGGAGAGAAATGTGGCGTTGCTGAGAGATGTGATGACAACGTAATTGGGGTAAAAAAAAATGCCCAGTAAGTTTCCCAATGGCAATAACATTGGGAAAATTACTGCGAAAGATAAAGATTGCTGTGATGGAGTAGACTGGAGTGGGCTGATTACTGTGAAAAATAGAGGGAAGAAGAAAAGAAGAGGGGGGGTACAAGAAGTTGCTCCATAAAGAAAGAATGAAAAGTTGGGAGAAAACAGGTCATGACTATGAGAAAGGAATCCGGGTATAGGGTATATTGACAGACCAAATTTTATTGCTTGCTCCTGTTGATTGAATTTTGGCGGACTTGCTATGATGTGATTTTAAAAGTAGATTCAACATTCACACAATTGAAGAAAGGAACCAAGGTCACAAAAATAAAAGACAATAACTTTGAATATATTGGACTCTAGACCCTCTAGCTTACTAGAGGAGAGTTAAGGTATTGTGTTCGGTCAATGAGCGTTATTTACGTAATAATAACTTCACAACGTCCTAACCCATGATATGCTTTTCAAAATAATTAAACAACAGAAGCAAAAGCAGTAGAAATTATGACGGAAAAAAAGCCATCCTGGATATATATATATATATAGCCAATGACAGGAGGATTTAAGGAATCGTCGAAAGCAACAAGCGTGGCGCATAAACCAAAAAGTGGCGCATGCGTCACCAGACCTGTTAACGGCTTTCCATCTAATCCCATACTCTTGATTTGTTTAGCTATACTCCTCCAGGTGATAGGAACACAAGTTTTAACTCATTGACGTAAACTTCACCCGGCTCACTCACAGGGAATAATAAATTTATTTTGTCTGAAACACTGGGAATTCTACTGGGGAATGCAGTTGAACGCCTTAAAATTTACTGCGCAACTTTAGACCCCCTAACGTCGTGCTTGTCAACAGTGCGAAAATTAGTACGCTCGCAAGAAAAACCCCCCACCACCTCTGTCCCTTCTTGGCCCTATGACCAAACAGTATAATATAGCGTATGTACCAGGTCCTTTTCATCACTCTGCACTTGAGAACCAACTAACACAGACCCAGATTTGTCTCTGACTTTTTTTATCCTCAACCTGGGGGCGTGGAACTTCATATCTACCACTTATCTCAAAGGTTGATTGAACGGGGTCATTCTGTTATTGTCATAACGCATGCCTACGGTGACAGAAAAGGAGTACGCACACTCACAAATGGCCTAAAAGTGTATTACCTTCCAATGAAGGTTTTCTACAGGGAATCAACTTACCCGACAGTGTTTTCAGCCTTCCCACTCTTGAGACAGATATTCATCAGAGAGTCGATTGACATTGTCCACGGACATGGATCTTGTTCTTCGTTGTGTCACGAGGGGATCGTCCATGCCAATACAATGGGGTTGAAAACCGTGTTTACGGATCATTCCCTCTTTGGGTTTGCTGATGTGGGCGCCATCATCCACAATAAATTGTTGAAGTTTACCTTAACCGATATTGGTCACGTTATATGTGTCTCCCATACTTGCAAGGAGAACACCGTTTTGAGAGCAAATTTGGACCCGGCAATGGTGAGTGTTATACCGAATGCCGTTGTTTCGGATGATTTCAAGCCTGCCACGGTGAGACCGTCGTTGAATAGAATAACCATTGTGGTGATTTCGAGATTATTCCAGAACAAGGGAACAGATCTTCTCACAGCTATCATACCGAGGATCTGCTCCAAACGCAGTGACATCCGCTTTCTCATTGCCGGAGACGGACCGAAGTTTGTCGATTTGGAGCAGATGAGAGAGAGATACCAATTACAGGACCGAGTGGAGTTGATAGGGTCTATCAAGCACGAGCAGGTTAGAGAAGTGATGATACGGGGCCAGATATACCTCCACCCGTCGTTGACAGAGGCTTTTGGAACAGTTTTGGTGGAAGCGGCCTCGTGTGGATTGTTGGTGGTGACGACGAACGTGGGAGGTATCCCCGAGGTGTTGCCGTCAAGAATGACAGTCTTTGCCAATCCTGAGGAGGATTCGCTTTTTAACGCGGTCCAGACAGCAGTTGAACAGTTGAAGGGAAACTCGGTGGATCCGGCGAGCTTTCATTATGAGATCAAGCAGATGTACGACTGGGCGGATATTGCCCGAAGGACCGAGATCGTTTATGATATTGTTGACCAGCAGGAGGGTCTCTCGGTGGTGAACAGGTTGTTCAAGTTTGTTACGTGTGGGTCCTGGGCAGGGGTGTTGTTTGTTTTGTGTGCGGTTGTGGATATGTTGATTCTTGTACTCTTAGAGTGGCTACAGCCTAGAGGGAGTATAGATCTGGTTAAAAAGTGGCCCAAAAAGAAGTCAAGTGTATTATAGGTATCTTAATAGGGGCTGGAAGTCGGCGTCATTTGAAGCCACCTCGAAGAGGGTGTTGACGTAGCTGTAGACCTTAGTCGGTTGTTGGATGTATCCTTTGGGCTCTTCAAGCCAACTGTAATCTTCCTGGGGATGGTGGTCCAACGACTGTGTCAATAGAGTTCTTAGCGTTTTGATTTTGTTCATGAGTGTTGTCCTCTCGACGAGATCAAACTCGTTGAAGTTATCGGTGATGCCAAACTTTGTGAGCAGTCCTTGATGCTTCAGGGATTGCTGTGTGGAAACGTCTAGGTTTTGTTCCAGCTGGCTAATCTGTTTGGAGAGCGTCGTGTTTTCGAATTCTAGTTGAGTGACTTGATTTTTCAAAGTGGTGATTTCCAATTGTAGTTGGTGGTCATCGTGGAGTTTGGATTCCAGGAGATGTATTTTATGCTCTAGAAGAGCTTGAGAGGTGAGTTCTGGCGGCTCCATTTCTGGCTGTGACTCTCGTTCACTCATGGCCTCCATTTGAGCCTGGTCGGTTTCCTGTACACTTTCCACTGGTGGGGTGTGCGGTTTGAAATCCATCTTGGTCCAATCCAACACCACGTCTTTCATTTCCCAGTCGTTGATTAGTTCCCGCACATAATCGTTCACCATGATGCCATCGTTTGACCGCAGCTGGGAATGATCCACGTCTTTCACGACGTAAATCAGTTTCTCCCGTGCCACCAGTGGGCGCTGGTCCTCATACCAACGCAACGGTGGCTCCAGGTTGTACACCATACGGATGTCATCGCAGTAGATGTCCACCTTGCTCATGAACTCTGCCACCAGCGGTGCTAAGTACAAGAGGTTCTCGTTTGAATAGAGTAGAGCGTTGATGTATACGGTTGTTATTGCGTGCAGCTCGTACCATTTTGATTCGAACTCAAACTCTATAACCATCAGCGAAAGCTCATTAATGGTGATGAGCTTCTTCAGAAGCAGCATCGATTCAACAGACAACGATTCCACTGCCAGGGCCGCAAACCTTTCGTCACTGACCCAACGTAGTGATTGCAGGGAGGCCACTGTGGGCACAGTGGGCACCAAGCTGGTACTGTTCTCCAATAAGTGCAACTTTTGATCCAACTCCGCACACTTTGCTTGCTCCATTTCCAACAAGTGCTCCAATTCAATTACTGTGTCATTCAGCTCATTGAATGACCGGCTGCTTGCTTCCACAGCACCGTGAGCCTCACTAAGCTTCGTCTCCAACTCAACAACCTTGTTTGTAAGCAAAGTCACCTCACCTGTAAGTCTTTCGAGAACCAGCTCGTCGGTAACCTCTTCCACTGGGTGGACCCCATTCTCACGAACAAACAACCCCCGGTGGAGCCCTTGGGTGTCGAAATACGCCACCCCAGCTACACTTCCGTTGTTTCTGGCATACTGTGCAAAGTGAGGGTCGAGTTCAAGCCCAATCCAGCGGCCAGGGGCAAACTGGGGGCAACCACAATACCGCACCACCCCTTCCACACGAACCTTGGCGCCGGCCACATTGAGAAACACAGCACCTCTATGGCCAACCGCCACCATAAGAAGGAAAAATACCAGCCACACTCTCTTCTTCAATGAACTCCACGTTGAACAAGGCGACGCGCCAGACCAAGCTGGAGCTGCTGACAGAGCAGAAGCAGGAGATCCGGGAGGCGTTTACGCTGTTTGACATGAACAACGACGGGTTTCTTGACTACCACGAGCTAAAAGTTGCTCTTCGGGCGCTGGGGTTTGAGATGCAGAAGAGACAGGTGCTGGAGGTGATTGAGGAGTACGACGTTGACAACCGGCGGTTGATCTCCTACGACGACTTCTACCGTTACGTCGCGGCCAAGGTGACGGAGCGGGACCCGCTGGAGGAGATCCGACGTGCTTTCAAACTCTTTGACGATGACAACACGGGGAAAATCTCGTTGAAGAACTTGCGTCGGGTGGCAAAGGAGCTTGGGGAGAACTTGACGGATGACGAGTTGGG
This sequence comes from Saturnispora kantuleensis, assembly GCA_030557035.1. Lineage (NCBI taxonomy): Eukaryota > Fungi > Ascomycota > Pichiomycetes > Pichiales > Pichiaceae > Saturnispora > Saturnispora kantuleensis. Next base: position 293,623 of record JAKTVD010000007.1, on the reverse strand, counting down.
TGCGATGATTGAGGAGTTTGATCTTGATAACGACGGAGAGATTTCCTTGGAGGAGTTTATTTCAATTTGTATGGAGAATTAGCGGCAAAGGGTGCGAGTGAGTGCGTGGATGAAGAGAGAGTGTGTGAGTGTGTGTGGGGGGGACGGAAATTGGGGTGAATGAAAGCACCAGTGTCTATGTATATTACTTTGTTATTGTAATTTGTGAGCTTGATAAACCAATGAATGAGTGAGGTTTATTTGCGGAATGTCAGTGGGTTTGCGAGTGTAAAGAAGGAGTGTGATGTAGAGAGAGGTGGAGGGAGAGATGAGGAAGGTTCATCGCATAGGTTTGATAGAAATGTAGGTTTTATTGTCAATTCAACATAGGAAATGTTTTTCAAATGGAGCTTGTTGAGGAATTTAACAGAGCATAAATGTGGGTGAGGGACCTAGAGCTATAGTTTAGCCTGTTAAGTAGCATATAGTTGTATTGTCTGTGGCGCATGTTTGTCAGACAAGCACGCGCCACATCGAACCTCTGTAGAAACAACCCCCTGCAAATACACAAAGTGTGGCGAATATGAAGGGGCGGACTAGAATGGGGTTTGTGAACACATATTTGAGTGTTTTCAGGCGACAAAAAGCGGGCCAGGGAGGGTGAGCACATGAGCTACTGGCACAGTAGTGGCGCATCAGCTGAATGTGCAGCCATGCGCCACAATTAACCAGCAGCTCATGTGCTCATGTGCCGAGTGCTTCCATAGATTGTAATCCCGTGTTTGTTTAACTGTCAGGCTTTATTTTCATTTGAGACACATTGCAGTAAAACCATATTTAGATTACACCAAGCTGAAGTGTGAATGAGTTGGGTATTAAACCCTTCAAGCTTTCAAGACAACGCACTGTGTTCGGTGACGATAGATAACGGCCATCACTAGTCAGTGTGGTTTGACCGCCACCATTCCGTCGGACCTAATTGTCAATTTAGTCCTATTCATTCTAAGAATTTCACACGCAGCCGCATCCGCTAGGGGTAGTTATTTGAAGTTAAAAGACAACTACCCCTCGCACCTATTTGAAGTTAAAAGACAACAACCCCCCTAGGAGGACTAAAAACCACCCCTGATATTGGTATTGAAATGATAACTAGCCCTGCTTTTCGAACCAGTACAATTATATGTTAATTTTGTTAAGCACACCACCCTCAAGTGATTATACCAAAAGAAAACCCCATTTTTTCAGCACCACAACGGATCGTAGACATTGTGTGGTTCCTGGAAACAGACTGCATAAGCCCACAAACCATCTACATTTCATATATGTAAATGCACAACCAAATGGTCAATATATGCGATTCAAATCAAACCAATTAAATGAACCCCGCTCAACGCAATCTCACTCTGCTCCAACACTTCGTACCTCTGAACGGAACAACTTGGGCGGCGCATGCGATGAAGCGTGGACATGCGCCACGCGCACCTGCCACCTCAAACCTCTGCAGAACTGATCCCCTCAATTGCCAACGTGGCTCCGATGATAGTACCCTTTCACCAAATAGGCAAGACGGTCTTCAGCAATGGGAATATTCATAACAGTGGCCACAGCAGAGCCGAGAGAGTTGACGTCGTGTACCACGTGGCGCATGTCCACATTTCATCTTTATGCGCCACACTAGCCACTCCAGAAATGGCCCCCTTCAATTCAGTAAATTCCTGCAAATATATGCATTCTATTGCCATCCGTACGCTCCCACAACCACTCTATTCACATCCAACCAACCACGGAACAGTCCGAGCCCTGGGGTGACCGTAAATTCCACTTCAAAAACACTGCCACGTTGCGCCACGTTGCGCCACGCCACGCCACCAGTCCATCTACTCTTATCCACAGGTATAAAGCGTACCCTAAGTACCTCCTCTTATCACATCTTCTTCACACAATCAGCTTCCCCATAACATCTTCTTTTCTACTTACTTCTACTTTAATTATCACAAGCAAACTCCATCACACATTCAATCAACACACCCCAAGCTAACCCCCACTCCCTTCTCCCCATTCCTGCCATCACCAAAACCTCCGTGTAACACACCTTCTATCCACCAACTACGTAATACAAATCCCACTCGCTCAGCACATTCACCAACTTACATTCCTGTCACCTCACAAAGCCAAAGATCAACTTACTTGACTTTATAATAACCAAACTACCAGCAAAACTGCCAGCAAAACTGCCAACAAACACTTGACCTTGTAACCCTCACCGGACACTGGAGGCGTGTGGCCAGTGAGTTCGTGCGGTAGGCCTCCGAGGCCCCACCCCGACGGGAGTACCAAATTTCTGCCCCCCACGCGGAAATCTGTGGTGCGGTTACCACCCTTCTTCTTCTAAGCAGCTGAATATGCACGCCTCCAGATTGACCAAGGGGATCAATGGTATCACCAGAGCAACACCACTTGCTAGAAACATCCACACCACAGCGGTGGCCAACCACGAGCTTGTGAGAGTGGAAAACGGGGTGAAGATGATGACGGTGAGAGATGCCCTCAATTCAGCCCTTCAAGAGGAGCTGGAGAAGGACAAGGACGTGTTCTTGATGGGTGAAGAGGTTGCGCAGTATAACGGTGCCTACAAGGTCTCGAGAGGGTTATTGGACAAGTTTGGCCCAAAGAGAATTATCGATACTCCAATCACGGAAATGGGGTTCACGGGTATTTGTGTGGGTGCAGCCTTTGCAGGGTTGAAGCCGGTGTGTGAGTTCATGACGTTCAACTTTGCCATGCAATCGATTGATCAAATCATTAACTCTGCGGCTAAGACCTACTACATGTCCGGTGGTAAGATGCCAGTGAACATCACTTTCAGAGGTCCCAACGGTGCTGCAGCAGGTGTTGCAGCCCAGCACTCCCAGGATTACGCGGCCTGGTATTCCTCAATCCCGGGGTTGAAGGTGGTTTCCCCATACTCCGCAGAAGACGCCAAGGGGTTGTTGAAGGCCGCTATTAGAGACCCTAACCCTGTCATCTTCTTGGAAAACGAGCTCTTGTACGGTGACTCCTTTCCAGTCTCCGACGAGGTTCTCTCCCCAGACTTTGTCCTGCCAATAGGTAAGGCCAAGATCGAAAGAGCCGGTAAGGACGTGACAATCATCTCCCACTCCAGAAACTTGCACTTCTGTCTCGAAGCTGCGGAAATCGTGAAGGAGAAGTACGGCGTCGAGGCGGAGGTGATCAACTTGAGATCCATCAAGCCTTTGGACACGGAAACCATCATCGAATCCATCAAGAAGACCAACCACGCCATCACAGTCGAAGCTGCCTTCCCAGCTTCCGGTGTGGGTTCTGAGATCTGCGCCCAGGTGATGGAATCCGAGGCTTTCGACTACTTGGACGCCCCAATGGAAAGAGTCACCGGTTGTGAGGTCCCAACCCCATACGCCAAGGAATTGGAAGACTTTGCCTTCCCTGACACTCCAACTGTTGTCAGAGGTATTGAGAAGGTCTTATCCAAGGGTGAATGGGCTTAAGCTGAATTTCTATAAAATTGTTAATACTCTACTCTTATATTCTTCCTGTCCAGTCACCCCCGAGTCATTCGTACATTTAACTCTTATTCACTTACACAATCGTAATTAATGCTCTACTTTCTATTCTTCATCTTTCTCACTCTGTCGATGACTCTTTCCAAACTCATCTTCACGTCATCCTCTTGGAAGTTCGCCAAATCGTAGTACTTTGGTGCATATTCCACCAACCATTCCGCCTTGACGCTGGTCAAAGTCCTGACGTAGTTCTTCGACGTTAACACGAATTCGTTATAGATAACCCACTCATCCTGCTGGGCCAAGACGGTACTTGGATGCAAGAGAACGTCCTGTGAATCCTTGACTCTGGTGTAACCCTTTCCTGTCGACTTCTTCTTTGCTACCTGCATGAAGAACCCGCTGGCAAGGGCCTTTCTGATGTTGTCGTAGTATTGTGGGGATTCGTAGTCTCCCTCGTTCACCTCCAAATCGTGGGATTCCATGTATCTCAGCAACTGCTTTCTCACACTCATTGCTGATTTGAGAGACCTGTAATTGAGGAAGTTGTTGATACACCACCTCCTTTGACCCACCTCCTTGGCTTCGTCGGAGAGGAACGCGTAATAAACGTTCAATAGCGTCAAATGGTCACCATCAGGATGGGCAAACAACTTCTTGGCTTCATCAGCCGCCTTCTTTGCACCAGCACCGGAAGGTCTGATGAAAACGGATGGCACCGACAACATGGCAACAATTGTCAAGATCTCGGAGGCACACTGGAACTTTGGAGCACCAATCAACATCACGGCAAGCATTGGGTCCAATGGGAAGACCGAAGCCATTCTACCCAAAGAGGTTAACTCCCCTTCGTCGTCCAAACACCAGAGATAATTCAATTCCTCCAATGCCCTCATCATGGTTTCCGGTGCTGGGGGATCCATAAAGTCGAAATGAACCAGATCGTCTACCCCCAACTTCTTCAACTCCAAGACAGTGTTGGCCAAATTGGATCTGAGGATTTCCGGATACGACTGTTCAATGAGTTCTTTTTGGAACGCCTCTTCTGTGTAGAGTCTGAAACACTTACCGGGTCTGGTACGACCGGCTCTACCGGCCCTCTGCTGGGCAGAGGCCTTAGAGATTGGTGAAACCAACAACGATTCCACTCTTATACGAGGGTTGTACACCTTTTGCTTTGAGAAGCCCGGATCGACGACATAGACAATCCCGTCGATTGTCAACGAAGTTTCCGCAATATTTGTCGACACTATGATCTTACGGCCTGGTCTGCCGCCCTTCTTGAACGCGCTAGGGGCAGGTTCGAAGATTCTCTGCTGTTGATGCGGTGGAAGAGACCCGTACAAGGGGTAAACCTTGACAGGACCACAACCTTCCTCTCTCACCAACTGTTCACCCTCAAGGGTGATCTTCTTCACCGCATCCTCGATTTCCTCCTCGCCGGTCAAGAAGAGAAGAATGTCACCTTCGTCTTCGGTGGCGTGAATCTGCAAGACTGTTCTGATTGCCGCATCCAAGTAATCTCTCTGGAATTCCCGTGTGTAGTAGATTTCCACCGGGAAAGTTCTACCGGGAACCGCCAACAATGGAGCGTCGTGGAAGTACTTCTGAAACTTCTCTGCATCCAACGTGGCCGACATGATGATGATCTTCAAGTCCGGTCTTCTCAGCGACAACTTCTTCAGAAGACCCATGAGGATATCTGTGGCAAGGGTTCTTTCGTGGGCTTCATCCAAAATGATACATGAGTATCGGCTCAAATTGTGGTCCTCCATTGCTTCTCTAAGCAACATACCATCGGTCATATACTTCAAGATCGTCTTGTTTGAGGTCATGTTTTCAAAACGGATGTTGTAACCAACCTCCTCACCAAGCTTCACGTCCATTTCATCCGCCACACGGGCAGCAACAGACATTGCTGCCACTCTTCTAGGTTGGGTACAAGCCACCTGTTTTCCCGCCAAATGAGGCATGTCATCAAAAAGAACAAACTGGGGGACCTGCGTCGTCTTACCTGACCCTGTTTCACCAACTAAAACCATGATTTGTGTTGATTGGAAAGTCTTAAGGAATTCTTCTCTTTGCTGATGAATTGGCAAGTCCTGACGAACCTTTAAAATCTCAAAATACTTGTCACTGAATTGGCCACCGGTGAAGGGATTCCTGGTACCGCATTCCAATTCAGAGGCGTAGGAAGACGTAGTTTGATGTCTCATGTTAATGTTAAACTCTCCTCCATCGTGGAACTCCAATGGCTCTCTAACATGTGGGTGTGAATTGTAAATTTTTTCGGCTTCCTCTGCCTCAATCTCTGCTAATGGAGGTGCAAGCTTACTCTTCTTCGCAGGTCTATCACTCATCTGTTAGAGATAGAAAGTGTAAAGAAGAAGGAAAAAATTTGATCAGAATTGAAGTGAAAAAAAAAGTTGCACAGCCAGGATTTGGGGGCTCATGTGCTCAGTAGCGAACAAGCGAACAAATGAACGCAGTGAGTTTGTGAGTGGGTGTTGTTTGGTGTCTAATTTGCTGATAATAAGTAATCCAGTGGATAACTTTCGAAATGTCTTGGACAGCGGTAAGTGCTTGTACTACGCCCCAGCATCAACACGATGAAAACACTCACTGCGTTCGTTTATAACAGGATTTGCTGGCGTAAACAAGTAACTAGGAAAGGCGCTCTTTATGGTGGAGATATGGAGACAAATTTGGTAGCCCGGTCTATATCTTATCAGGACGCATATTAACTAACGTGTTGAAAACAACAACAACTGGTAACTTAAATTCATAGCAGAGCAAACCACACACGATAACTATTTCTTGGACTTGAGTCTTAGCAACTGGGATGGTCATAACCATCCATTGGAGCGGCGCATGCTTATGCGCCATCTCTCAGCCAGTCTAAGAGCCAACTAAACTGAATTCGAGGGTTGATCAACCGCAAGAGTAAAAGGTTGGGGCATTGATATCGGTGTTTAAACCCTCTTGTAAATATATTTTATCTACTCTTAAATGGTCTATTTTGCAGGCATCTTTTTGAAGATTGAAACTGGCCATACATCCTGACAGAGTCACTACTTCTCAGGGGTTAATACGCAAATACCTCTTTTAAATAGACTAAAAACATGTCATACTGCTGAATATTTGAGTTTAAAACGTTACTATCCCCGGCCTGGTGGGCTGGAAACTGGCCGGATTGTTTGAATTTAAATGTAGCTACCCGAATTAATTGGTGGAAAGCCACATTTTCTCCTTGCAGTAATTTGGATTCATGCATCACCACCTCTGCTAGTTGGAGTAAACACAACCCCTGCTCTGTGCACAAAAATACTCCGGAATACCCGCCCCTATTTGGTGTACATTGTAAATCAAATGTATAATATCAATTTGTTATTGCCTGTTGGTCACTTCCCGTATAAAAAAGCTATAACATGGGATGTTTCAGTGACTGATTCAAATGAGCCCCTGAGCGTCAAGCACGTGATGATCACCCAAAATTCTAATAATGGGATCCACAGTCCTTGAATTCTCTTTTAAGCTAAATAAATCACACTAGTCAACCCTTTTACTGTCCCATAGATAGCTTTAGTGATAAAAATCAGCGGATTTGGTGAAAGGCAACGGGGACCTTTCTCCGTGTGATAAATGTGGCGCATGCAACTTACAAACGTACATGCGCCATCTTTCATGTGACAACACTTACACCACTGATTATCGCTTTGCGTATGAAACTATCCCTACTTGGTGGACGTACAGGTGGTGCTAGTGGTGCTAGCGTAACCATCTTTCCGCTGGTAACCATTTCTCTGGCCTCAAAACATGAGCACATGAGCGCCGGGTAATGAGCAGCATACATCCCTGCTGCTCTCTTGGATCAAATAGTCTTAGTTGCTTTTATAATCGTTATTTAATTGATTTCATACGGGGATTTATAGACATTGGTAGCAAAAACGTCTGGACATCGAGATGCCGCACTTATAGCAATTCGCTAGTAACCAGCGTTCCTGTTCGCTAACCCCCCTCACCTAGCCACTCATCGCTCAAACGCCCAAAAAGAGCCTGTTCTGCCTCTTTTGCCGCTCTTCATGCTCAAATTCGTAGCAATGTCACTTTCTATAACCCCCTCATCGCTGTTTGTTTCAATGATCGTCTTTGTTACTCCCCTCGATGAGATGAAGCTGTTTTCAATAATAAGCCCCTCAGGGTACTTGGTATTTGTGTTTGCCGGTAACGGGATACCGTAATCGTTGTTTCTAAAAATCTCCTTTTTTGTATCCAGATCCGTATTCGAAGCAATAGAATTCCGGCGATCTTCCCTCTTGGCATTGTTCACCAAACCCTGGACAAAAGCCCCAGCTTCGCTCTTGTACACTGCGATGTTGTTATTATTCAGCTCAGCATGGCCGTCCACCTCCATTTCCATCCCTGGGGTGCTGCCGTAGTTGGAATCAGACACCTTGAGCGGTGTCTGATGATCTGCCGTCAATAGGGGCTGTTTCTTGATCGTGATGTGGGTATTGTTTGTGGCAAGGGGGTCGACGGCCAAATTGGAAGGTTTTATGCCGTGTGCCGTGGTCGAGTTGATGTGGCAGCTGGTGTTGTTTGTTGAGTGCCTGGGATGGACAAACAGGCCTGTGGCCGAGTTGGACCGGGAGTTGTTCTGGGAAAAGCTTGATTTCGTGATGTATGCCTTATCTGTACCATCCAGATTCGGCGAAGATCTGGGGCTTTTATAGAGATCGTGCAAATACTTGGTCACGTTCCGCTTGCCCAACGGTCCTGGCACCGTTCTCATGATCGTCTTGTTCTCATCGATGTAGACGTCAGACTCGTCCACAATCTCCTCTCCAATGAGCTCCTCAATCACGTCTTCCAACGTCACCACACCAATTGCACCTGTGTCCATGCCCGGAGTCCTGCTCACCACCACCATGTGAGACTTACCCTCCTGGAAGTAGTTCAAAATGTTCAAACACGAGGTCTCGCGGTCTGTTTCCGGTAGCGTGGCCAATGGGAACGAGGAAACAGGTAGGGCATCCTCAGGATCGTAGGAAATGAGAATCCGCACAAGAAGCATACCCACAAAGTTGTGGGGCTCGCCTGGTAGATGGATTGGGATCCGCGAGTAACCTGCATTGAAGATCACTTCCACAGTTGCCTCGTTCAAAATCTCGTCCGATGGAAGCGTGAACACCTTATTGATTGGAGTCATGATCTCCATCACTGGCTTGGCCTTCAAGTCCAAGACCGAATTGATAATCGTCACCTCATCCACGTTCAACCGCTCCACACCCATCGTGTGGTGGAGGTTCACCAACGTCTTCAACCCGCTCTTCTTGTAGAACGTCCCATGGTCTTTACCCAAGATCCAGTCCAACAAGAGGGCAATAGGGTAAGCAATCGGATACATGATGTACATCAAGGTCAGCACGTACGGAGCAAAGAAAGCTCCCAACTCCAACCCGTATCTCACGCAGATTGACTGCGGAATGATCTCCCCAAAAATAACAATTGCAACTGTGGATGAGAACACAGCTGCAAACCCACCTCCCAAAAATCTGTCCAAGATAACCGGCAAGGTTTCGTTCGTGATAACGTTTGAGAGAAGCAGCGTCACCAAGAGCCAGTGCTTACCATTGGCCATCAAATCAAGGACTCTTTTTGCACACCGCTTTTCGTTAGCACTCCCGGATTGTTCAATCACCTTAAGATAAACCTCATCCTGACCCATGAGACCCAACGTGAGCCCTGCAAAAACACCGCCCATAAGCACCAACGCTATTGAAGTCACCAAATACATGTAATATTCTCCGGAGGTCAAGGGAACGTTTTCTGCCTTCTTTGCGGCCTTAAAAATCAGGCCATGGGGCCTCCAATCTGTCGGCAGGGCATTTGCCACAGTGATGATCCCCAGCAGTGTGCTGCGGTAGTAATTGGCCATTATATTCAAAGAAAACCCCTCGTGCTTAGAAGAATAAATTAATTTAGGGCCTTTCTCAGAGTGGAGATGGGACGAAAGGGTCTTCTGGAGATTCAAGCGCTTATCCTGCGCCAGTTGAAAACGTCCAACCGGCTTGAAACAGTGGAAGGTGTCCAGAAACGTCTTTGCCGCACCCTCTGGGGCACCCTGGGGTCCCAGATCACCCGAGAAGAGGATTCTCACCAGGAAAGGTTTATTAAAGACGTGGATGAGTGGCGACTGTGCAGACTCCGGGGCCTGATCTTGCGCCAGAATCTGGAGACCGATCATGTGGGAACGATCGCCAAAAGAATGACGAGCGGGGCCGGCTCTGGCGAGGTCCAGAGCGTCCCAACCACACAGAAGCTTGAGTTCCTCCAGCTTGTCCACGATGACTTCCAGAGCGCCTGGAACAGAGCTAAACACTTTGACCGCATGCTGCGAGCGTGGGACCGCGTCTTGGACCTTGGGGATACACCGGAGCCAAGAGACGTGGGGATTTTCATAAAACGTGTGATCCACTATAACAAGGTTTGTGGAAATGTGGAAAAGCCGAAGTTGATGGACGTCAATACCAGGGTTCTCACACAAGTGCTAGGGCTTCATTTTGCGGCGTCCGGAAAGGAGTTGTTTGACCTGTTGAAATTGCCCATGATGGACGAAATGGCCGAAATACACAAACAGTTCTACGAAAACCATCTTGCCAAGGGAACCCCCAGCCTAGACTTCTTTATGACCTTCCTAGAAATGAACGTCCCGGCCTCGTACATGGATATGAGGGTTAAAAACCTCGACTTTGTGAATCGAATCCTCGACGACCTCCATCACAGCGGATTGAAGCCAGACCGATTCATGAGTCTTCTGCTCTTGAAGGTCCATGTTGTGAACTACCTTCGCAGCCCTGGTGAGCCCACTAGACAGGCATATCTGGACCATGTGGAGAAACTGTTTGCAAACTTTTCCATTACAGTGGACATGATCAACTACACAATTGCAAGTGCGCTCAAGACTCACGATGTCCACTTATATAGTTTCATCATGCCCATTTTTATTGAAACGTTCAAGGCGGCGTTTGACTCAGAAACACCCGTCCTCAGAGCAGGACGACGGTCGTTGGACGAACACCGGTTTCAAATCAGATTGATGGACGCAATGGTGGAAAAGGCGGTGGAATTGGATTTACTGGCTAATCACGACTCGATTGGCGTGCTTCATGCCCTTGAATTGAATGTTTCCGCCTATCATATGATCAAACACCATCTTATTCGGGAAAAGACTTTTCCACAGCTTACCGAGGACCAAAAGCAACCTCTGGTAGACCAAGTGGAACAGCTTGCGCCCCTTGTGGAGTCGCATGCTGAACAGCAGCTACGCAACCGATTCGAAGAGATCGGATTCGACTTATCGGAAGACATAATGTCGCTGGATGAACGCTTTGAGAGCGGGGAATTTGGCGCCCTGGCAGTAACAATGGAGGAAAGGCGAATGGACACCCCGGAGCACATTTCTTCCTAGCTATACCACCCATTCACCTATCTAGTGCATTCTACTCATGCAAAATTTTATACACTAATATTTGTCACGGCTATTCTTCTTCATGTCGATAGGAAGCTACCAGCGGGATGAGTCTCTGGCTCAAAAAGCACAGAAGGTGTATTCACGACTCACCGGAAGGGCTAAGGTACTCATTTGTCTGCTTTTGTTGGGTCTTCTCTACGTTATGTGGCCCTCTTCCTCAGCTGCCAATGTGTCGACCAAAGACGTCTACGGCGCAGACGGATTCACCTCTGTTTCGCACATGCTACGGGACAAGGCCCACTTTGTTCCGGTAGGAATTTCGTACATGAACTTGCCGCCGCTTTTGGACGCCAATGCAGAGTATCCAAACTACTATAATGGTGGAAACATGTTGTTGTCCCGGAAGGGTCAGTACGTGCGATTGACTAAGGATGACACGGAGAGAAACGGATACTTGGTGTCGAAGACGGCTATTGGATTCAATGATCTGAGCGCCATTGAGATTGATTTGGAGTTCAGAATCCACGGCAACCAAGAACGAATCTCGTTGGTTGGAGATGGTCTAGCACTGTGGTTGACCTCCCAGCCTATTCAAACGGGTGATGTATTTGGTGCCTCCTCGAAGTGGGACGGCTTGGGGGTCTTTGTGGACACGTACAAGAATTACAACGGCAAGAGGAACAGAAACATGTTCCCCTACTTGAGTTTACAGAGAAATTATCATGATCCTGAATTCTACAACAAGGGTATGGATGGTTTGGACACCCAGCTTGGGGGGTGTTCTGTTCAGGACATCTATAACAACCCTGAACCAACCAAGATGAAGCTCAACTACATCAGAGCTTTGAAGATCTTTGAAATTTCCATCGACCCAAGAGGTGATGGCAACTGGAAGGTGTGCTACCGTAGAGAAGGAGATTCTGTGTCTGATTACTTTCCAATGGGACAATCCATCTACTTGGGGGTGTCTGCAGAGACTGGCCAATTACACCACATTGTTGATATCTACAGCATCAAGGTAACCACTTTCAGAACAACAGACGGCAAAGAGGTGACAACCCTTCCACCAAGGTATGTGAACCAATACACCGATGCTAATAGTGGGAACGCAGACCCAGTTGACGAGACCCCACAAAAACCCCGCAGAAGAACAATGAGCAGGTTACGGAGACAGGAAAAGCTGATAAGACAGGAGAACATTGAAAAGTATGGCCATGATGACGGGTTTCTTGGCTGGTTTTTTGCTCTCGTCTGGTGGTTCATCAAGCTCGTGGTTAAGTTCATGGCAGGACTCACCGCGTTGTATGGCTGTGTCTTGGTGTATAGGGTGGTGAAAGATAAGCATAATAAGAATAAGAACAGCGGGCCGCTTCTCTAGAATACGCTACGAGCGATATACTTATGACTTATATATGATAACCTTGGCCTCGGGACGAGGATGTTTTGCTGAGCACCTGAGCATTTCCCAATTAGGCAATGATGATCAAATTTTTTTAGAAGCCTTTTAAGTGGCCTCTCTTCATCAAATAATGAGAGATATTGTTATCTTCGCCGGGTCTTCGAGCGATTCTTTGGTCAAGCGCATTTGCTCCAATCTGTCTATTCCATCAGGCAAAGTTTTGTATCAAAAATTTGCCAACGGGGAGACTTCTATCCAGTTGGGTACGTCTGTGCGTGAAAAGGACGTCTTCATCTGTCAAACTGGTGCAGGAGACGTCAACGATCTTTTTATTGAGTTGCTATTAACGGTATCAGCATGTAAGATGGCCTCTGCAAAAAGAATAACGGTGATCATGCCATTATTCTTCTATTCTTGTCAACCTGAAATCCCGGGTGTTTTATCAAAGAAACCAAACAGTACTGTCTTGCCTAAGGACATTGGTACGGAGGAGTCTGATTCCTTTGACGGTACCTACAAGCCGTGGGTTGCTCAAAATGGGAGATTGATTGCAGAAATGATTGAATCCGCAGGTGCAAACCACATCTTGACGATGGATCTTCACGATTCCCAATTTCAGGGGTTCTTCAATATACCAGTTGATAACTTGTTTTCGAAGCCTTTGATTCAACACTACATCACAAATTACATCCCAAATCCAAACGACGTGGTGATTGTTTCACCCGATGCGGGTGGAGCCAAGAGAGCGGCTGGTTTGGCGGATACTATGGGTTTGCCATTCTCTCTTATCCACAAGGAGAGATCGGTGGTGGATTCTACGGACCGAAACATGCTTGTGGGGGAGGTGACGAATAAGTCATGTGTGATCATCGACGATTTGGTGGATACTGCCAACACCCTGATCAGAGCAGCATCGTTGTTGAAATCCCAGGGTGCGACCGACATATACGCAATTGTGACCCATGGTGTTTTCAGCGGAGATGCATTGACCAGATTGGTCGACTCGGGACTATTCAAAAAGTTGGTCACTTCCAATTCCGTGGATCAGGGAGATAGAAGGCTTCTCGAGGTTGTCGACGTCCTGGACGTTTCGAGAATGTTCAGTGAAGCAATCAGAAGAATAAACAACGGTGAATCGGTCTCTCTCATTTACAACCAATTGATGTGATTTGATAAACTATAGAACAATGTATAACTCTTACTTTAAACTTTCTGGAAACTTTCCGTGTTGTAACGTTATGGTTGGTATTGTCATTGACGCATCTCCACCCGGGTCCAACGCATGCGATGCCTTTGGCATCTGTGGCGGCGGTGAAACAGGGGTCGCTTCCTTGTCGAATTCCTGCCTTGTGATCAGTGTATGCTTATGATCTTCACCTTTGTGAAACTCGTCATCCACATAATGGCAATGATGGATACTGATAAAAAAGTTATCCTTTTGAACATCAAAAACACTCACCCTTTTCTCAGGTATCAATTCCAACATTTTACCAATCAATTCCCTGCTCTCCTCGGGCAATTTGTTTAAAACTCGTTGAGGTCCAACCAACTTCTTTTTGCCATTGGAATCAACAACCTCCTTGTTGTTCATTGTAAACATGTTGTAACTCTTGTCCTCTCTGGGCTTTGGTAGTCTCCAAGGAAATTGATGGATGATCATACAACAAAAGACGATTGCTAAAGACCAAACATCTGCCCTTGTAGGGTCATAATAGGGCTCATAAAACACCTCTGGGGATAAATAAGGATCTGAACCCAAAACTCCAGTGGCCCTGACTACACTTGCTGGATCAGAATCATGTGTGGTGTCTAAATTGAACCAACGGGGCTCAAAAACACAAGCTGAGCCAAAATCCACGAGCTTCAAGACTCCGTTCGAATCAACAACACAGTTATCCAACTTCAAGTCCCTATGGGAAATTCCTCGGCTGTGTAGATATGTCACGCCGTTCACCATCTGCTTAAAATAACAGAACGCTTCCTTCATGCTGTACTGTTGAGCCATCACCAACGTAAAGAAATCATAGGGAATATAGTCCATAACAATAATAAATAAATCCCCGTCATTCAATAAATCCCAAGTCTTGACAACATTGCTGTTGTTCATCGAATGGGCCAATTTGTACTCCTCGTTCATCTTTCTCAAATATGATTCCAACCGTTCGTTCTCTACCGGCTTCCGAATCTTCTTCATTGCGTACACCTTGCCACTGTCATGGTTGTAGATGGGAAATACCGACCCTCCTGCACCCTTACCGACAATTAGAGCGTCGTCCGCGCACGTCGCTTCAATCACGTCTTCTCTCTGGGAATCAGCGTATAAGTCGTAGAGAATCTCGTCCTTGTTAGGGATTTTACCGTATTTGTGCACAAGGGTCAATAAGGCGTTGAAATCATCAAACTTGGAACTTCTTGCCACTGCAGGTTTTGTCTTTGGCTCTGATATCTTCAACTTGTGGACCCCTTCATGGATTTCCGTGAATTTAGCCGTGTCTTTTGCCCATCTCTTCTCTAAAAACCTAGATAATTTCAACTTGTGGACGTGGGTGGATTCAACAGAGTCCGTCTTCGACATTTCACTCGAGTTTGGTCTCAAATGACATCCGTCGGACTTAGGCGATGGAGAGTGCCTCTGACCGTCCTGGGAACTTCGGGTATGTCCGTTTGAGCCACGCTTGTCCTTCTTGAATAATTTGGCAAACATTGTGCTGTAGAGTATGCTTTGAAGGGTAGAGTGGAGTTAAAGAATAGACAAAACATGATATCATGACAATTTGAAAAAATAACGGGTAACGTTCCGATACCCGGGATTGCTCAGCAAATGACCCGGAGAGAAGGATGAGGAGGACAAAGAATTGATAGTTGTCGGGTGGCCCAAAGAGGTCAAATGGGATAGTAAAAATATTGCTGGTGGATCGATGGGTTGGGGAAGACAGGCCGGAGCACATGAGCAAAAAATGTCTGAGTAATAAATTGATGAAGTATGATGGGACCAGAGACAATTAAGAGTTTGTGCGGTTATGTTATATTTAATGATCAGCATGTGTTTAATTTAAAAACAAGGTGTATTCACGCTGCTAATAGGGTTTCAACTGTTTTTGAGATGCTTCTGTTAGGGTTATCACACCAATTATTTTCAAGACCAGTTAGATTCATGCATATATGAAGAGTATCTGGCAGAATCTTGCAAGAGTGTTTTTGTTTTATTCAATAAATATTTGATCGAATGATCATAAAATATCAAAGGAGGAGCCTATTCACAAAGCCAATCAGGAAACCAAATTCTGCTACAACCCATATCATGGATCTCGTATATGGGTAATTATTAAAATAGATGAACCCTAGCATTGAATTTGTTTTTACAGGGAGAATTGCTTCTTAATATACTTATTGGGGTTCCCTGGTAAATGAGCATTTCTATGCTCAGCACCAATCAAACGAGAGTTCGTAATGGTTTGTGCCTTTTATATAAAGAACATACGCAGTTCAATGGTCATCGTTAAGGAATCAGAATTGTTTGTTGCTTGAACACATAATTAGGAAGTCTTTGTTTCGACTGAAAAACAACTGTTTATCAAATTGCCCCATCCACCTGCAACTTGGACTAAAAGAAAGTGAGAAGTAAAACTGGAAAAGGGTTCGCCGACATTGGGTGTGTTTTATATTAAAAGATTTTCCGTGGTACTCTAATAGAGGCGGGTTTTCGTTAACAGATTGAAAACGAGAACTGTTCCCAATCTGTCAATTATGGTTTTGCTATCAGCATCTGATTCCTATCAACTTCAGTTCAGCAAAGAAATGCGATACCCACCGGAATTGTATGCATTCACATTTAAATGGTGCCATGCTATCTTGGCTGCCTTTTTTCCTCCCACTCGATGCCAAACATGGTTGTGTTACCTCAATCTTTATGCAACTCAAAAAGGAAATTTTGTCCAGACCCAATATACTTGAAGGATCAGACCAGAGAATCGTATATCGAGGTAAGACGACCACCATACTCCCCTTTCCCCCTTCTTCCACCACTGACACCCCGAAACCAAATATTATCGTGACTACTTGGCTTCCTCTACTATGCTCTTCATTTTTCAGTGTTGCCGCAGCATATGATGGCATTGTTACCTCATGCGACGTCAGTTCTATGCCTCCTACAATTTTGATAATGGATAACACTGGTGAGGATCTTTCCTACTACGAATATTTTCAACCACCAGAAACAGAACTCTATACTTGTTTACCTCCATCTCATTGGGGCGATTATTTCTATGGATGAATTGGGACCAATTATGGATGCTGCTCTACCTATTTAAAATTTTGCCTCAGTGATGCACTGTTTTTATTCACTTTGAGCATACAACTAATGCTGATAAAGGGACTATATTATCCCGTCTATTTTATTTAGATGACGATACTACTTATTTTCCGTCTATACACTATGATATCAGTTCACTTCGGAGGCACTCATAATTCAAGACCACTTTTGGTCCTGTCACATTTAATCCCGCAATAGGCAATTATAATATCAATGCTTTACCTGAGGGGCATAGCTTGAGCACCACTACAACGGGTCTTGCTAATATCTACTCCACATATACCTCGACTTGTACTTTCTTCAATCAGGAAACTGTTGATGCTTTGCGCTATATCATGCAATGACAATGCTTTCTCATCTACTTTGACTATCTATGGTATTGCGGCAGTAACTTACGTGACTGCGATTTCCGATACCAACTTCACCACCACATATGCCGTGGATGTCATCCCATACGATACCCTCGCTTACTATGATACTGTCGGAACAGCATTTTTGTCTAAAGCAGCGGTGAACAAAGTTTCTGCTACCACCTAGGTTATTGATTTCATTCCATAGTCAGTCTCCACTTCCTATGGTACTTCTGGAACAACATTTTTGTTTCAATTCTTGAATGACGGTGCTGCAAACAAATACGTCGTTGATGTTATTCCCTATACTGCAATACCTTTGCAAGTTAGTGCATGCCGTCAAATTCTTATGACTGTGTGCCAACTACACATTTCGTGGATGTTATTACATACTCAACCTCCACATCCTATGGTACTGCTGGAACGACGTTTTTGACTTTAATGGCGGACGACGTTTCCACAACCACATATGTAATTGATATTATTCCATTATATGCGGTTTACACAGATGGATATTCTGCAACAACTGATGTTACCCAGGTGGTTTCAAGTGAAATTATCACAATAGTGGTTTATGACATTACACCCTACGTCATATATACTTTACATCGTTAAAGTGCTCGCTGACCCTAGTGATCTCCTCTCCCTCTATTTCATCATCCGGTTGGGTGATCGACATTTCTGAGTCAACCATCTCGGACGATTTTGAAGTGGAAAGCGACTCACCCTCATTAATTACCGGCACTTGTTTTGTTTGTGAATTGTCGTCCTTGGTAGAACTGGAGTTTGCTCTTGTTGTCCTTCTCAATCTCTTCTTGACGCTGAACTTCTTGCGGCGATTCTCAGCCTGAGTTAATATAGGCTTTGCATTGTGACCCATACCGGGCATCGGGAAGAATTGGGTATATTCAGGAGCAATATCCACTGGTATTTGTTGGTTTTCGGCGATCTTTTGCTGTCCGTTCATGCCGGGCTGTGGATGACTGCGCTTGGCAGATGCGGAAGAATCCGGCGTGCTGCGAAGATGTCATGCAAGGCGTTGTCGTCATGCACGGTGTTGTTGCTATTATCCAACCAGTTGTTGGTATCCAAGGAGTTATTTCTAGAGTTGTTTTCTTGTATATTAATGGATGCTCATATCTGTTTAATGTGATCAGTGTTACCATGTCCAACGTGCTCAGTTTGCCTGAAATAGTTTGCTGAGCAGTTTTAAACTCAGCCCACAGCCGAATGGGCACAAAAGTTCTTTCGTATCTTCCTTCGTAAACGACTGTGTCAAACAAGAATTAATTTAAATGCAAAGCAAAGCCATTCTACATGTTTGCTCATTTGAAGCAAGGCATGTACAAGATTCGGGGTAACGTGACAACATTCATCTTTCTCAAAGGAAGCTATCTTTACTAATTTGTAATTCACTTTACAGTTTGAACCAATCAAGCCATTACTTAAATGTCTAGGCCTTCCTGAATTAAGATTTTAAAATTACAGCATGGTTGTATAATTGACGCTCTATCTTTCCAAGCGTGAAGTGCATGCGGACCGGATTGGGTAGCAACCGCTACACGCTTGCATGATTGAAAACATTAACTGATGGCATGCATCAACATTTGTCACTACGATTTCAGATACTCCACCTCCACTGCGTATGGCACGGTTGGGGCAACGTATCTTACATCAACCTCAGGTGCGGATTCCACAACTACGAATGTTGTTGATGTTATTCCATATTCCACCATTTACTCTGATGGTTCTTCAGCAACAACATATGAGACCAACCTCGTTTCAGATCAAACCACCACGAATCTGGTCTAGCATATTGCGCCACAGTCGAAGTTCACTACGGATGGACCATTGGCAACAACATATGCAACTTCGATATCATTGGAAGGAAAGTTAACCACTGTTTTCTATACTGTTGTTGCCTATGAAACCATAATAACCACATCAGGTAGTGTTGCTGCAACAACGACTGTTGAGACTCTGAAGTTTAACCACCGAGGTGTTGGTTATCAAACCAACACCATTAAGCTCTAGATTCAACTGTCATTCGTTGACCTCCATTTTGTTCAGCTCCGCTTCACTCACCTCAACTTCATGCAGTTCAACTTTTAACTCCTGTTCATTGTTTACTTCGTCACTTGATTTGACCGCCACTTTAGAAAAACCAACGGCCACATGTCTTTGGACAGGAACCTTCACCACTTCTACATTGACATATCTTGATGGTGCCATTTCTGTGCCTGAGGGTGGATTATTCAAAAGAGAGAAAGAACTTTCTACCGCATATCAGACTGTTGTCGCTATTCCAACCCCCTCACAAATCAGCTGGGCCAATGGCGCCTTTTCCACTGTTTTGCATTACCAGGAATTGTTTGCTGATGGCAAAGTTTCATCATTAGACCTTACCCTTACACGTCCAAGCACTGGACTACTTACCACCACAGTTACCTGTGGTACCTTTGCAACAACTTTTAGAACAAATGAAGTCATTACTCAGTCCAATTATACCACTACGGCAACAGGGATCGTTGTGGTTGTTCCTGATCAGCCAGCTTCTACCAGCACCACCACCGTCACTGTATCATTCACGTACAAAACAGTTGTCACCACGACCAACAGCTTTGGAAACACAGTTAAGTTGACCGAAGTTGTTGTTGTGGGGTGTCTAACCGGTTCTACCTCCACCGTCGTCTCTTCCACCCTCACCAACGTTGTCACTACAACTAACGCTGTTGGCTTGACTTTATTTCACACCGATGTTGTTGTCTACTGTCCGGAATCAGATAGTGCTTCTGATTCCTCTCTTAGAAATCCATCTTTGTTAGCCAATCACACCACATTCACAAAATTAAGACCATGCTTTACGCCTCATGTGTAACAACGACGGACTGCGATGGAAATGTGGGCTCATACACTACTACTATTACTCATGTCAATTCTTAATCTACTAAATCAAAGTCAAGCAAAAAATTAGGTTCAATTACAATCACCACTATGACCAATGATAACACTGCTCCCACTACCATTTCCTATCCAAAATCACTGATTTCATTGGATTACGCCGGTCCCGGTAATATTTTAGGAGGGGCTTCCATTGGGGGATTAATCGGGTTTGCACTTGCTTTCTGCGTTTGAATAATTTGTAATAATTTATAATACCGAATTTCAAGTACAAGTCGAACATTACGCTGTTGCGCAACACTTCATAAGCCTGTTTATGTTCAGTAAGCTAGATGAACGATACTCTTTTATTTGGTTTGTCTCCTTCAAATAAAAAAGCACGTCGCAACCAAAAATGTCCTTCTGTAACCAATAGTCAATAGTGTTAAACACAACTATCCCTACATTTACCAGCCAATTGCAGTTGCACTCTCATGCTCTCAGTACAGTATATTTACCAAAATTGGTTTGCTGCGTTTGTTGTTGAACCGTATGTAAAAAGAAATTACTAGGTTTCAACACAGTGGCATTTCATTAGTCTGAGTTCCCGTAATGTTTCCATACTCTTAATAAAAGCCGTGTGGCAAAAATTATGTTGCATTGTTCTAGCACATTGCGTTTTGAGAATATAAAACGTGTAGCAGATGCAAGATACGGATCAACAACTTCTATTTTACCTTTATCTCATCCTCCCTAAAAGAAACGACAAGGAAATGGATTTTACTGACTTCCATAAGAATTCAACCAACCTAATCCCAGACCATACATGTCCTAATATCACCACATTCGAGCTTTGTGATGATCATTCTGTATTGAACAAGTATTTAAAAAATATGATCGTCATTGAGCAGAGAAACAAGGTAAAATTGTTTTGTTTTAGGCTTTTCAAAACGGCTGAACAACTTTCTTTACAATCGCCAGTAGAGGAGAGAAACATCTTTAACTTTACGTATCGCTTCGTGGCTAATGCCTGATCTGAAACTCTCTTGTTTTATTCATCAGCTCAAAAGAACAGTAGATTTCAAATTCACCAAAGACTGTCCTGTAAACAGAACTGATACAGATCCAGTGTTCCGCACACGCTCCATGTTCATAAGACCCATCCAAATTTATAAACCTAATTTCAATATAAAATGGAACATAAGCCAGACAAATTTGAATCTACTCTAAGGTCATGGTAAGACGGATCATAAAGAAATCGCATTGTAGATAGCCATTTTCATATCCTTTATGTTGTAGGCGGTATTAGAAGATTTACAGGCCAAACAAATGCTCAATATATTCATCTTGATGGCGGTGGCAGCTTTGGGGGTTCTTCGCTGCAGCACCAACCACGGAAGTTGAGAAGATGTTTGTTGTTGCCGAGCTAGCTGCTAGTGGAAACCTCTGTTTAACCGTACCACAGTTCACGTTGCGAGAATATATAGTCCAGAGACCAGCTGGATATAAATGATCAAATAAGCGCTATCAATCTTTAATGTGCCTTTCTAAGATTGAATTGATTGCGATTCTTACCTTGATCGTTCTTCATCCTATTACGTACTATTTAGTACTATGAACTGATATTTACATCGTTTAAGTGCTCGCTGACCCTAGTGATCTCCTCTCCCTCTATTTCATCATCCGGTTGGGTGATCGACATTTCTGAGTCAACCATCTCGGACGATTTTGAAGTGGAAAGCGACTCACCCTCATTAATTACCGGCACTTGTTTTGTTTGTGAATTGTCGTCCTTGGTAGAACTGGAGTTTGCTCTTGTTGTCCTTCTCAATCTCTTCTTGACGCTGAACTTCTTGCGGCGATTCTCAGCCTGAGTTAATATAGGCTTTGCATTGTGACCCATACCGGGCATCGGGAAGAATTGGGTATATTCAGGAGCAATATCCACTGGTATTTGTTGGTTTTCGGCGATCTTTTGCTGTCCGTTCATACCGGGCTGTGGATAACTACGCTTGGCAGATGCGGAAGAACCCGGTGGGCTGTGATGATGTTTGAACAACTTTGTCAGCAAATTGGAACCCTCGAACATGTGGTGCTGTTGTGCAAGACGTTGTTGTTGTGCAAGATGTTGTTGTTGGAGTTGCTGTTGTTGTTGAAGATAGAGTTGCTTTTGTAATTGACGCTGTTTCTTTCTTTCCAACTGTAATTGCTGTTGCTGTAATTGGTAATCCCTCTCTGCGGCCTGGGCTTTCCTCTTTTCATTCTCCAATTGGATTTGATGTTCAGCAAATGGATCATTTGATTTCATACCTGGATAGTTGGAATATGAAGTTGATAATGTCATCAGTGAAGTACCACTTTCATTACCACCACCAAAGCATTCATTAAAATCATAACCATATCCACAATTTGAGCAGCTCTTGCAATCCTTGGGATGCTCACGGATTTGTTCTTCCTTATCCACCATAAATACACCGTTGTTCAATGGATCATTTCTATTACTTTTTGGAAGATAGCTGTTTTCCACCTCAATGGATTCAATCACATTTTCCCTAGACCGTTGTCTCTGTAAAGCAACGTGATCCACAGGAATTGGACAGGTGGCAAACTTGTCCAAATTGGAGTTCATTTGAGATTCTGTTGTGATGACGTCTAATGCGCCAAGAGAGGAATTCACCGATAACGGACCTGTTTCCATCAGTTTGTGGCAACGGAGGATGTCCATTCTGAATTGAAAGAGAGATCCTCTTTCCCAGGGGTTCAAATCCAAGTATTTCATCAATATCGTGTACACCTCTTGGGATATTGGCAAGATCTTCATCAAGATTCTTGAATCCTGGACAAAGGCCTTGAAAGTGGCGTCGTGGAAGGATGCCTTCAACCAGGGGTTTCTAATACAGATCAAATTGATCAATATGATTGCTAGAGACCACACGTCTCCAGCACTTGTTGGGAACTTCACATTACCGTGATGAACGTATTCATCTCGGTGGGCCTGTGGATCCAACAATCTATCGATATGTATTGAATGGGATTCCATAGTATTGAACCCCTGGGAGAAGTTCTGAATTCTTTCCGGGGACATATAATAACTGGAACCACATGAAATGTTGGAATCTATGAATTTCTCTTGCAGAGCCAACCCAAAATCCGCCAAAACCACCCTTGTACCATTTTTTGCCACCAGGACATTCTCCGGCTTCAAGTCACAATGATATACGTTCTTGGAGTGACAATAATTGATCGCATCCACCATCTGGATAAAGACGGACTTCACCAAGAAGGGATCATCCTTATATCTCTGCTTGTCAACAATTGTGGCAAAGAGGTCACCTTCTGGAAAGTAATCCATCACCACAAAAATACAGTTTTCGAAGTCGTACACCTTGTAAATCGAGAGCACATTGGGATGCTTGTGGACCTTCAATTGAAGAGAAATCTCTCTCAAAAACCGACAATTCGCCCCGTGGTGTTCAATCAAATCCAAGTTGAGAAGGTTTGCGCGCAATACCATCTTGTTGATCATCGCCTGATAAATCAAGTTCTTCTCCAGCTCCACCAAAAGCTGCTTATTGTTGGCTGTATTTGTTGAGTTGTTCTTCAAGATGATTTTCACGGCGTAATCTACCCCGGTGAAGACGTGTTTTGCAGCGTAGACGATCCCATAGGATCCCGAGCCAATACGCCTTTCCAAGCGGTATTTACCGTTGAGCACGATCGTTGAGAGGTCCTTCATTGGCATAGCCTAAAGCAAATGACGCCATAAAATTTCGAACGAGCTTGTACGCGTCTCGTTCCTCCGTTAATCGATGGCTAAACAGGACATATCTTCGTTCTTTGGTGCGAAAAGAGTGGCAAAAAGACCGTCTGCTGTTGCACCGGCCAGGTCTGCACCTACAGACGAAGTTTCGGCCCCAAAACGTCCGAAAATCGCCGTTGAGAAGCTTAAAGAGGTAAAACAAGAGGTTGACGCTAAATTAGGCGTGAGCGAAGTGAAACGAGGTGTTAGTGAGGCAGCGACAGCCGAAGAAGTTCTCAAGGGGATTCCTGACGCAGATCCCTCCTATTTAGTTGTGGACCCCGAAATGGAGGGCAAAAACTTCTTCCAGATGAAGGCTTTACAAGGAACTTCGACTGGCCACCGCGATCTACCAATTGGAAGACCAGGATGTTTGACAGGATTGACAATTGTGTTTACCGGAGTGTTGCCTTCGATTGACAGGGCGGAATGCGAGCGTTTGGCGCAACAATACGGCGCTAAGGTGACAAAATCCATCAGTGGTAAAACTTCGTGTGTGGTTATTGGCAGAGAGGCGGGTCCCAGCAAGATCAAAAAGATGCTCACCCTGAAGACCAAGGTGATTGATGAAGACGGGTTTATTCAACTGATCTCCTCGATGCCAATTGGTGGTGGGTCCGGTGTGGAAGCCATGAAGGCTCGTGCAAAGCAGGAGGAGCTGGAAGCCAAGGCTCTTGAGGATGCTGCGAAGGAAATGGAGCTGGAGCAAGAGCAACTCGAAAAACCAACCGATTCACAATCAAACACGCACTTTGAACGCTCCAACACCTCAATTGGTAGAGTAACCAGTTCGCAAAAATTGACTCCAAAAGACAGCCAGCTGTGGACAGTGAGATATGCTCCCACAGACATGAAACAGATCTGCGGTAACAAGACGAACGTGGAAAACTTGTACAGATGGCTGGACACATGGTTTGAAACCAACCACGATCTGAAGGGTGGATCAATCAACAGTTTCAAGGCGGTCCTCATTTCCGGGCCTCCGGGTATTGGTAAAACCACTGCCGCAACGTTGATTGCCAAGAAGTTGGGTTATGACATCATTGAGAAGAACGCCAGTGATTTCAGATCAAAGAAGTTGCTAAATGAGCAACTCAAGGTGGCGTTGGACAACACATCAGTTGCAGGGTTTTTCGATTCAAATCAGCACGACACGTCCAACAAGAAGAAGATCTGCATGATTCTGGACGAAGTGGACGGTATGTCCAGTGGGGACAACGGGGGATTGGCTCAGATCTCTCAATTCTGCAAGATCACGAAAACCCCAATCATTTTGATCTGTAACGACAAATCGCTGCCCAAGATGAGACAATTGGACAAGTCATGCTTTGATCTGGTCTGGAGAAGACCCACAGCAAGAGAAATGAAGGCCAGATTGATGACTATCGCCCACAGAGAGGGCTTGAAGCTGGACCCCAACTTGATTGACCAATTGGTCGCAATCACTCACAATGACATCAGACAGATCATCAACATCATGTCCACTGTCGCGCGCACACAGAGCACGCTGAACTTCGAGAACCTGAACTCGGTCCAGCAGTCCTGGGAGAAGGAGGTGTCGCTCAAGCCGTTTGAGATCATCCCGCGGTTGTTATCAGTGAACAGGCTCTCGTTGAACGAAAAGATTGATCTCTACTTCAACGACATGGATTTGATTCCCTTGATGATCCACGAGAACTACAAGCTCACAAAACCGAGCGGGTCCTCGTTGAACCATTTGGAGAAGCTGGAGAGAGCTGCGGATCACATCAGTGAAAGTGATTTGGTCAATTCCGTCATCAGGGGTTCGGACCAACAATGGTCGCTTCTTCCATTCCATGCAGTCATGTCGACGGTCTACCCGTCGATGGAGATCCAAGGCCAAGTCACTGGCAGAATCAATTTCACCTCGTGGCTTGGACAGAACTCAAAAAGGGCCAAGTTTGACAGGATTGTCCAGAACTTGCAGTATCACACTTGTACAAAAACACACACCAATGAGAGGGAATTGCGTGAGATTTACGTGCCATACATTAGAGACCGAATGTTGACAATGCTGGCCACCTCCGGAGCAGACAGCTTTCCTCAATTGCTGGAATTGATGGACTCATATTATCTGACAAAGGAAGATTTCGACAACATCCTAGAATTGTCTGTTTCCGGAACACGAAAACCGGACGAAAGGTTCAAGGCCCTGCCAACAAACGTCAAGTCGGGCTTCACCAGAAAATACAACTCCTATTCTCATCCGACAATCATTTACAAGACCGGAGATTCTGTTTCCAAGAGATCATCCGGAGTTAAGCCGCAAGGCGATGACATCATTGATGACGATGCCGGCAAGGAGGAAGACAATGACGACGAACCAGATGATTTGGATGCAATAGGAAAGGATTCCCTCATCAAGGCGGTCGAAAAAAAGGCAAAAAAACCCGCAAAGCGGGCCGCCAAGAAGAAATGAGAACAGTATTACTGAGCATATGAGCATATTCGACTCATTTTCTAGCAGGGTTTTTTTCACTCAAACGGATGGGGGTCTCATATCCGAGACATTCCTTCCTTATTCTTGTGATTGCCTCGTTATCCTACAATTCCTCTTCTGGTTCTTTCTTATTACTCTTTTGAATCGAAAAAATGGATCTTTCAGAATCAGCTGGTAGTGAAGTGTTAAGGGTGATTAATGAACTCACATCGTCTCTCCCGATCACGTCCGTTCCAACGACAATGTCGGTGCCATATGCAACGATCACCTCCGCTCTGGAAAACGCCATGTCACATCAGGCAAGCGCAATCTCGGTCTTGGCAACCGCAACTAATTCACTCACTTCGGTTGCTTTAGAAAACAAGATCCTCCAAGCACAAGCAACGATCAACTATTATTCGGTCTTGAATGACATTGCCACAGCTACAGCGACACCCTCGGCAATGTTGTACCAGGCAGCAGAAGCGAGTGCTATCATGAAAAAGATCTTTGATCAGAATGCATTCTACGCAGGTAACGCCCCGTCATTTGGAGGTAATGTGGCACTCCTGGTTGTTTACGGGGTGATGCTCTGTTTTAATGTGGTATTTGGGGTGTTTTACCACCAATGGTGGTTTTTGGTGTGTTGGACGTTTGGTTTATCATTGGAAGTGTTGGGGTATGTCGGTAGAGTGTGGTCCAGTATCAACATCATGAGTTTCAACGCATTCGCAATGCAATTAGTGTGTTTGACGTTGGCGCCTTGTTTCCTTATGGCCGGGATTTATTACATCATTGCCCAGTTGACCCTAGTTTACGGTCAAAAGTTCTCCGTCTTGAGACCAATGGTGTACTCGTTTGTTTTCATCATTTGTGATCTGGTTTCCATCATCTTGCAGGCAGCCGGTGGTGGTATAGCTGCGACTGCGTTGAGCATGTATAGAAACGCCGATAACGGGGCCCATGTCATGGTGGGTGGGTTAGCTTTTCAGGTCTTCACAATCGCTCTCTTCCAATTCTTCTGGTACATCTTCCTCTACAATGTTTACAAGTCATACAAGGCACACGGAGATTCCGAATTCAACCCAAGATTTGTCCACATCAGAAAGAGAAAGCTCCATTTGGTCTTCCTTGGAACCGTATCCCTTGCTGTCATTCTCATTTTTGTCAGGTCTATCTACAGATTGATTGAATTGTCCGAAGGTTGGCTCTCCGAATTGGCTGTTGACGAGATCTATTTCATGATTTTGGAGGCGTTGATGATTTCCTTGGCCTCCTTCTTGATGACGGTGGTTCATCCCGGTTTAGCATATGGCAGGAACTCCCACTTGTACCTCGATAAATCACCTAGGGCCACTTTCTCGAAGGATTATGATTTAGATGCTGAGCAAATAGATGCTCATGAAAAAGGCATCAATCCCGGTCACGCCCTCTATGGTGAGGAGGACAGCTATGATAATGATCGTACCTTGGAAAAACCGGATTTTGAAAAGCAGAATTCCAAGCTCTTTAAATGGAGAAAATAATGAGATCTCTGTGATCTAAGTGGGCTTCTAAGCCAATTCTCCTTTCGATTCTTTATTATTTGGTCATTTCATTTGATAGCTTTTTATTACGTTAAAGCATATTCCACTGGATTTTGATATATTCTTGTCTGTTTTTCTTTGCTTTCCGAAACTCCTGATTGGTTCTTTGCTGAGCGTTGATTACGTAATGTTCGCGTACTCTCTGGAGATTCTCATTACCGATCACTCAATTTCTTGTTTTGCACACTGTTTTCCCTTCCACTTAGCGTTGAGTGCTTTAAATACGGCCACTTTTCTTCACAGCGTAGCTTTGACCTTCTTATACGTTATATATTTTTTTCAAGAGATTTAGATAACAATGAAGCCAACAATTAGATGTTTTCAAAATCTGATAACGAAGCAAGATGTTCATGATTCAATACACCAGTTTGTTTACAGTAACTTGGGTTCGGACATTAGTCCACTGGAGTTGAAAATAAGGACGTTGATGCGACTTATAGACCCAAATATTGACTATCTACCGAAGAGTTTTATTAAAGGATTGAATGTTGGTCCATTTCAAAGAGAATGCGAATTGAAAGGCGAGTCGGTTAAATTGAAAACTCATCGAATAAGTGTTGTGAATATTTCGATGAATAAAAAGTACTGTGAATTGAGCAAAATGTTCAAGCTTTATGCAAATGTGCCCGAAGTTAAACGGAAGACCATGGAAAGAGGCAGCAATAAACATAAAGAGGAGGAACTGAAGCTTCACCCCCAACTGGAACTGAGTTTAGCCCAAGAGGGTGATTTTCTTGAGTTGAAGTTGGACTCGGAAATCAGTTTGATTGATTCAATGAGCGGTAGTTTAACGGTTGATGATTTGGCTAGCTGGCGAGGCGAAGACGTGCAGTTCATTCTCCATTTGTCGACGCTTTTCACGAGATTGATGAAATTATTCACAAGTGGTCAGGCCAGAGAATTGCGCGTGATTGGTCATTGGAGGGTTGAGGATGGCCATCTATTGGAGTCTCACGATGGATTTTCGGGCAACACAAACGACTACATAACATTGAGCGGGATCATCGATCAACTCGAATTGACAGAGTTGTCTCAGGGCTCCTTGGATCAATATCTCAGCGATATTAGATACTTGAAGAACAGTTGTGACTTTGACGAGTGGTTTGCCGCATTGAAAGTCCATTTCAGACAATGGGATGAGGAACTGGGGGTTTCCATCAGAGAGCTGAAGACAACTGGGTGGCACAGAATACCTCGGGAGACGGTCACGGCTGCAGAAGATCAAGTGCTTATCTATAACAAGCTCCTCAGAACCTTAGCTCATGACGAGAAATTGGCCTTCCAATCGTGGGCAATGACATGCAGCAAGAGAGGCGTGGACATATACAAGCCGTTATCTGTGGATTTGATCAAGGTGCTGAGTCTTGGCAATAGGTTCCTTTTTAATGATTTCCTCAAACTGAAAAATGGCGTTCCGTTGGAATTCGGCCAATCGATTGAGCTAATCCCCACCAGGGTTGATGAGGGGTTCACTGTTGAGGGTATCGCACTTAATGATCCCCTCCATGCTTTGGTTGGTGAATGGATCACTCCCCCAACCCCGGCTCATATCATTAGCAGAATTGTCCAACTACTGGCCCTGATCAAGCCTGAGCGGAAAATGATGATAGACTATCACGTCTGGTCCTCTAAGGAGGGTAATGATTCAAAAATCTCATACATTAAAGAATTCAGCGATGAAAAAGCGGATGCGGTCATACAAGAGGGAATGGATTTATGGATGGGCAAGAGGGAGGCTTACATCACAACCGACTCAGCCGTATGCAGGCGGTGTCAGTTCAACACCTACTGTGAGGTAGGCAAGCGGATACTACATTAGATCATAATCTTTGGCTAAATGGTTAAGCAGAAAATATATGTCATTGGGGGGAAAAGTGGCATTGAGCTGTTGGAACAGTTCAGCTGAAATGACACCTTGGAACATTCCTCCCCAATTGAAATACAAATAAGATTGATTCTCTCAAGGATACGGGGGTCTCTCTCAAAATTCCCCCTCTCTCTCTCTCTCTTTTTAGCGGATAGATTATTTAAAATCACCCATCTAAAGTAACAAAATGGCGGCCAATGCGGCAATTGAGCCGCCAACAATGGAACCACCGTTAAGTGCGGCCACACCCTCGAATTCGGAGGTGAATTCAATGGTGGTGGATTTGGAGGTGGAGGCCTCCGTGGTTTCTGAAGCGGAAGAAGAAACAGTCACCAAGGTGGTTTCTGGGGCCTTGGTGGCGGTGGTTTCAACTGGGGTGGCTTCTGGAGTTGGGGTGGTGGTGGAGCGTTCGGAAGTGGTGGTGAATGTCAATGATCCGATGATGGTGGCATTATCCTCTTCCACAGCGGTCGCAGAAGAGGAAGTGGCGGTCAATGAAGACAACTCGCTTTCTGGACAAGTGGTGATGTAGAAGGTTTCGACGTCATCGACGGTGGTTGGCAACGTAGCCACGACGTAGTTTTGTGCAGAGGTGGTACACTTGTGGTCGGAACAGCTGGTTATCGTGCTCACAACAGTGGAATAGGTGATGTGAGTGGAACCTTTTGCGGTTGCGGTGCCTGCAGCGTCGGCGGACGCGCTGGTGCTGACGGAAGTGTAGTAAGCTGTGTGAGTTCTAGTCGTGGTGGAATGAACAGTCACGGTTGGAGTGGTGGTGACGGTAGTGGTGGAGTCCTGGGAGGAGGCGGCGGAACCAGACACTGAGGAGAAGTTAGATGCTGGAGCGGAGGAGCCAGAGGAGCCAGAGGAGCCAGAGGAGCCAGAGGAGCCAGCGGAGCCAGAGGAGCCAGAGGAGCCAGAGGAGCCAGAGGAGCCAGAGGAGCCAGAGGAGCCAGAGGAGCCAGAGGAGCCAGAGGAGCCAGAGGAGCCAGGGGTTGGGTTCACGATCGAAGCTGTCACGGTGGTTGGAATGACATCTCTCTTCACCATCTGCGGACCAACATTGGTGTCTTCGTTGACGTAGATCGTGAAGACGGCCGTGTACACGTCCTGGGTGTCGTCGGTGATGTCACCCGCGATTGCGTACATCAACAATGGGTCCAAAACCTTACCCACGAAGTGGAGTTCGCCGTCGGAGCCCACAGAGAAGACATCTGGGTTCACTTGAGCAAAATCGTTCAAATCACCCGCAAACAGTTCGATTGAGGCTGGATCCAACGTGAGGCCTTCGGACACATCTGAGTATGCGACATCAAACCCCACAGCGGATGGGAATGCTTCAAGGGGAAGGTACACCTCAAGAGTTGGGTGTGCTTGGTACGTGGCTTCTGCGGCGGGAGAAGTGAACGTGTTCTCCACAGCACCCGTGTGGTGTGCGGAATACACTGGCACAGAAGTAGTTTGTGTCACCAATGATGTGGTGACACAACTGCTGATGGTGGTGACAGGTTCTGTGGAGTAGACAGAGCCTGAAACTGAGGCGGCGTCTGCACCCCCGGAGGAGAGCAGTGTCGTCAGGAATATTGAGCTTAAGCTGGCCATCGTTAGAGAGAGAGTTGGAGAGGTCCTTTTGGAGGAGGAAAGAGAAGGTGGTGGGGTGTGGGCCCATTTAAACCGGCGAAAAAAAAAACACGGTGAGCGCATCGTTTCCATTATGGGGGGTGGTGGCTGATTCTCCCGACGGGCGGCTGGAGGCTCGCGTGCTCAGTAACGCCAACGCCAACGCCAGAGAGAGACACCGGGTCGCTGTTGTGGAGGCAAGAAGGGGGTTGAGAGCGTGGGGATTGGACCACTGGCAGTTGGTGCGTGTGGAACGTGTTAAGCCTTGGTTGTGAGCACTGGGGTGGATGATGGCGGAGATAATTGGTGGTTTGTGAGACAGCAAGCAGCTGGAGGTGGATTGTTGCTGGCGGCGAACGATGGCTTAATGCAGTTGTCTGGTTACTCAATCAGGCCAAGAGCAAGTCGAGCATGAGAGCGGACCCAGCAGTCTGTGGGGGTGGCGAGAGGAGTTTATGGGTGGTGATGATGGTGGTGTCTGCGGTGTGAACACATTGGTTATGGTGAGTGGGCGGTGTGTCCGTGTGGATTTTGGCCGCGCCACCCAGTGGGTTGCCCAGTGGATTGCGCTTGCGGTGGACGCATTGCCCAGTGGATTGCCCAGTGGGTGCGCTGGCGGTGGACGCATTGCCCAGTGGATTGCCCAGTGGGTGCGCTGGCGGTGGACGCATTGCCCAGTGGATTGCCCAGTGGGTGCGCTGGCGGTGGACGCATTGCCCAGTGGATTGCCCAGTGGGTGCGCTGGCGGTGGACGCATTGCCCAGTGATTTTCCCACAACATCTGCTTGGCCGCGGCTGAAAGGTTCCTTCGCGAGCAAGGGTCTAGAACAGTCTTTCCACACCAGATGTGTCATGAGACGCCAGCAACCCTTGCGTGACGATCCCCGGTGATTTCGTTTGGGGGACTCTTGCAATGGCAGGGGGTAACATTATTTAAACATCCCCCACTAACACCACCACGCATTGAATTTTGAAGCCTCCGTATCGGCACAAGCCAAATTTTGTTATCGTTTCGTGTGAGGAAGATGGTGTTTCAGATCTCACAGGCGAGACAGGTTCCAGACCTCGAGGCTCAATCTCACTTCCTTGAGCTGAAAACAGAGGTAAAGAAAGTGGAAACGAGGTGGCCGGTGACGAGATGTCGTGTGTTCCGGCAACAGCATGGTGCAATAGCCATCATTGACACTAATGGCACGATGAGCACGTGTGGCCCACTCGGTGAATCGAATATTCCACCCCACTGTCACACATATACCGCGTCTCTTTGGCTGCGTGTAACCTATGGATTGCCGATTGTCTGGCGGTTTGGTTGCCTTGGCAATGTGCCGCATTATGTGCGCACTTGTAGAAACTGAGATCCACATGATGTGACTTATTCCGTAGGTCGCAGATGATTTGCCAGATCCTGGTATAACCATCACTCTGTCAATACCTAATGTTCTGTCAATACCTAATGTACGCCTCTTCCAGTCATACAAAGGATTATTCGACAACCCCGTTCAGCCTTGATAACCTTGAAAGAAAGTAAATGTAATAGAGAGATAGACGATTGGCTCCATTAAGTCCCTGCGTGGTGGAGCAAAGGGTACACAGCGATTTTGCGCTGTCATCCTCAAGTAATGCATAGCGTCGATGGATATTCTTGTGCCGCTGAAAGATGAGCTTACTAGTATCTTGACACAAGCTTACGTAATTGAGGCTCATCAACTTTACACAACTTTTCGTGCATCATGCGTGAAGCTATAACCACGCGTTCGTTTGCTTGGGTTTAAACTATAAACCATACTCACTCGTTCAGTTACTCGTTCGGTTCCTTTCTATAAATTCCCCCCCGCTAACGTGCAAAGATATCTTCACCACCGTCATCAAATTGACTCTCATCAAAAGATTCCATGGAATCACTGGAGAGCCCCTCGTCATCTTCAGAGTCTTCCAACGAATCAACAGCAAGCTCCTCCTCTTCCTCATCCTCGTCCAAATCGTTAAGATGGATGTTCTTCAACGTCTCTCCCTTCAAATCCACATTGGTGCCCACAACATAAGAGCCCTCCAAGTTACAGTTGACCAACTTACAGTTTGCCTCAATCTTCACCTTTCTACCAATGATACAGTTCTCCACTTGGACATTATCTGCGATTGTGATCCCGTCTAATAGCACACAATTTGAGATTCTACACTTCTTACCAATTGTACATCTGTCCCCAATCACAGACTTCTTAACACTCGTTCTTTCTCCCAGTGTAACATCAGCCCCAAGCAGAGAGTCGTTACCAACAGTCGCAGCATTCTTCTCCTTCGGTTGCTTGTTTGTTGAGTTGTTATTGTTTCTCGCTTGAAGATTCAACATGTAACGATTACCCTCCATGTATGATGGCAAGTTGTTGCATCTCAAAAAAGTGGCCTTTTCAGGCAATGCAAAAATACCGATTGTCGACTTCTCATCCGAATGCTTCCATGATCTTCTAGCCAAATCCCTCTTAATCTTCGTAATCGATCTGTTCATTTGGATTTCACTGCCCACCGTGCGCAACTTGGAACTGACAAAGAAGATGAACGAATCCAACAATTTTGTCGAAACATTTGTGCTTGGATATCTCCAAAGAAGCTGGGTTCTGATCTTTAAAAACTTGTCAAACGTCACAAAATCCTTCGAATACATATCTAACAAGACATGGTTGTCATTATCCGTTGCATACAGAGTGTAGTTACTCTTGAGAGCCTTTTTGTCAAGGTTTTCAAATGTGTTGTTATAGAAAACAGACATCCCAATGTTTTCATCCGAATGTTGTCGATACATTTCAATCAGGACCTGAGGCGGGACATCGGTGATGAAATCACATGGCAGAATCACATAGTTTTCATTATCTTCTCCATCCTTCACCGGAAACTTCTCTGCAATTGCTGCGCCTGTTGTGCAATTTGCGCCTTCTAGAGCCATGATTTTGATTGGACTTTTCACCTCTTTGGATCTACTCTTCTCATAAAAGCGCACACAGTCCTCAATTGGGCCTGCAGCGCCCTCAGGACACACAACAGAGATCGATTTGAATGGTGCCTCATCACACCATTTCAGAACGTACTCTAAAATCGGTCTATTGGCCAGCGGTAAAAGCGCCTTGATAGATCCCGTCTCGCTCTCCACAGTGAGGGGGCCCATGTTGTGGCCTCTGCCACAGAACACGATGGCATTGAACTCCATTAGAATTTGGAAAGAAAAATGGGGGCCACTAGAAAGATTTTCTCAACCCTCACTCCTTCTTTTGCCACTGACATTACAAAGCCATCCACTGCGACAGCATGAGTAACGAACAGGATCCCCTTTTAGCGGCATTAGAGGAAGACACTCAGGAACAACAGATGAGCGAAACAACGGACCAAAACGCCCATCAGGAGGCCGGGGAACCGGGAAATGATCAAGACGTCGAAATGACAGATGCACCGGTGAATATCGAAGAGCAGGAACGTCAAGATGCACTCAATGGTCTTAGAAACAAGTTAGTCGACCACCTACATTATGAAACAAAACTCAAAGAGATGAGAAAATCGTTGGTCTCCTTGGATAAAGATTTCGATAAGACCGAAGAGGATATTAAAGCTCTACAATCAATTGGTCAGATCATCGGCGAAGTTCTAAAGCAATTGGACAACGAAAGATTCATTGTGAAGGCCTCATCCGGTCCAAGATACATCGTGGGGTGCAGATCTACATTAGATAGAACGAAATTGGTCAAAGGTGTGAGAGTCTCACTCGACATGACAACTTTGACCATCATGCGGATCTTGCCTAGGGAGGTGGATCCAAGTGTCTACAGTATGACGACGTTTGAACCGGGGGAGATCTCTTTCCAGGGGATTGGGGGGTTGACAGAACAGGTGAGAGAACTACGTGAAGTGATTGAATTGCCTCTTAAAAACCCTGAATTGTTCCAGAGAGTGGGTATAAAACAGCCTAAGGGTGTGCTCCTTTATGGCCCCCCAGGTACAGGTAAGACGCTATTGGCAAAAGCTGCTGCTGCAACAATTGGGGCCAATTTCATCTTCTCCCCAGCGTCCGGTATTGTGGATAAGTATATTGGTGAATCTGCAAGATTGGTGCGTGAAATGTTTGCATATGCCAAAGAACACGAACCATGTATCATTTTCATGGATGAAATTGATGCCATCGGTGGTAGGAGATTCTCGGAAGGTACTTCGGCAGATAGAGAAATCCAAAGAACGTTAATGGAGTTGTTGAATCAAATGGATGGATTTGATTCATTGGGTCAAACAAAAATCATCATGGCCACAAATAGACCCGACACGTTGGATCCGGCCCTTTTGAGACCCGGTAGATTGGACAGAAAGATCGAGATCCCATTGCCCAACGAGAGCGGGCGATTAGAAATTTTCAAAATCCACATCTCCAAGGTCCAGAAACGGGGGGACATTGATTTTGAGTCCTTGGTGAAGATTTCCGACGGATTCAATGGTGCAGATATCAGAAACGTCATCACTGAGGCCGGGTTCTTTGCCATCAGAGAAGACAGGGATTACATCATCCAGAGTGATCTTCTAAAGGCGGTGAGGAAGATGAACGATAATAAGAAGTTGGAGGGGAAGCTGGAGTATGAAAAGTTATAATACTATATATTTAGGTGGCTTAAGCCTCACAACTGACCAAGAGCGACCGGGATGAGTGCGATCGAGAGCTTGCTTTGCTTTTCATTGGGCACATTTACCCACCTACGTCATTTGTGTGCTTGTTCATTCAGTAATGTGAAGGTTATGATACTATTTACAAATTTACCTATCCAGGTTAAGCCCTGTTCAATCTTCTTGCCTTGTACTTGGCTTGAACTGAGGCCCTGATCTTGTTCATTTCCTTGTTTTCCTCGATTCTTGCGTCTCTTAACTTTTCTTGCTTCTCTCTGAATGCGTCTCTTGGGTCCTTGTAGTTTGGATCCAACTTGTTGATGAATTTGGCCAAATGGAGGTTATCCACGGAATTCAGGTATTCCGCAACCTTGGCACCAACAAGGTTGACTGTTTCCTCGCTTGGCTCTTTTGGTAATGATTGCTTGATTTCAAGTCTTTCCGCGATACCGGCCAATTTGGTGTCACTCAATGGCATTTCAGGTTTTGACAATTTCTTGATTTCGTGCTTTGAGAAGACCCTGTTACCCCACTTGTAAGGTCTCTTCATCAGAGGATGTCTCAGGGATTGGACCAAATCTTCTGGAACCGTGGCATCCCCTGCTAATGAGGTTGGATAATATGTTCTTTCATGGGCCAATTCCTCGCCGGTGGAATATTCACAATCTTCCACAGGTTCCGGTCTTGGCCATGGAATTGTGATGTGTTCGTTGTATTTTATTCTTCTGATTGGCATCATTTGCTTATAATCACTGTCCCATTCTTCGCCCTTGAAAACAACATCATCCGCTGCAACTTGCTTGACTGATCCATCATCTTGTGGAATGTTGGTAACAACCTTCAAATCCTTTGGATTGAACGCCATTGGGTAATCGATCACATGGGAACTTTGACCTTCCGACCACCAGTTCTTTGGAACAACAACCTTTCTTGAAGATTGAACTTGAAGGAAAACCCTATTTGTTTCCGACTGTAAATAAACAACTTCACTCACAGATCCCTTGTGTTCACCCTTGGTGATCAAAACCTTGTCACCAATTTGCATCTTCCATTGCTTTGGATTAATGAATCTATCACTACGTCTAACCTGTGGTGCATTGGTTCTTTGGAATTCCGGTTGAGAGTTTCTCTGCATTCTGTCAAAATGCTTACGAGAAAAATGTGGCAAATGATCTGTCACACCGGGATATCTCTTGGAGAACACTTTCGATGCAACACCCGACATTTCTGATTGAAAGCTGAACAGAGAATCGTCGATGTACAAAAAATTTTCAAATTTTTCGATGTGAGAGAGAGAGGAGGGACACGTGATGTGTTACGTAAGCAGACAACGTGATCCTCCTCCACTGCCCTTGGCCGGTTCTAGAAACACCCCTGGTTTGAGTTCTGGAAGCCGCCCATCTCACCCCGTGTTTGGATGCAGAGGTGTCGTGTTTTATTTGGTGGTTAGTTAGCTGTAGAAGTGGTCCAAATATGGTGTTGAAACGGCGTAGGTCATTCAATCCTTCCCGCCACCCCCTCCTGCGGGTGAAATCTCTTTCTCCCTGCCACTACCCACAGGACTGTGTTGAGATAATTTGTCCCCTTGATGAGCGAAAATAGTAATATGCAGAAACCCCTCACAATGCACCCCTCGATATATTTGGACGCATTGACGCAATCTGTAAAACAGCTAGCCAACAAAACGGTGGGAAGAACATCAGGGGACAGACTTGGGAATGATCATTTTGCTTCTTTCTTGTAAAATTGAAATCCATGGCATTGAATAAGGACAATACTTTGCTCGCTAACAGTACTGGAACAAAAATGCATTTGATACGGTGGTTGGCAAATATCATTCCGTTTTCATTGGTATGGAGTCAAGCAAGCTTCTTGGTGCCCGTGAAGGTGCTGTTGAGTTGAGACAACTGAACACACCAAAGAAAATTGTCGATGGTAATTGCAATCCTTAAAAGGGTTATGATCCCAGTGTCAATGTGATGAGCCACACATTTACCAGAGTTAAGGACTCGGTTAAGTCGTTGGAATTCTACAGAAATGTTTTGGGAATGAAGTTGTTTAGCATCTATGACTTTCCAGGGGCCCAATCCAGCCTCTACTTTTTGGGGTATGACTGCAACCCTGATTTTGGCATCCAATCGGTTGTAACGGTATTCAAGTCTTTTAAACACCGTAAATTAGTTTCTCTTGTGCCTAGCATTTCCCATGGTGCTTCCTTGCCACGATATCAAGAGCAGAATGCACATAAACTGCTGTCAAATAATGAAAGAAATGTGCTCAGATCAATGCTCATTGCTCCATCCCACTTCAACAACCTGATAACAGATCCAACCCTTTCGTTTTAAACAACAAATATCAATATAACGGCGGCATCATCTTGTTAGTGGGAGCCACGCCATAAGGCCACCCTTACGTAATGCAACATTGGGGGATCGTTGTGGGTGGTCACGTGACCCGTCAATTCCCCCGAGGAGCTCAGCTCCCTATTTTTAATTTTTGATTGCTGCGCGATAAGAAAAAAGTGGCGCTGCAAATTGACCTCCTTCTTTTGCTAAAAATGGTGAAGACAGAAGCTTTCGACCACCTATTGGGCTATCCTCTTATTAATGAACCAATCGATGTGATCTCCACTTTTTCCTTAATTCAATGGGCTGAAAAGCAGCTCTCTAACGCACTCCATGTGATTTTGACGTATTTGTCAACATTTTCACTATTTTCAAAGGGCTGGGACTCTTTAGATGGTTACTTGGTGTCGTGGTTAGTGGCCTTTGATGAAAAATACCCTAAATTGGGGAAATTTTCCGGGAAAAGCTACCTAAATGGTAAATTGGAAAATGTGAAAAGTGAAATAACAACTTTACAAACCCAATTTGGAGGATATCTCAGTCCTGTGGTTAAGATCACAAATGATTATTATGAATACATTCTTAATGTGGTGTTACCTGTCACAGAAACGGTGGAGACAGCTTCTTTTGATAGCGAATATCAAAGAGGGTTAGGTTTAGTGTCGGAAACCTACTCTAGAATTGAGCAATTGGCAACCAGAGTGTCCACTTTACCTACTCATGTCAGTGAGGTTTTCAGTGAGGAATCTAAGGATACAACCTCAACAACAGAAGCCGTTACTAAGACAACACAAAAATTGTCATATGAAGCTTATGATACAATCAAGCCAACATTGAACAAATTCATTGGTAAAAGTGAGGTTGTTGATGAAGTGAGCATCACCTCTATTGAAGAATTGAATGATAAGGTTGCTCTGTCCACTGGTGTTGCAGTTCATTAAATTTTTCATTAGCTATTGACCTATTTTTTTTCTTTTACACTTATTTTTCTTTATCTTTAACCACATCCTTTTCATAGCATATTCTACCAATTAATATTAAATCCTATTCAAAATCGTTAGTTGAAGATATGTAATTTCAATATTATAAAGGGGAATTTGCCCCTTTTATGCTTCAATCTTGATTATAAAATGGCTTGAATTCCTTGTTCACATATGAATATCATCCGAATATCAGCTTTTTGTCATGATAAACAATGGACATATCTCAACCCCTTTGTTCTCTCTTGAGATATGTTTCACGTATCGTACTAAATTATACAGTTGCATTGTACAGGGTTAACATGTAAAGTTAAATAACTCACTTGGGGAGGAATTTACCTCCTTTTATAGTAAAATAATGGTTATTAAATAGTGTATATTCAGTAATACTGGAATTCACGCTTTCTGGTATAATTGTGGTTTATTTTTAGTGCGTCACACAGCTGCTTGGTCTGCAATGTCTTCCGTTTTTTTACTGCAATGAAGCTTCCTTAGCAAAACACCATTTTAGAATTGAGGTTCAAGAGAAATTAACCAAATCTGGTAGAAATTATTAGGATTGTCATTAATTCAGAGGATCACACGGGCACATTGTTGATTTTCCGTGTAAAGTTACTTCATTTAGCATGAGCCCTTTAATGCTCATGTGCTCAGTGTTTAAGCCATTTACCAATATCAATCATTAACAATGCAGACCTTAACAGCACTATAATTACCCTGTGGTTGACAAATATTCTCTCTCAGCAAAAATGTCAGACTTGCAATCTATTTCCGAGCACATTGTCATCTTTAAGCTTTGCATCCAGGTAGAATGGAATAAATTGGCTTGCTCATATCATCTGATCGGGCCGTCGCCTCTAATTGCAGTATAATTAATTTTCCTCTGTCGGATTTCCATCTATCATTACACCAGGCACTCTTGCACCCAGCGGGGGTGCATGGTAACGCCAGTTTAAAAATTACAATTTGTATTAATGTGGTTGGGAATAGACATCGTCAGCAAAATCACCGAGGCGCTTGAGCTCGTGATACACCCAACGCTTCGCTTGCCATTGGTGCTCAATCTCTCGCATTTTCTCAGGGGCACCCTTTTTGAATGCTGCAATGATGGCATCCATATCTTTGGTGTAGAGGATATTGATAGTGTCAATCACTTTGTCAATTGGATATTCTTCCACCCCATCACCATACTTCAATTCGCTTCGTTTGTTAATAATCCAATCATTGATAAATCTTGGAAGATCGCAACCCAGAAAATTCTCATATGTAATGTTTGTGGCATTGTCCAGCTGTATATACGATTCCATTTGATAGCAATTGTAAAATATTTTACTGAACCGTTGTACTATATTAATTATAATCAACTTCTGGCACTCCACCGGACCCAGGTTACCCACTTGATCAATGAACCTCACAATAGCCTCATTTCCAGTAACCTGGGAGACTCCCCAGCCACTAGCTCGACTCTCGTTGAACTTAATTTCTTCATTGCAAATAGTTTTAGACCCAACCAACCTAAATCTATGATCACCAACATCAAAAGAAATCTGCTCTCCGCCATAGAGATGCTCCCTAACATAATCCAGGTCCCAGATAGGTGATTTTACTTTGCCAACCCAAGCAAACTCCGGAGAGAGGTCCATAATGCTTTACTGAATTTGGGTACATACCAAATATGTTTAAAATAGACAACTTTAAAGGGTAGATGCCAGGGCCAACAGCAAACCAGCCAATACCTTTACATGAAAAGAATTCGATCACAAAATCACCATATTGAGTATACAACCGAAAGTGCTCAGCATTCAAGATAATTGTGCTTAGTAGAAAGAGATTGGTGAGGAGAATCACGTTAAGTATCACATACCAGACCATAAACGTATATTTTGTAATTACTTCGATTCGCCTCACCGTACAGGGAGAGTTTTGTAAGTTCAATCTGGAACCATTCCCTGGTGGGACTAAGATGTGGTGGAGAAAGGTAGGTGAGCAGTGAGTGGCGATATCAAATAAAGGCACCCATCTTCACATATTGTGGAACCAAACCAAACACCTCCTTCCGTCGCTGAAACCAGAGTGGCAAACATCCGTTTTAGAATTCAGTATGTCTTCAAAATACGGCAATGCTTCACACCTGTTATCCACGCTTCTGTACACTCAAATTAGACCTACTTCACGGAGGGGTTTACGATAAGTCAAATCCCGAATTCGAATTAATAGACTGAATCAATTTTGTCTTCAAAACCTCTCTGTTCTGATAATCCGGAATCTTCAACAAGTTCACACAAGTTGAGGCAGTTGGTAGTCTAATCAAATCAGACCGTCCTGCATTTCTTATGCCAAACTTCGGCTTCAACTCTTTAAAGCCCAAGAGAGGTTGTTTCGGACAAGAAGTTGTGAATTTTAGGAATTTGGCCCTCTGATCATCATCAAACTCGTTCAAAATCGAGTATAGATCTTGTACCGTTTGATCATGTGGCACAAACCCACCATATTCAACATTATTGAATAAATCATCAATGTCTATTCCACGCTTACCACCGGATAATAGCTTCTGGAGCTCAAATGAATCAAAAACGACCAACCAGAATGGCTTCAAGACACTAAACAAGCCGTCCACAAACGCCTTAGCTGGGGATTGGATTTGAAGATCAATCCTCAACTTTGTCAACAATTGAATGAATTGAAACCTATTTTTTAGATTGAGCGGTACATCCGAGCCATTCTTCATTAAATCAACATTCACATATACCTTCGACCCTGAGTCGTCGTAAAAATACCCGGTGGAGGTAAATGTGAGCCCCAACACATCAATTTCGCCATCTGTTTCAATGTTCAACAAATCGTTCAAATTTTCATACAAATCTAAGTCATAATCCCTCAAATCTTGAAAGGAAATTCCGGCAACATTGTCATTCTCCCCCAAAAGGTTGCGTCCTTGGCACCATTTCTTCAAAAAATAATTTGTGAATTCAACATCAATCAAAACGTTATCGTAGATACACTTGCCAATCACTTTCCCTAAAAAGCACATCATATCCAAGTACTTTTTAAACTCCGCTGCGTTCAAAGCCTTATCATGCATCTTCTCATATTGGTATTTAAAGAACATCTCTTCGTTCGGGTATAATTTGTGATGCAAGCCTGAATTGAAGAACTGGTAGCCGCTGTTTCTTTCTCGATTTTCCTCACTGGGAATCACAGCAGCGGCCACCAACGACGTCAATAACTCCTTCGTCAACCCCCCACCGTCGATCCCCACCTCCTTTTCACCAAACCCGTTGATAAATTGAACATAGAATTGACCCTGGAATTCATGTCCATTGAGTTGGCCGAATTGTTGAAAGGATTCCACAAAGATATTGTCCCGATGGACCACTCCTTCCACCGAGCGGGGCATCCAACCGTGAGATGCCTTATATGTTTCAATGAACTCGTGAAATAGTTGGGCTCGTTTGGTAAACGGAATCATATATGGAGCGTTGGTCAAGAGATGAATTAGGGTGATCAAATTCTTTGATTTTGTCTTGAATTTCGCCTTCAGTTCAAAGATACCCCATGGAGAATGATCTTCCAAGTCGTTATTAAGGTTTGTAATGATTGTGCTGGCTTGGGAAATCGATTCATCGCTGGGCTCATAACTTTTCATGAGCCAAAAGTCCGGTTCAAATAAACGCATCGTGTAATCTCTATAATGAACGGTTTTGAGCAGTTTAAAGGTGGATTTAAGGGTGTCTTCAAATTGGGATATTTGAGAGACAGGGAAATCCAAGGATTCCAGTTCCCAGCTCAAAATCGATCTTTCAATCAACCGCTTTAAAAATGAGATGTATTTGAGAAATTCGTCCTTGGATAGCTTTGTTCTTTTGAATATTGCCTTATCGGAGCTTAGGTTAAATATATTCAAGAGGATTTCATTAAAAACAATCACTTTCGACCAGAATGCCCTCTCTTTGAAGCTGTCCGTCAATTGGTTAAAGGACCATTCATTTTGATAGATATCGGAGTTAAATATCGAATGAAACGTTGTAAGGCCACCTTGAAGCAAAAGATGCATGGTGATATTGATTTCCAGGGCCTGTAGGTCCGCTTGAGTCAGCACATTTGAACAATACTTCAGGATCGCGTAAATGAAGTAGACGGTGATGTCCAAGTCCAGATGCAACTCCAGCACCTTCGAAATAAAGTCTACATCGCAAAGACGAGCCAAATCGGCCGTTGACAAGGTTGGAGAGCCTGGAATGGTCAATAGGAAATGTGAAAGATTCAAGAGTCGTATAGTTGTTAGTATTGCAACAAGCTGGTTGTTGTCCAATAGACGCGTCAATGTTCTCAAAACCGTCATCTTATCCCCAATGGGGTACTCCAAGTCTCTATCGAGACCATTCAAGACAATGCGGCCAACGCTCGACTGGAGACCGAATTTCACCACATTGGAAATGAAATCAGGCAACTGGAACAAGGGCAAGATGGCATCCAGGGCGATTTTCCCCTCAAAAAACGGGACCACGTTAAGCAAGGAAGGCTCAATTGCACAGGATTCCAGCAAGCGATTGAGATCAAACGTCAGCTGCGGCAAGACCCTCTGATCTGAATGCAAATCTATCATGATGATTTCCGCAATTGCTCCGGAAATGTCCTTGTTTTCGGTGTATTGCAAGCTGAGGATCATTGTTTTCACCACAATG
Organism: Saturnispora kantuleensis; assembly: GCA_030557035.1. NCBI lineage: Eukaryota > Fungi > Ascomycota > Pichiomycetes > Pichiales > Pichiaceae > Saturnispora > Saturnispora kantuleensis. Next base: position 249,733 of record JAKTVD010000007.1, on the reverse strand, counting down.
GTTCGTTCCGTGTGATCCAGTGTGGTGAAGAGAGATTTCACCATGTTCAACTGTTGCAGGGATTTCAAAGTGGGCTGTTTGGGTATTAAATGGGGGAAAAACAGGGAGAAGAGATACACATCGCCGTTCCAGTCATCGCGCAATGTTGTCCACCACCTTTCTCGGGCCAAATACCCTCTGATCAGCCGCTGTAAGCAGATGGCACCTTTCAACTCCGTTTTGTCCCTCTCTTTCCGGGCTCTTTCCTCCTTCAATGACTTCATGAACGAGGCCTGGGTGCGGGCCGCCCTTCCGCCCAGGTTCACGCGTCGCTTGGCCGTGGAGCCGGTGAAGTTCTGGTTCATCCTGAAGAAGACCCACATAGAGGAGGCAATCAGGAACACCAGCCACCAATAAGGGCTCCGCGCCACACAGCCAGCTGACGTAAGCGTGGCCCCCCCCCCAGGCTCCTCATCCTCCCGACCATGGGGTTCAGTTCGCGGCAATTACGTAGGCAATTACGTAACAGACAATTGCTTGCATCTCAGTACTCAGCCCTAGCTGCTATGGTTGACCCAGGCTCCACGTGGGCGGGCGATCTTGACATACAAACGGCATGGTTGGATCCTCCATGTCATCCTCTATGCGTACAGCAAAACCCCTCTCAAAAACAATAATACGCCTCAAAATCGTTGACCAACTTAAAAACACTAAAGATGTCAGGAATTCAACGTACCTCAAGATAGCCACATCGATGTGAACCTGGATTCCAATAAGTCCTTTCATCACTTCACCTCCACCTTACTCCCACCTCGCTGCCACCAGACTGCCTCCGTAGTGAGACCCAAGTCAGGGAAATGAGCGTGACTACGGCAACGCCACCCCAGCCACATCCCCAGCCACACGCGCAAGTTGAGTCCCTCACACGACTGAGGGAACAGCCTTACGCGGGATCTCCTCTGATTGGCGCGGTATTCGGCTGTTTGCATCAGGGGTAAACATGAATTTATTCATTAATGCGGTGTGCAGCACATCGGCCTTGGGGAAGGACAATTTACGAGGACAAGATTTGGCTCTCATGGTCCCACCGTGGACCGATCCCACCTCCGATCAACCTCAAGACCCCCAGCCCGCTCTGGTCAACGGTTGCTTTGGGACAGCACCCAAACCGCTTCAAGTTAGCAAGCTCAGCACCGCAAAACCCCTGCCCACCCTGGGGGTCTTAGAAATTTCGAAAAACTCCCTCAGTGGACCCTTTCTTTTGCTCAGGATGGCAATGATTGTGTACGGTGTGAGGAGAAAGATAGCCAGCACGATCCTGGCGCTGGTGGTGGTGCAAATGCTGGCATATTTGGGATACCAACGGTACGAAAATAGGGTTGCTTTTCCAGCCAAGGAGGAGGGGAGCAGTTTAGTTGGGTCGTCTTTGGCGGGGGAAGCCAAGACCGCGTCGGCCAACGGTGAGATCGAATGGTACATCCATTCCTATCTGGGCGAGAAGATAGATTCGATCTTCAAGGAGAAGGATTTCACCTCACACTGGCGTCTCTTCACTGGGTTGCATTTCAAGGATGCGAAGACGGACCCATACTCGTACGAAAAACAAAGGAAGGACTTCCATCTCTACGACCCCCGCATCACGATGTCGGTGTATCTGGACTGGATTGCGGGCTCGGTCGATAACAACGGGAACCCCGGGTTGGTGGGGTTTTCTTGGCAAGATTGGGTCGACTTATCGGTGCTCAACGATTTTCTCGTTTGGGACGAAAGCCAACGGCCAAGTTGTGAAGATATCATTGACCACGGGATTCAGTACAGTCCCATGATGGGAGTGGCGAAGCCAAACCGCAAGATCCATGAAAAGTTTTGTGTGGACGACGTCGATTACAAGGGCCATGTGACCAAACACTTATCGCCGGGGTTTTCCATCACTGACAATGCGGGTACCAAGTTTAATTACATCGAAAAGATGACCCAGTCAAGGTCGTTTCTTTTGTCGTCCATGCCCCAACCGGAAAAGCTTGTTTTCCTCACAGACTCCAAGGAGGTGTTCGAGGTCGACGTGGACCACAACAAGCACACGACGATGATGGAAAACGGGATGTTCTCAAACTACATTAAAAAGAAGGGCGCTAAGAAGGGCAGAACCTTTTTCTTCTCACCGCAGAAGGAGATGGCGAACCTTCAAAACAACCTGGCTCCAATTGAGCCCCTCTTCAATTTTAGAACTATCTTGAACTCCACCAACAATTACCAGCTAGAAATACCGAAGGACCGCTTTAGATACTATCCTCGCACCCTCTTGGAGGATTTGAAGAGCAAATACCAGACTTTGACAAGATCTCGAAAGCTCTTTGTTGAAAACATGGAGTTTCAGGTCGGTATGGATTGGGAAACGGCCCAGAAGTCCTTTGAAGAGGCAAACATGGACGGCCACGACATGAACGGCCACCACATAGAAAATCAGGGTCATCATTATGATTTGAACTTTTTCAACGGATATTTATCGGAATCAAGGATAAATTTTTTCGATAATGTGTCCGATAAGCAAAAGGGAGTCTTACATCAGTTGTTACATGCCTGGCTCTACTTCACTTTCAATACAGGGTATATCTCGTATCCTGCCCATGGTTCCCTTCTTTCCTGGTATTGGAATTCAATGATTTTCCCCTGGGATGCAGACGTTGATGTCATCTTACCAATTCAAGACTTGTCCGACATCTGTATGAACTACAACAACTCTTTGATCATTCAATCCCCAACAGATGGGTTCAACAAGTACTATCTGGACTGTTCAAAATCATTGACCATCAGAGACCACGGTAATGGGGCCAATAACATCGATGCTAGATTCATCGACGTTGACACCGGTATGTACATTGATCTCACCGGTTTGGCCGTCTCAAGTGAATCAAACATGCCCGATGAAACCATCAAACACTACAATTTACCCAAATTAACCAACGCCACTATGGAGGACTATTATAATCTCCACGATGAACATGACATTTTCAACTGTCGAAATTTTCATTTCTATTCGTATCAGGAGCTCTCACCGATGAGACTGTCGATGATGGAACATGGTCCCGCTTTTACCCCCTCCGATATTAAGCAATCATTACTGGCGGAATATCATGAAAATGCATTGGAGAATATCACATTTGAAAACCATCTCTTCGTTCATGAGCTGGAGCTCTGGATATCTTATCAGAACATCTTGAGGGCTGCGAGGAGGATAGATCAAAACGTGGAAAACAACACCAATACCTTGCTTGATTTCTACAGGAAAAACTCAACAGTATTGGTCGAAGAGTTGTTGACGGATGATAAAATCATAATTGAACTGACCCAATCACGATTCCAAACAAAGGCCCATCATTTAGAGGTGGATTTATTCAATAAGGTCACCGGAAAAGGGGACGAGGGTTTGGATAAGAATAAAAACGAATACCAAGTGGCCAAAAAGCAATATGATGATTTGATGATGGAGTACTTTAAACATCATTCCCCAATGAGGAAATCTCCCTTTGATCTTAAGATCGAGGTGGAGATGTTACAATTGGGGCTGGATTTGAAATTCACGAGGAATGAGGTTTCAAAGTTCATTTAATAAATTCGGCGATCTTCACCTCTTACTTTTAACGTTTATAGCTCTTTCCATATCTTAATCTCTTACCGTTCAATGGTACAGTGAAGTTAGCGCTCTCTATTTAACTACAATTCATCATGAACAGGTTCACCTGAGGCCCCGGTGTCAGTGGCTGTGGCTGTAGAAGCTGTTGCATTCAAATCAATTGCATCCTCCAACTCCTTCTCTTTCTTAGCCCTCTGCAACTTCCTCTTCTGTCTGTTCTCCTCGCTTCGGATTGACGTCAATTGATGCTGAATAAACCCATTCCTATTATCCCATGTTTCCTTGTAAGCCGCCTTCAATTGCTTCACCCTTTGCAAATGCAGTTCGTGTTTCAAGATAGTATCAATCCAGCCCTCCTTGATGAGGTATTTGAACCCTTCCTCGTCAACAATTTCAACCATCTCCAAAATCTCCTTTACTTCGTTTAAGTAGTCTCTCACTTGGTCAAGGTAAGTCATGTCAGGCTTACCAGAGAAGGCGATCTTTGAGGACATGTCGGCGTAATCCAACCCCCTCTCTTCCAGCTCGGCAATCAACTTTTCCTCTGCTTTGTCAACCTTCTCCACAACCCGGTTTGTTTCGTCCACCGCCAACTGGATGCTTGTCAAAATTGTTTCCAACGTCTCCATAGAGGAATCCCAGTTGGCCAAAGAGATGTGGCCGGAGATAATCGACATGGCCCTCGACATTTGATCAATTCTCTTTCTGATCTCCTCCAACTTCTCTTCGTCCGATTCATCCTCCAACCAGGTCAAGGTTTCCATGATGAGGGTTTCCAATCTCTCCAAATATGGTTCTTCAATCAACTCCTCGTTGTCGCTGAGATAATATCTTGCCTCGTAGATTGAGCTCTCCAACTTATTCGTCAATTCCGTTCTATTCTTTCTCTCCTCATCAATCAAATCTAGAGCATCCAATTTGTTACTGAATTTGAGTGTCACATGTGGCAAGTAGCCATCCACGTTGGATTGCTTGATCAACGTGCCGGATCTGGAAATCCCGTTCTTTGAGCACTTTGTTTTCAGCCAGTTGATCCCAAAACCGTCGTCCCCGTTGTAGGAGTAATCGACAAAGTATTCAAACTGCTCACATGTTGATTCGTTGAATCTTCTAGGCATCGTGAAGTTGTAGAAATGGGTCTTGTCACCCTTGTCATTGTAGATCTCAAATTGGAAGTGCTTGAGATACCCTGAATCAGTCAAGTTCATCACGTGATGTTCGTTCGCAAGAGCACCCTCTTCAACGGTCGCAAAGACAGGATAAGTTTGCAAGCCGGCGTCGACCAGCTCTGGCGCGTATTTGATGGAATGGATGTTGAAATCGTGGTCGAGTACGTTGATATTTTGTCTACGGGTCAAGCCCTTCATTGCGGCACCCTTGATCGTGACTCCGAACACAACCGATTCGTCTGCATTCACCGACTTCAAAAACAGTTCAGCCCCGCCAAAGTATTCCGTCAACGTGGACTGGATCAACGGAACTCTGAATGACCCACCGGACAACACAACACCCTTCAAATCGGCCACATTGATGGATTTCAATGCGCAGTCCAACATGTCCTTCAATTGGCTCTTGACATCGGTTTCCACAACAGCTTCCAACTCCTCTCTTGTGACGGTCTGCTTCAAGTCAATATCTTTGTAAAGAGACTCAATCGCAACCCTTGATTCCGTGTTGGCACTCAACACCAGCTTGGTTCTCTCCGCTTGGGCCCACATTCTTCTCATGAGCTTAGCATCCGAGGTCAGCTGCTTCACCTGGATATCGTTCTCCTCTGCAAACTTCTCCAAAAGGAGGTCTCTGATGGTTCTCGTGAACAAGTGGCCGTTGATACTCTTATCATAGCCATAACCCAAAGCCTCCAAGTTGAGAGTACCGTTAACATTGTTCAGTCCAATGAGGGATGCTTTTGAGGCCGAGGCACCGATATCTAGGATCAAATAGTGTTCCAGCACCTCGCTGATGTCTCTCTTTTGAGCAAAATCGATCCCAATGGCCAATCCGTCGTCGACAAAACTGATGATCTCCAACCCTGCCAACCCGGCCCCGTCTCTGATGCTTCTTCTCTGGATTTCGCTGAAATATCTAGGAATCGACATCACAAGCTCGTCAATCTCCCCGTCTTTGTCAAATGTTTCCGGCGAAGACTCCTTCCACGCCTCTAAGGCCCTTGCCTTCAATTCTCTCAATTGCATACCGATGATCTCCTCCGTCGTCAAATAGGTCAACATCGACGACTTTTTCGACAGCTGAAATGCAGCCTTACCGTCTCTGGTTCCCACCAGCTTTGCCCCGGGGAAATCCGCTTTAAATTGGACAACATCATCGTTACTCATAGACAAGCCAGCAATTGATTTTGTCCCGAAAAAGCAGAATTGGGGGTTCTTCGTGCACTGCGGCAAGGCTGCAAGCCCATACTTTCTCTCTGCAGCATCTGCTGCCTCGTTAGGCACAACGCTCAACCCATTTGGATCCTTTCTTTTGGAGTCTGGCGTCAAAAGGATGTCAAACTGGACGTTTGGAGCCACTAAAATCGCCTTGGAAAAGTCAGTCCCCCAGTCAACACCAAGTAGAGCTCCTCTAGCTGCTCCAATAAGTGCCAGGGTCAACAAATGCACCAAATAAAGCATGGAACTCGTAAGAAATGAGTGACACGTAAGATGAAAAATCTCGAAACCATTGGTAATTCTCTGTAAGAGATGGAAAGAAGACAGGCACCGCGCGCTCCAAGACAACAAAGACAATATCGATCGCAGCATCATGTGCAGCGGCCACGGGGAAACATGTGGGCACTTTTTGGTCTTTCTAAAGACCAAATCGAGGCCGCTGGAGGTGGAACAAAATTGCAACAGCTAAAATCAACAAACTCGCCATGGAACAAGCGGCCAAGGGGGTTTGAAAGCACAGGAGCAATGAAGGCTAAACTTCTGGGCATTTTCCCTACGCCAGGGACAAAATTGGATCCAAAATGGACACCTGAAGAGATAAGGAAGAAACTGGAAAGTGGAACTCTGTTAGAGGGCAAAATGGTAGAGGAGAGTGGCATAACCCCGCTAGATTCGGCCACAAGCAGAATTGTTGTCTTCAAGAACGTTCCACAGGACTTTGGTGGATTTTTGGACGGCTTTTTGGCCGATTTGAAGCTGAATCTCAATACAAATTTAAAGATCAACGTTGTGAATGGAGAAACCGTTGTGAAATGCGAATCGCCACAGATAGCAACGATTTTAATGACGTTGAATGGCGTCACTAGGGAAGGGTTTACGTTTGAAGCCAGAAGGCCGCGTGAATACATCTCATTTTTGGATCCTCTCGTTTCTGCCGCTGCCGAACCGTTAGATGAAATCACAGAGAATGAGGGCACATTGTGCTGCAATAGTGCAAATGGTCTTTCTCGAGTTCAGGTGATTGAAAGATTGACGCATGTTGGAAAGGTCCATTCTCTGAAACTATTGAACAACGGCACGATCATCTTTACATTTGAACAGAGTGCAACCCCGCTACCGCAGCTAAAAGAGGCGGGTCTACCTTCGTTTCCAATTTGCAACCCTAGGTACCACCAGCGGGTGCGGTTGACGTCGTCGAATTTCAAAGAGCTGGTGGCTCATGAATCGGACCAGATGACAAAACATGCAATGACAAACATGCTCCAGTTCATGAATTTGACCTCTATGAACGATTTCTCTACAATCCGATCCTTGCAAAACCTAATAGACACCCTCAAGAGTGACTTTGCCACTTTTCCGGGGTTTGTCGAGCTTTATATTCCGCAGCCAAAGAAGAAGCCAAGACAGGAGGAATTCAACCGCGAGTTTGGTAAGGCGTTTGTTGAGTTCGACACTCCGGATCATGCGCTGACCTGTCTTCTTGCACTCTGTGGACGATCATTCTGCAATCGCACAGTCATCGGGGGGTTTATACATCAGCAAGATTTCCAGTACATGTATTTATAAAGATAAGTCACACAGTGGCATTGTCTAGTTTATGTAAGATTTGATGGAGTGTTCAAGGTATGACAGGATATCGCGGAGGCCGTCTGCCGCTATCGTACACATATACAACAATCCTACCAACAGTGTTCCTAAGTTCGTAAACCAGGTACCCTGCCGAGATGATGGTTCTGGTCCTGGCTGCTGTGTTTCATTGAAATGGATGGTGATAAGGTATTTTTTCAATTGAAGGACCAAACACCGGACACGTTTCTTTCTCAATGAATAATCCACCATTTACACCTTCCTAATTATCAACTGTGGATATCTGGCGTCTGAGGAAATCAACATTGTATCATTCAGACATGCCTTGCCCCCGGTATGATGGACACTTTGCCTGCCTCTTGGTTTTTAGGTGAACACCATTTCAGATGGAGAGATTGTATGGTCAGTCGCATATATACCTCTGTATCCACAGTAGAACTATCAAAGACAATCCGCTGTCAGTATTAAAGGCATTGTTGCCTCCAAATGTATGCAAAAGTGGGTCCTGATGGTATCTCCCACTTGTGTCTCCATTCGCATACAAAGTGAATTCAACTTACACTCTCACTTTGCTCGGTTATTTGTTATATCCCAAATCCCTTAGCCCTCACTTCATTCTCTTGCACATAACCCTGTCAATCACGACACTCACACTCTCATCATAAGTGTGTCGGACCAACAAATCGTAAACCTCGTGGTCAATGCTTTTGACGATGCTCAGGCTGAGTTTGATGATCCTACTGGCCTCCAACAACTTGGGGTGACGCAGAAGAGCCATTGGCATCTCGTTCTTTAGCAAGTCTGCCCGATTGAGCACCATCTGCGCCACAATAAAGACAACGTTCATGTGGCAACCGTAGCTGAAGAGGAAGTCCCAAAGCTTTACAACCTCATCCAAAGAAGGAACACACGCGGAAAGGGTCAAAACCATTGGAAATGCGTAGATCTTGGCGGACAACATATGCGATTGCAAATGATTGAACAGTTTTGGATCCACGATCTGCAAAAGAAGGTCAACCAGCTTCACCCCGTCCATCACCCCATTCAAATTGGCCATCACATACCGCGGAATGTGGTCCCGCATCGTTGTGTTGAACAGAGTGAACGCTTCCGGCTCGCTTCTAGACACATAAAGAAATGTTCCTGCTAATACGTTCATTCCCTGTACATAATGAGAAACAGTGTCTTCCTCCATAACGTTCCATGCAAAGACATTCAGCAATCGATCAAGCTGGCCCTCTTGGACTCTCGCTTGAAAGAGTCTATCCTGTTGAAATGTTCTGAATGTGTCATTGCCAATCTTTGACTTCACTAGAGGCATTCCACCCTTGACCACCATTCCAGAGTACCATTCTGACTCAATAGGTGGACACTGTAGTAGTACACTCCACACATACACCCGATACGGACATTGATCTGGCAATCCATCGACAAGAATATGATGCCGTAATTGGTTTAGACTGGTAGAGATAACTACACTGGGTGTTTCCAAAAACTTTTCAATCGCATCCTTTCTTCTACCACGAACAGGGCCTTCCTGGTTGCCTGCTGGCGAGGATTTCATCATCTTTGCGATAGAAGAGAAGGTGTTTACAAGTTACCTAATTAGGAAGGTGATTGGCTCAGCAGCTTTGGATCAGCTGAGGGGCGATTAGATGGGGTTCTAGGACGAGATTTGAAAATCAAATAGGGAATATAGTCACAATTACTAAATAGCTTACAACGATAAAAATAACGGATAAAAAAAGTGGGGTATTCAGGTATCTGAAGGGGCTAATGAGGGTGATTAAGATGAAATAAAGGTAGTGGGTCAAATTGCGTGACTCGTGGAAGATGGATAAAATATATCACAAAAGTGAGTGTTCTGACGTGATTAATGTGGTCAGTAAAACAACAACAAAAAAAGTGTGTTTAAGAGACAGATGGCATTGTTAAAATACAAAGAGAGAGCTCGCGTCAATTGGGATTCATCTTTCTCTACATGGTCAAATTAAATCCAAATTAAAGGGGTATAAGTCACACAACATTCAGGCATAGTGTTCACCTCAAAGAACTCCACACTTAAAGGGAACATCAATATCATGAGCACCTGAGCGCATAAACGTTATCACGTGACCAGACTATCAACTTCAAATGCAACAACGTACCCGGTTTCCGCAGAGGTTTCCCCAACCAAGAAATAGCACATCTGTTTTGCAACTAATATGACTAATTTTTTGGAAAAACTTGACGGATTTAAAGCAATATAATAGGGACAATTGAAGTTGGGAGTGGCGCATGCACCAAAAAATACATGCGCCACGGATTACGCCCTAAGCTTTATTGAATTTCTCTTAAAGTAATTTTCCCAGTACCGCGGCGCTCCCAGTAATCTTCCCAGTAACTCGCCGCGGTGGGAAGTGTGTAGGTTGCTCATCACCTACAGAACCTACACACCCCCCTACACACACCCCCTACATATCCGCCTGGTTGCTCAGTAGAGTCTTAAAACTGAAAGGTTCATACGCATAACCCTCCCCTTCAAAGAACTTCGACATAGCTTCCACCCAGTGCAATCGCAGCGAGTGAAGCATCGCAGAGGTTCCTTCCATAACAACCAAGATTGCAACAGTTAGTACAAACCACATACCAAAGAGTAGGAAGACAATCACACAACCTGCGTATCCAGACTCATTGTATGGCACAAATGAGTTCTGGATCGTCATATCCCATAGCACGGCACTGAGTTGATTGTGTGCCAAGGAAAGGGCCCACAAACGTAGATATGATGCTGTGTGAGAAACACAATTCAAACAGAACTCAATGGTGTGGATCACCTGGTGGACCATGACATCCCCAAACTCAAAAGGTTCAGGTTCATCCTCCTCGTGGAGATTTGCTAATAGATTGGTAAGTTCATCCTGAGCAGGATCCTCATCGGCATGAAGAGCTGCAGCTTCATCAGTTAATTCGGCGCCAATGGTTTCAATTGAAAAGCGGGAATCTGTTGTGGTCTCCAAATCGGTGTATCCCAAACTAACCCCGTTGCGCAGATCGTTTTGTCTCTTCAACGTCAAAGGTTTGTACAACAACAACCATGGCACACACACAAGTGCAATCAAGACCAAGACAACTTGAACAAAGCCTTGGCCGGGGTAGAGCTGGGCATCAACCGTCCCCGGTGATAGAAACATGTTTATCAACATGTCTAACAACCCGGGAGACGGTTTACCAATCGCGACCCAATCCACACACCATTTATAAACGATGGTGATCGTCAAATAACCAAAGATCGACTGCATGAAAAGCAGCCCAGGGATGAAGTTACCGATAATATCGACCTTTGACTTGAAAAACCGGTAATTGACCAAGGAGAAGTAAAAGGAATACGACATGTGGACAAAGCCCATAAGAATCGAGAGCTTCATCTTGTAGGAATTCGTGAATAACAAGTTGTTCTCGGTGCCGTGCCAAGCGGGATCTAACCCAAACGCGTAAACTCCCACGCTACTTGCAACAATGGAGTCACCCTCCTTGAAATCATGGGGCCATTGCCACCCGGATTTGAACAACGTCATTGATTTTGAGAATAAATCGTTGTACATCAGCCCCGTGTACATTGAGAAAAACCCCATCAATAACAGAATATACCTACCCGTATAAGCCATGTCAAAGATTTCATCCCTCTCCTTCATTTTACCGATCGCCTTTTCGTAGAAGACTAGGGCCAGAGCGGCCAAGAATAAAATCAATCCATGACCTAAATCACCAAACATGATGGCAAACATGAATGGAAATGTAACAATGGTGGCCAGCCCAGGGTTGACCTCTTGATAGGTGGCGATACCATAGGCATCGATGATCGATTGGTAGGCGGCTGTGAATTTGTTCGTCCTGTGAAACGTTGGTGGAACCTTGTTTGTTGAAATGACGTTGACAATTGTGTTCAAGTCTCTATCCACCTGTTCGGTTACCTCTCTCAATGCGGAATTCACCTGTGGAAGATCTGTTTTGGGAATCCATCCCTCTCCGATTAGACATCTCCTTGTGGTGTCATAATTCAACAAGTTGAGAATCGAGTATATTGACTTCTCTTTGGCAATGTTCACCCTGTAGTAGTCAATATTCAGCGAACAATCCTTCAATTCTATGTTAAGTCTCTCTTTTGTGTGGTCCAAGACGTGTGATAAGTCCTCTAATTTTGCATTGATCGACCCCAGTTCCTGTCGGTAGATCTCGTAATCAGGGTTCACGCTGTAGAGATCACCCCCTAGGGAATCCACAATCTTCTTGCATTTGTTGATAAGCACCTCACCGTGGGTGAAGATCAAGAAGATGCACTTTAGATGTCCCTCGCCTGACTCAACGTCGACAATCGGCTCCTCCAACGAAATGTGATTAATGTAGAGGTTACCTCTCAAAGCTCTCCAGCAGATTTTCTCCAGAAGAAGGAACTTGTCCAGGTCTATTGTACCGGAGATGAAGTTCATTGTTGAACCCATGATATTCAATTCGTTTACACCCGTCGAGGCCAGCTGTGGAGGCCTGTGGCCAAGCCCCGACTCGAGTGCAATCCCCTCGTCGTCAGAAATCATGAATTCGTCCTCAGCGCTGTCATTACTCAACCGGACATTATTCAACGAAGAATTGTCGTGGTCAAGTTCTACCGAGAGTCTGTTGTCGAAGAAGTTCCGTGTTCCCTGCAACACCAATCTATGCTGTTCCAACTTTGATTTGCGGCCAACCAAGTCTTCGAACGTGCGGGTCAAGTGTCTGATATTGGACTCGTAGAGTTCAATCGAAGAAAGCAATTCATCCATTTCGGAAGCGGAAATCAACGTCGAAGCCCCAAACCTCTCCGATTCTTCAAAATCCTTGATTCTAATGCCCTGTTTCAATATCTGTTCTCGGATGTATCCCAACTGGCGTTCGCAGCCGTCAAACTTCCTCAATTCCTTAACAAACGATCTCTGAAAAACAGAGATTCCTCTGTTCACATCTCGAAATTGGACACTTCCTAGGTCACCTAACACCCTAATACACTCCCTGGCTGCTTCGCTGGGGATGTAAAACTGGACCAACGTCATATCTGCGGATCCTGCACATTAAATGTTAGTAAAAGTTGCAAAAATAGCATTGAAAAAGCCGTAAAAAGCTTTTAACTCTCTTATTCCATACTAAATATATCCTCACTGTCCAAATCCATCTCTTCCGGTTATTCAATGGCTGGAAAACGTGTAAAAAGGGATAAAAAAGAAGGTAAATGTGTGATTTGAGAGAGTAATTTTCAAGTCACGTGGAGCTAACGGTGTGACAACTTTTCATGTCGCGCATCACCAGCCTCTCCTTTTACCATAATAATGGAAATCGACTCCGTGTACTTGCTACCCAACACGGCTCGGATCGAAACCGTGGTCAAATGGTTCCACCATGTTGAGGTTGGTACTGTGCTTTTGAAGGGCTATCGAGCCTACTTTGTGGAGCAGTGGGTGGCCGAAAGAGAATTAGGTTCCTTAATTGTCACTTACACGGGTGACGAAGCGGATGAGTTAGAGACAGCGCGTTTAAAAGTGGTGGGAGATCTTCCTCAGCAATTTATCCACTACTTAGAGTTTCAAAGGAGCCACGGAACGGCCACCAGGACCGAAATGGGGGTCATTTTCATCACCGATTTGGCAGATATGGATTCGGATCTCTTCTTTGTGCGGTGTCCTACGCGGGATATCAGAAGCAATTACCGCCTTTATGTGGTCAACTACAATTTGAAGATGTTGGGCTGCACATCCAGGTCGGCCACGACGGTGTCAATCCCCTCGACTACGTCTAGTGACAAATTCAAATCCAAGTTCCAGGTGTCGGACCAGGTTCCCATCGAATACATTGCAACACAATTGGTTTCTGTTATCCAATTGTGTCTTTTCTACTTTGACCAGTTTGCTCTTGAAAACTGCGATGGGTTGCTGTGCAACAATACTTTAAATGCGATGGATAAATGGTGGAAGATGATAGTAAAGGCGGAAACACCGACTATGATGAAACCACCCCGCGGATCCACCAGTGGGTCCATGTTGACGATCTTGGGATTTACTATCCTCTGCAAGTCTACGTTGGAATTGGGCGGTAGCGCATTCAATGCACCGAAGGATTTGATCGATGTCGACCGAATGACTTCGGCAATTACTCTTTTCCAAAGACAGATGAGAGTTCCAACAACAGGATATCTCAACATTGAGACGATCACTAGCCTCATCCGATGGTCCCAAATGCCAAAGACAAATTCGACATTCTCGAAGGATTTGACGAAGATGAAACACATTGTGAAGTCAACAGTCAACGATTTCAAGTCGGGAGGTTCCATATCTGCTAAACAATTTGTGAGCGGGTTCCAGATGTCCCTTAATCTTCAAGACGCCTCCACTATCCGCTCAATGTCAATGGGTAAAAAGCTGAATTACGTCTTTACGGGTAAAGGCCAACAGTTCGATTTGATCCATTATCTAAACGATTACAACAATCATCATAACAAAAGACAAGCCTTGAGCAGCATAGATAGTTTAAGCAAACGCTCCAATAAGGCCGCAATTGCTGCAGGACCTGCAGGACCTCACTTAGAATTCAACGAAGATTTTTACAAGCACGAACTTGTGGTAGAATCCGATCCAGAATTTGACCACGTTGAAGGATTTGATTACGACCATGATGTTGATGGTCCAAATGGTGACAACGTGCACTCCAGAGGCGATTCAAGCGCTTCGGAGCTGACATCTTCATGGGACCCAAATATGGAGGTTGTGGAATGTAACGAAAGCTGCAAGATGTCCCACGACATTGAATACAAGGATTTCCAGTCAAGGTTGAATAGGAGAAATAGTATACCCCTCGTTTCCGCGGAAATGAACATCAATTCCATCGAGCCGTTGAAAGGCGCTGGCGGTGGTTTTGGTGATAATAATAGACACATTCATGATCACATCAGTCTCTGTGATAATGCCAGTGACAACCTCAGTTATCTCTCCTCAAATTATGGCCTGACTAAACAGTCATGGATAACATACCAGAGCCAGACAATGTATGAGACCAAAATAAAGCATAATGAATTAAGAAGGGTGACAAGTTTGCCGCCGGCGCTAGAGAGCGATTGTTTTAAGGAGGAATTCTTTGGTCTAAGATCCAGTTCCGTCAATTACATAACACCGGAGGTGTTGGCAGTCAAGTATTTAAAGCTGAAGATTCAATATCAGTTGGAAATTCTACAAAAGGTTGCAATTTGGAAGAGGGACGCCAAATATTTGGCGGAAGAAGTGCTGGTCAACACAAACACAAAATGGTTGGATAACAAATTCGAAACTGATACGGGATCCTTGAGCAGAAATTTATCGCTGAACAGTGGGGGACCTAATTACAAGAGTTCAAAGATGATGGAATTCCACAAGGTGTTGTCGCGGTACAACGAGTTGGAGAAGAAGTTCACTAACAGCTCCGAAAGTAACAACCGGTTAAGATATGAATTGCAAACCCTGCTAAGAAAAACAAATGAGGTGGAATCTAGTATTGCCCAATTGAGGGATCTCAAGATGAAAAAGCTATTGGATAGGGTGGACCAAGTTTCAAAGAGGTTGGATCAACATGGAGACATGTCGAAGTTGCTAGAACCTGATGCGCCTAATCCGACTTTTATTGACAAAGTTTGTTCCGTTGACGGTAAAGTGGACTGGAGTAGGGTCCAATGGGATGAGGTGATCATGAGACCTCATGTGCTGGTCTACTTAGTTTTCCGATGGATGGCTACGATCTTTTGCCATCAATTTGATAACAAATTCATCAGGGAAAAATGGCAACAGATCGATAAAAACATGACCGTGACCAAAGTTTTAAAGGAAATGTACGATAAGGGGGAGAATTTATTCAAAACCCAACCGGTTGTGGGCAAAAAGTTAGATTAAATTCTATGTATATCACTCCCAAGTTTATCCAAAGCTTGTAATGTTTCGACGCCTTTTCTTTTGTTAGTTCTTTCCAAGATCTCTTGCTCGTTTTTTAAAGAGATGATTTTTTGGTCAGTGGCATATTTGTGTCGTTGTCTCTCCTTTGCCATTTCCTCTCGGTGGGTTTTAGTCTTTTCTAATGTATAGGCCAACAAGGATTCGTATTGGGTCAACAATGATTCATAATATTTTCTCAATTTGATCTCTCTGTGGATGCTATTCAAGACGGTTCTTCGTTCTAACTCATATTTCGAATCATAATTCACTGTCACTGTATCAGAAACCCCTGGGCTATGAGGAATGTTAAACGACTTTGTTTTTAAGATAGATTCAATTTCATTGTCCACGCACCCTTCGCCTTTGTTCAATATAGTCGTGGAGTACTCTTTAAAATCGATTCCTTGTTTCACCGCAATCTTTTGAAACTCCGTCAATATGGAATCTATATCGCCCACTTCATCTTCCATTGATTGGACCAATCTATTCAATAATATCTCCAAATTCTTCGAAATCACTTGGGACTTCTGCTCTAGAGAAAATATGGGGTGGACTGAGGCCTCTGAAGAAGAATTCTCCTCTGAAGAAGTCATCGAGTGGGCTATTTGGAGAGGCTTAAGAGAGCAATTAGTGGTGAATGGATGGCGGTGTGGCGCGGCTGGGAATTTCAGTGGCGCAATTTGCTCGGCATGGTATTGGCGTTTTTATCGAATTTAAAACACTGAAACACAAATTTAACTTTATAATTAAACGTAAAAAAAAGGGGGGTTCGAAAAGTTGATGCAAACGGTTTAATTAACCTATTATTCTAAAACATTTGTTTATTTCTTTTCCTTCTTTTCCTTCTTCTCCTTCTTTTCCTTCTTCTCCTTCTTTTCCTTCTTTTCCTTCTTCTCCTTCTTTTCCTTCTTCTCCTTCTTTTCCTTCTTTTCCTTCTTCTCCTTCTTTTCCTTCTTCTCCTTCTTTTCCTTCTTTTCCTTCTTCTCCTTCTTTTCCTTCTTCTCCTTCTTTTCCTTCTTTTCCTTCTTCTCCTTCTTTTCCTTCTTCTCCTTCTTTTCCTTCTTCTCCTTCTTTTCCTTCTTCTCCTTCTTTTCCTTCTTCTCCTTCTTTTCCTTCTTCTCCTTCTTTTCCTTCTTCTCCTTCTTCTCCTTTTTGGCCTTCTTCTTTTCCTGCTTCTCTTCTTCGGATTCAGATTCGGATTCGGATGCTTCCTCCGATTCGTCTCTCTTTCTCTTCTTTTCAGAGGATTCTTCAACGACGACATCTGCATCGGCATTGTAGGCTCTGTTTTCTGTGATTTCCACCTTCTTCATCTCTTTTTGGACTCTTGGGGCTGATCTCAAGTCTCTACCTTCGAGAGCGCTCAATCTGTTCTCCACCTTGGCT
Organism: Saturnispora kantuleensis; assembly: GCA_030557035.1. Taxonomy (NCBI): domain Eukaryota; kingdom Fungi; phylum Ascomycota; class Pichiomycetes; order Pichiales; family Pichiaceae; genus Saturnispora; species Saturnispora kantuleensis. The sequence goes on along the minus strand of JAKTVD010000007.1, from coordinate 232,799 downwards.
CTCACTTCCAAACCGTAATCACCGGAGTCGTCTCTTTCTTCAGCCAAGGCATCGTATCTCAAGGCAACGGCAGCCTTAGCAGCCAACACTCTGGCAATCTTACCCTTGTTCTTACCGGTGGCTTGACCCACGAGAGAGGCGTGGTAGATCAACCCGTACTTTGGAGTGTCATGTTTTGTCTTCAAGGCTCTGAACAAGGCCTTTTCAGCACCGAGAATTTGGATTGTGGAGGCAGGGGCCTTTGCCAATGATATCAATGAACCTGCATGAGCAATCAATCTTGCACCAACCAATTCACCAACCAATGATGTCAAATTTGGAGCAATTGCCTTCATTCTTGAGGACAAGTAGTTGGATAACTGTTCTCTGTATGCGGCAAACTCAATGATTTGTTCTGCCAATGCCTTGATGTTCAACAAATCGTCATCAGTGATCTCGGTACCCATTGAAACTTCTGCTGCAGTCTTCACCTGTTGTTCAACTTCTTCTGGCAAGATTTCGCTGAAATCTGTTGCTTCACAGTTGGTTCTCACTCCCATATGAAGGATGATTTTGGCGAATGCGACGGAATCGACAACAATCTTTGCCAATTCCGGGAAATGCCAACCGTACCATTCCTTACATCTCATTGCGTAAGTGTTCAATTCCTTGTCCAAATCGTCCAACAATGCAATCGCTTGAACAATCATCACATCAACCTTATCTGGTGAGAATTTCACCTTGTATCTACCCAATGAGTGTGCTAAACCTAATGACATTGTGTTCAAATCTTTTTCTGTCAAACCTGGCAATAATTCAGGCAAGTTTTCTCTGATTGCTCTGTAGATGTCCAATGAAGCTGCATCCGAAACAACAGAGTAGTTGAGTCCCAACTTGTTAATCGAGTTGGCCAATTTGGTATCATCCACGATCAAAGTCGTCTTTTTTTCCGGCTTTGCTTCGTCTAACAACTTCTTCAATTGGTCTGAAACCTTACCTTCACCAATAGAAGTCGCCTCTTCAAGGGCGTTGGCAGCTGACGAGAATTTCGAAAATGCCTTGATTTTAAACTGAGAAAGCACCTTCTCAGCGGTGTTTAAATCCGCTTGCAAGGTGGTACTCTTGTAAATCTTTTTATCGGATGCTTTCAGCAGGGCGTAACCGGCTGCCGTCTCTGTTAAAACGTATGACATCCTTCCTTTTCCTTTTAAAGAGTGAAAGCTTACTGAAAATTTTAAAGTGAAAAAATTTTTTGTGTGGAGAGAAGAAAGGATATTGACACGCGTGAAAAATGGCAGAAAGGCTCAGCAATGTTACGTAATCGTATGTTACGTAAACAGGCCCTCTGCTCATGTGCTCATCGATTATTTATTTACAAATTATTTATGTCCCTCAAGGCAGTTTCAAAGTCCTCTTGCAAGGTGCGGCCACCAATGGCCACATTTTCCCCCCTTCTGCTCTTGTACGCAATTGCTGCACTGTCCACCTTCTCTTCCAAGTGGAACCCCACCCTTCTTGCCTGGTCTCTGATCGTCTTGACCAAATCAGAGGCAACTGTCGAGTCTAAAACAAGGGTTTTGGGTCCCCCGCCTCTTAATTTCGACATCTGCTGAAGGACCCAAGGACAGATGATCCCCACTTGAGTCTTTGCCTGGCCAAGTTGATCACTTTCCGCCACTATGGCCAGCTGTAAATAGGTGTATGCCCTTTGATAAAGATCTCGAAGCACCAAATTCTTCATGTCCATTGTAAGAGGTAGGCTCACCTGGGCGAAATTCATCTCAAATGGATTCTTTAACGTTGTGAGTCCACTCAAGACCCTAGATTCCCCTCTTATGCAGCTGTTCTTGTATATTTCCACCGTCATGTACAAGGGATAATGTCTCACCATGTGCTTTAAATAAAGGGAGTAAAAGTTGTTCCACCATTGGGTCCCAAAACGCTTGCCTTGCTTGTAGATTGTCGACACTCTCTCCCTTCGAAAGACGGTGGGGGTGTCAATGGCAAAACTTAGATACGTCAATAGCCCCTGTTTGTTAAACTGTTTGAACTTCATGCACATGCCCCACGCCAGCTGGTCCTTTTCCTCCAACGGCAGGTTGGTCTTCAAAACATATTTCACCAACTGGTCAAAATGGAAGTGATTGAACTGCTGGCCGGAACCGGTCAGCAAGTCCACCACCTTCTGCGACTTGTCAAATTGGCCCAACTTCACCGTGGAGGCAAAGAGGGAGTTCAATTGACCAAATGTGTATCGTGAGTTCTTCACCTCTTCGATATCCGTGTACTGACTCATCAAGACCTGAGTCAACTTTTGGTTATTGGTTCTAACGCAGTGGAACATCAACGAGGACATCAACGAGGGACACAACTTAATCGAATCCACCGGAAGATTGGTGATTATCTGAGTGATCAGCGGATTGTACCGCTTGTTCTTCGACAACGTTGATATCACCTTCGACAAGGTATCATAGAAATAGTAGAGATTAACGTCGTTGTTGATCGGCGAGTTGACGCTCGAATTGTGAACCTTCGTGTGAAATGGGGTTATCAATCTCCAGATCTTGTAGACGCTCATCGGATCGTTTCTCTCGGCTGAACTCTGAAGAATCGAATACGTTAGATGCAAGTATTTGAATAAAAGTTGCCTTGTCGCAAGATGATCCAACAAAACAGCAGAATGTTCCTGAGGATCGCTCTGGTAATACGATAATTCCCCACTGATTCTGCCACTCACCAGCTTACCCAACTCTATAACGACAAAATCCAATATCGGGATGATTGGGGTTTTGCCGGCGTCCAAGAGACGGCACTGGAGATGAAAATGGTGTGTCTTATCGATGATCCGCTTGATTCTGTACACGTCCACCACATATGGTTTTCGCTCGGTATATTGTCGTATCAATGAAAAGATGATCTTAAAGTCAAGTGAATCCCCTTGGAATGATCGTTTCAACGACAATGCATCCAAAACCAACGCAAGACACTCTTCCCTCACTACCAGGGAACTAGTATCACTCTTCTTAAGTTCCCTGAACAGCAATTTCGCCGCATTATGGGGTCGATCCAATTGAATGTTTTTAATGAATAGTAGATAAATCGGGTCCTGTGAAAGTTGCAAGAAAGGCAATTTCTCCATCCCACTTCCACATTCTCTCTTTATATCCTCCACATCTATAGCCATTCCCGCAAGGGCTTGAGACGTCCAATCCGATACCTTCTGCTCCAAACTCAACTGAGTGAAAAATCTACATATTCGACGCCCTGAAAGTCCAATTTTTTTTCCTGGTGTTTCTGTCATCCATTTTAAATGATGCATCACATTTCGGCGCATCATTCCGCCTCCTTTACCTATTAAATCGGGTTTTACTTTAAGAAAACAGGTCAAATCCATCAGACTCAAAAAATTTTCGTGAAAAGCTGTAGTATGACCACTAGTCACCTGCTTCTTTATCTCTTTCTGATGTTCAAACCGGCATTTGCGTTTCCGGCGGTGGGTATTCCTTCCCTTGCACTCTTTTTCTGGGGCGGGTCTTCTTCCACCTCTTCTCCGGCCCCTCCAGCACCCGCTGGAGCCCCATTTGGTGGGCCAATGGGCTCTCCATTGAACCCACCGCCTAGTAAGGCTCCACAGAACTCCAAAGGAAGCGATATCAACCCTGCAGGGTTCTTCCAGTACGGGTTTCCTGGTCCTGTTCACGATATGGCCACACACTCGGAATTTATTTCAGTTTATGATAGATCAACTAGAAATCCATACTATGTGGTTGAACACATCACTCCCCAATCTCTAATCAAGGGAGGAGGTAACGGCGATAGAAGTAACTCTGTTTTTAAGGAAGATGAGTCGATTCCGGACAAATTCAGAGCAAGATTGAAGGATTATTTCAGATCCGGTTATGACAGAGGCCATCAAGCACCAGCGGCAGATGCAAAATTCAATCAGAAGGCAATGGATGAGACGTTCTTTTTGACCAACATGTCTCCTCAAGTGGGTTCAGGGTTCAATAGAGATTATTGGGCCCACTTTGAGGACTTCTGCAGAAGATTGACCCAGGAGTACAATTCCGTGAGAATTGTTACAGGTCCATTGTATTTGCCAAAGAAGGGTTCAGACGGAAAGTACAGAGTGAGTTACGAGGTGATTGGCAACCCCCCAAACATTGCAGTTCCCACTCACTTCTTCAAATTGATTGTGGCCGAAAAATCAAAAAAGAGATCGGGTGACGACGTGGCAGTTGCGGCCTTTGTTATGCCAAACGAGGTAATTCCAAACGAAACTCCGTTGAGAACCTTTGAAGTGCCTGTGGAATCACTGGAGAAATCAAGTGGGTTGGAATTATTGAAGAACTTGCCCCAGAAGAAGAAGAAATCCCTCTGTTCGGAGGTCACCTGTGAAATCATCGTCAGAGAATTCAACAACTCATTGCCAAAGAAATAGTCCATGCATATAGATTTTTTTATACACCATATAAATATTTATTTATTTACCCATTAACTTTTCCTCGTATAACCTTGCCAATCTGCTCACCTTTCTTTCACCGCGCAGAACACTCTTTTCCAGCTCCTTGTGAGACTTTTCCTTTTCCAATTCAAGCAATCGATCCCGCTCCGCTTGCTCCAGAAGAAGTCTATCCTTCTCTGTGTACTTGATGAACTTACCGCTGACCTCCGATGGTTTGACAAGGGAGTTCTTTGGAGTCCTGATCGGGGTCTGGGTCGGGGTCAAGATATTGATTGGAGTTCTGATCGGTGTTGATTGTAACTCCACCGGTTTTTTTGGCTTGAGAGGTGTTTTGAAAGTTGAAGGGTCCAAGTACTGAGCTGTATTTTGCTCAGCAGAAACTGGATGCTGTCGATGCTGAGCATCTTCCTGCTCAGTTTGCAAATCAATACTCTCCACCGCCGAGATGATCGGTAAAATGGTGATATCTTTGGCCAAATCTTCGTTTGATGGTATGGCTATGTCCTCCAAATAATCACCGTCTTCAAATTGGAATGAACTGTGTGTCAACTGTGGTGTTGGTGATTTTTCCAACTCGTTGGAAGTTGAAACCAAGGGTGGATCCGGTATGGCCAAGAGTGATTTTCTAGGTAATGGTGGTGTTGGAGGTTTGATTTCATCATCACTTTGGTTTCCTGATTGTTTTGATTTGATTGGCGAACGGGAAATCCCATTATCCACTTTCTTACCCAGTAATTCGCCCTTAAATTTCTCAAATGCCCTCAAATCATCCAACGACATGAAATTGTTGAAGTCCTCAATGGTGAACTTCGTGGTGAGAATTTTCAAATCGTCATAGTTCTCCATGACAGCTTGAATGAACCTGAAAAGATAATCAAAGCTTGAATCATCGTCTCCATCATCCTCGTAATCATTGTATAGAATCTTCGTATATGATAGAATCAACTTCAACTTCTGTCTCTCTTTTGATTTCTCGGGGTTCTTGGCAAACGGTTCAATGGTTTCAAACTCATTCTCCAGCTTGATTAACATGTATTTGAACAATTTGAATAATTTGATGATAAGATAAGCATTATCATAGTTGGGGGTGGGACCGTTCACGTATCTAAACGTGAGTACTTTATTCAACAACTGGTTGATTTTATCGAGGGAATTGAGGTCAAAATCATCATCAAATACTCGATGATTGATGATTGGTTCCTGAGTGTTGGATAATTTCAGGATGAATTTAATGATGATCATAAAGTGTTCAAGGAAGGAATAGTCGGAGAGGACTACGTTTTGATGGCGCTTTAGACAATTCGACAATATGTCAACCGCCAGTTTTGTCTCTTCGTTCAGCATTTGACATTTCAGAATAGTCAACCAATCGTTTTGTGATAACTTGATGTTGAATTTTATGTTTGTTAGATATGCAATTAGATTATTATAGATTTTCAAAAATTCGTTGAATGCATGAGGGGTATAAGAATTCAATGGAATACCATAAATGTGGTCCGTTGAAGACACGGGTAGATTGGTACCATTATATTGGATTTTGTCAATGATCAACGTGTTCAACGAGATTGGTATCTTTCTCAAATCAATGCATTTATCTAATGCTAACAGGTTTTCGCAATGAATCAACCTATTATTAAAGTTGCCAACTTTGTTCAGAAACTCGATGATCAGCTTTGAAATCAAATTGCCATGGATTAAGTAAATTTTATCGATCAAATCTTTGATCTCCGGTATAATCACTTTAAAAAACTTGATCAAGATTAGTGGTAACTTCAAGCCTTTATAATCCAATTTATAGAACCCGTTTGTAAAGAAGATCAGGCTGAATCTTTCTCTTGGAAATAAGGGCATCAGATCGTTCGAAAAGATCTTGAATTCATCATCATTGAAATTACTCATAAGACTCTCTGGAAAGAACGTAGAATCCAAAATATAGACCGGAACTTGGCCCTCGGGATCAACAGCCTCACTCTTATAAAAACATCTATCCATAGCTCAATAAGAGATCCACAAATCAGTGGAAAAGGCGTCCCAAATGTAAACAAAAAAAACCCATCGAAAATATCGCATTGGCCAATCAAAAGTGTGTGCTCAGCTGCTCATTTGGGATTACTCAGCAATTTATTCCAGCAGGGTGTCCAGAATTTTAAACAGGCAAAAGGGGTAAAGTTAATTTTAGGGGTATTGATAAAAAAGTGATAAAGGGGGTAAAAACATGGTTCTGGTTATAAGCAAAGGAGAACACCAAATCAAAAGATAACGCTCATTTGCTCATCTATAACTTTGATGTAATTTTTTAATTCTTTTCTAGATATCCCCTTAACATTAACAAGTATTCCAGTTGTAAGCTCCCATCATTTTACAGCAATTTTTGGCTTTGTATTTTTGGTTCACACGGTTTTTGGTTGAATTCACAACATCTTTATCTGTTGCACAGATAATTATTCAAATCCAGCGGAATACGATGGCTGATGATGGCCTCAGTTAATAGAACCACATCAGCGTTTGGGAGTGTTGGGTCCGCTGTCTCCAATGGAGTGTTGGGGATTCTAGGATTTGTTGGATTTGGTCCTGTGAATGGGGTGATTTTTGTTTTACCGAATTTTCACTATTTTGTATTCAGTTACTCATTAAAAATTAGTTTAGATTGAATACGAAATGCTTTATAAAATGTGAGTAAAACAGACTGTAGTGAAAGAGTTTCCACATTTACGGCGATGGGTGGTTATATTGTGGTTATTCTGTGTACCATTGCCTAATTGGAGTATTCGTTAGCACAGGCTGATAGAGATGAGTGTTCTAACAAAGAAACGAACGCACTCTCAAGCTCATTGCTTTCGTACGCTTTTACATGTTGACGTTCTCTCTCACAAACTCTTAGTGATTGTTTGATGTTTTCAAAACATTTAAAAGGCTATATAATATAGTAAAAAGACAAAAAATACCATCTCCATTGGATTCAATTTTGCAGATGAGCTTGCTCCTTCTTGGCCAAGAATTGCAATTGTTGGCTGAAGGTCTCACCGCATGCACCGGAATCCTTGATCACGGCTATACGCAAGGTAGCCAAAAGATTGTGGGCAGCGTTGGAGTGTGCATAGACACCACCGTTGAAAGCAACGGTGGCATCCTTACCGTAGGAGGTTCTAATCAAAGAAGGTCCACCAGGGTGTTCACTCAAGAACTTGGAACAGTCGTGAACAATACCTGAAATGATCACCAAACCCTTTGTGTCCTGAGACTTGGAGTGGAACTCCTCCCTGGTCCAGACAGGCAATTCGGAAATCTGAGGACCCCAGTTGAGGGTTGCTCTCATTCTATCCAACTTCTTCTGCTTTTGTTGAAGAATACCTTGATCAATTGCGTTTTGAGAGAAGGTCTTCAAATTCCAGGCCAAACCCACCTTTGAGGTCATCCAAATGATCCACTTGGTTGGGTCGTATTGGTACCACTTAAGAGCGTTTCTGTAATCGGATGGGAATTCGTGATGGAAGTTGTGGTAACCTTCACCGAAGGTCACAAATGCTGTCAAGACGTGATCCCTTGGAGTTCTTCTGTCATCGAACGGCTGTTCACCGATCCAATGGGCCAAGGAGTTGACACAGAATGTGGCTTGTTGGATGAAAAATGCTCTCAAGATCCCTGCATAGACAATCCCACCCCAGAAGTCGTTCAGAAGGTAGTATGAGCAAACACCCGGGAAGATCACCGCCATGAAGACCATAATTGCAAGATAATGCTTATGTTGGAATCTCACAACCCAGTCGTCCACCAAATCAGAGATGTCTGCTCTCGCCTTATATTTTGGGTTTGGGACCAACAACATCCATCCCAAGTGGGAGTACCAGAACCCCTTTCTGGCATCGTATGGATCTCTGTTGGTATCTGTGTATCTATGGTGGATTCTGTGTGAGTGACCCCACCACTTGATCGAACCTTCAATACAAGAGGCACCGAAAAGAGCATAGAAGATTTTAAGCACGTCGCTACCATCGTAAGCTCTGTGGGACCAAAGTCTGTGGTAACCTGCGGTAATGGAAACACCACCGAAGACGTAGAGGAGCACTGACAGGGCAAGCAATTGCCACGTTGGTCTGACCCAGTATGTGGACACAAGACCGATTGTAGGCACACCCAGCACCAAGATCAGGTTCAACCAGTTGATGTGTTCCGACCAATTTTCTCTTGTCCATTCTTGCTCACTGATGTGCTTTTGCTTCTCATACTTCAGCTTCAATTCCCTGTCTCTCTTGAGCACTTCAGCAACCGAATCCTTTGTCAGTTCCTCCGCGGAGACTGTCGTCATCTGTTTTGTACCCATCAGCTTACCTCCAATCCCCGAGGCCACAATTCTTCTCGTAGTCTTGTTGGTACCGGCCGCCACTGCGTTGGCCTCCGTGATATCCAACGAATCAAATCCTGTGGATGTCATTTGACTTGACTTTCTATTGGCAAAGGCGCAATAATTCGATGGAATTTACTCAAATTTAAAGCAAAAAATCTTTTTTTTTTTTGGATTCCCAACAATTTTGAATTACAAGGGGGTCGCTTTCTGGGCTTTGGGAGTAGAATTCATGATGAAACGATTACTGGGTGAATAATGTGGGTATTATATACCCGGTGGGACTTTTTCCGATTGGAAAACCACCTCATTTGGGACAGTTGACGACATTATCTCATGAGCTAGTGGAGTCACAGACTCGGAATTACACCTATTGGAAAGAGAATAATATGGGGAATCTATTGGTATATTTATTAACCTGATTAGGCCTTTTGAGGAGTAATGTGAGGTATAATCATGCCATCTCCAACAATTTTACGTCACGTGACCTTTTTTTCTTACGAAAACTTCTCGGAGTTTTCTTCGAACTACGTCATTTTTATTGCTCCTCTTTTCTTTAAATACGATGCCAATCACAGTGATAGGGTCTTTAAACCAGGATATCGTTGCATACAGCAAGCAGATTCCAAAAGCGGGCGAAACTATCAAAGGCCAGACCGTGGAATACCATTTAGGAGGTAAAGGGTTTAATGAGATCATAGGCCTCTCAAGATTGAAATCTCCACAGGATGGCGACATCAAGGTGGCCATCTGGGGGAAGTTGGGCAAAGATGGGATTTCCCACCGGTTTATTGATGAACTAAAGAAGGAAGGTGTGAATATGGACAAATTAGAACAGGTGGACAATAATACCGGTACAGCCATCATCATGGTCGATGATAAGGGTGAGAATAGAATCCTTATCATCCCCGGAGCTAATGGAGAGCTAGCACCAACAAAGGAGCAACTGGAAGAATATTTCAAGCCACTAGCCAAGCCAGTCTCTTCTGTTGAAGAAATTGCACCAGCAACGCCCCCAATTGTCGTCAAGCCCTCCCAAGTTCACTCTCACATAACCTCCTCAATCAACCTTGTGGGCTTGGATACTCCCACCGGTCAGGATGTGGGGTTAATCAAGAAAAACGGATCGTTTATTCATCATCCAAGCATTAATGCAGCACCCCCTCTTGGTGAAGAGGAATCAATGGATTTCCATTCTCATTCAACTAGACCCAGCGAAAAGAACCTATACAAGATCCAGTCCTCATACGCTGACCAAATTCCCTCTGGTTTGGCAGCCCATGCAAGTCATCCAAAGCTGGAAACGCTGACATACCCTGCACCCTCGTTCCAGGGCGGTGGGTCCAATTTGAGCCTGGCAGCACTCGAGCATTTGAACAACGGGTCGAACGACTCCTCCGCAAGAAGCTCGTATTTGAACCTCGCGGCAAAGAGACATTTGAATAAAACCCACATCAAGCCCGTCGTTGACAATGATAAACATTTTGTCATAATCCAGAACGAGTTCTCCAACTCAACACAAGTGATCCACACTCTTGCCAAATTGGACGTGACGATCTTCTACAACCCCTCCCCATTGGTTGAGTTTAACGAAGACCTATTGGACGCATTACACGAGGCTAACTACATAATTGTGAACGAACACGAGGCAAAGGACATTGTTCAGCATTTCCACCCATCTCCGGATAGAGACCCGCTCACCTTGCTCAAGAATGACTCGAATTTCAACCCCAATGAGGAGGTCAGCCACTCTGTTTCCAGTTATGTCTCAGTCTTGACAAAGTTGAGGACTTTGTTGACCAAACCATCGATCGTCATCACAATGGGCGGTAATGGGGTTCTTTATTCCAGCACTGGTCAATTCTCTTACGGATATCTACCTGCTGTTGACATTGAGGATGAAATCATGGATACAACCGGTTGCGGAGACACGTTTCTGAGTGCATTCACGTTGTCAGTTTATAAAAACGAGTCCCTCGATTCTGCAATCAATTTTGCAAATCTGGCCGCCAGTAAGACTGCAATGAAGCGGGGTGCTTCCGAAGCAATTCCTTATTGGAAGGACGTGGAAAGGCGTCAATGGATACTGTAAGGGGGCGCAGGGTGATTTCCTCCATTTTTGTTAAATCTTTACTTTTCCACTACATTATTGAAACGTGGCATACCCATTTCCCTGATGTTATACATTTTAGTTATTGTCTTGGTTTCTTTATAACCAATTTTCTTTAGAAAAATGATTGTGAGCGTGACAAACGAACAATTGCGTTTCACACGGTACACCTGCATTAAACAGGTAATCACCAATGTTCGAGAGAATTTCAGTTCCGCTCTAATGACACTTCCGTATAGACCGGAGACAAGCCCTATTTTCGATGCCAACTCCGCGGTGGCGGAGTTCTTGGAATTTACCAGTTCTAGAGAAACCTCCTTAGTGAGCAGAGCTCTCAATCTATTCAATTTATCAGTCCACCAACATTAACGGGCATTTCATGAACAAATGAGCATATTTTAACAAGCTCTGAGCGTATGTTAACCAAAACTCCTAGAACTGTCAAGAATACCATGAGAAAAGGGTCCTATTCCCAGTGAAAACCGTCCACCCCAGTTTGATCTTTCATAAAATGACATGCGCACCACCATCTTCCCAGTAGATTTCCCAGTAAAACTTTTATCTCCGCGCAGCGGAATCTTCCACCTGGCAACCTCCCATCACGACCCCCCTACACGTTTTCCCCCCTACCGCCCCCACCCACTCTCCTTAACCTGCAAATATGCTCGTTGCCGTTGGCCAACTCTGTAGTACTGGGAACCTTCTAGATAACGGACTTCGTGCCGCCAAGCTCATCCAACGCGCTGCTTCTGTTGGATGCAAGTTGCTTGTGCTGCCGGAGGCGAGCGATTACATTGCTTCCAGCGCCGACGAATCGAAGGCGATAGTGGAATCGTTTGATGCTTCGCCCTTTGTTTCCACGCTCCGCAAGACGCTGGCCACGTTGGACGCCAGTGGCCAATCGATCGACGTCGCCGTGGGGATCCACGAGCCTAGTGGAGAGCCTAGCGGAAGAACCAAGAACACTCTCGTTTATTTGAATTCCGCCGGCAAACTCGTCGAGAGATACCAGAAGATCCACCTCTTCGACGTGGACATTCCCAATGGCCCCATCATGATGGAGTCTCTCTCTGTGCAGCCGGGCAGCGTCTTAAAGCCTCCGGTCGACTCTCCTGTTGGTAAGTTGGGGTTAAGCATTTGCTACGATTTGAGGTTCCCCGAACAGGGGTTAAAGCTGAGGGAACAGGGCGCCGAGGTGCTCGTCTATCCATGTGCATGGACGATGAAGACAGGTCCTCATTTTGAGCCTTTGGGGGTGGCCACGGCAATCTTCACACAGAGTTATGTTCTGCTGCCAAGTCAAAGCGGGAAGCACAACGAGAAGCGGGAATCGTGGGGCAACTCCTGCATTATCGACCCCAATGGTAAGGTTGTGGCCAAGTGCTCACTTGTGGGGGACGATCTTTGCTATGTGGACATGGATTTGGATTTGGTCAAGGAGTTGAGATTGAAAATGCCATTATTAGAACAACGCACAAAGTCCCCTTCCTTCTAAGAAATGTCATTGTTTAAATCATTGCAAGCCACATTGGGGTCAATCACACTATTGTACGTGCTATAATCATTGGGTGACGTATAAACCCCGCCAGTGCATACTAACACCACCAGCCACAACCCACTCAATACGGTTTCGAGGGAGTTGTTATCCGAATTGAACCGCAACTGTACCAATCTGACCACCGGCAAATATAAATACATTATCGACGTGACGACGGCAAAGCCAACCCCCGAGCAATTCTTTCTCATCAAGTCCACCCTCACCGAACACCCAGAGAACGTTGACACGTTCAATGAGTCGTTTCCGCAGACAAATTCGATCGAGTTCGATTCAAGATCGTTCCATCCTCCGATGGTTGTCGATTGGGACAAAGGGCTGATTGCAAACAATGTTAGGGGATTGAATGAGGTCTTTAAGCATTACGATTAAGAAAATTATATACATGGATCCATACATTTATTTAAGGTTTATATTTAAGATTGAAATTTGAGAGGCAATGATGAGGAAAGTATGAAAACGGGGGAACATTTTTCTATGCTTCACTTATTATTCATACCTTCAGCATCCCTCCCTCACTTACTACCACTCTGTTCATCACCTTTGTTTGCTCTTTTCTTCATTTCAAGCTCTAGCACCTTCTTCAAATATCCGTTTTCTCCCCATTCTTCCTCCTCTCTCTTCTTCTTCTTTTCCTCCAGGATCTTCACCTTCTCCTTCCGGCGCAGAATCTGCTCTCTATCGTTGGCCAACCGATTCTCGTGCAAGCAGTTGGAAAGCTGGATCTTGATCTCCGAGCACTTTCCAAAGAACGTTTCAAAGACAGGAGACTTGTGACACTCCTCTAGTTGATCAATGAGATCTTCACAGTTGGAAAAACGCTCCTTGTCCAAGATTGGATGCATTTTGAATGAATAACGTGTGACGATGAGAGGTTTGAAAATTTGCTTTGGCTGACCCCCTTCTTCATTAATCAATGGCAAATTTGAAGGAAAAGGAGGTCCTTGACTTCTTGGACTCCTTACCAGAAACAGGAGCTAAGAGAGCAGATGATGATACGGAGATCCTCGACTTTTTGGACAAATTGGAGCCGGAAAAGGCAAAAAAGGAAGTGATTGACAAGAAGATAGAGGAAGACGTGGAAAAGAGGGCGCCAAGTGTTGGTCAGGTAAAGAAGGATGTGACATCGGAAGCCCCAGGGGGGAGTGGAAGTTTTGGGGAGAAATTCGGTCCAGAAGAGACGAAACAAGAGCCAGGTGTGACAACCTCGTTTTCTTCTTGGTGGTCCACAGCAACGTCACAGGCCACAACAATTGCCAACTCTCTCTCGCAACAGGCCGACCAGGCAATTACCCAATTCACTGCCCAGCCATTGGATGAAAACATCCCGCAATTGTTGAAGGATTTGAACTTGAAAAAGGGAGAACTGATGATCAACGATGGCCTTAACAAGGGGATTAATCTGATTCAAAACGTGATTGATAACCTCAACATGAACGATGAATTGATTGAAATTACGTTGATCCACGACATCAAAATTGATTTGAAATTGAAATCGATGGTGAAAGATAACTTCGACGACATTCTCATTGAACAGGTGGAAGGCAGCATCTACACAAAAATAACGGAAATCAAGCCTTCTAGCCAGGATGAAAGCTGGAACATCTTCACTGGCACCCAATTGGAGGTGGAGAAGTTGGCGGAGGCGAACATTGCGGCAGAAATCAAGGCAGCAGGCGATGACTCCACTAGTGAACCAGTTGGCGAACCAGGTCGCACCAAAGAGGTGAAGAAATCGAAGATCTTCATCACAATCATACCATACAGCGGAGACGATAAAAAGGAGGGTGTGTTCAGCTTTTTGTGCAAATTGAAGGACACAACCAATTCAATCGATCTTACATTGACCTCTCAACCATTGCCTGGGAAATGGTTGGATTATTACAGCGAGGAATCAGACAAGAGGTACTGGTTGGAGAAGTGGATCCTCACCTCGGTAAACAACTTAATCGGTACAACTATTCAATCTTATATTATCAATAGACTGGAGAACTAATCCTGTCTAGATTTTAAATACCTTTTAATGATTTTATCCTTTGTGACCACATAGACAAGCGCCCCCCACCCCGAAAGAGCGTCTCTGTCCGCAGCATTCAAAAGCACCTGTGATATGGTCTCAAACAAGTCCTCTGGTTGTAGGTTTGGCTCGTAAAGAGATTCACACATACCGTATAATTGATCCGAGGCCGTACCAGCAACTATAAAATCCTTGGCAAAATCAATACATCCAATTGAATCAAACCCACAGATGAAAGGTTGGTCCTTCGAATCCAAACCAGCAACAATAGGATTTATGAACCAAGGTCCAAACCTCCTTTCATATAGAGATGTTGAGATCAAGTTTGCAAATTTCTTTGGTTCCATTATCGAATTTTCCTCCATTTCATATAATTTCACCTTGGCTCTCAGGTTTTCATGCACAGTGAGCACATCTGTGGCCAAACCGGTCAACCCAAGCATTGTCTTGTTAAATTTGAAAACCTTTTCGAAGTTGTTGGAGATCCCCAAAGATTGAGACCCTAATCTCATATCACAAGCAATAGCAATACATCCATCACCAACCATCGCCACCGCGGAACCACCATTGAGTGAACTTGGATCCGACATAATTCAAAGCAACAAAGAAAAGTCAATTTGCCACTCAAGACAAAAAAGGAGAATGGATCCTATAAATCCATGCGCCACATATGTCACGTGGCCACACTGTGGCGCAGGTCCATACAGTCGTTATCACCGTAGGTTTTTTTGCCGGTGCCACGTGGCGCCAATGTTGCATGTTGCATTTTTATGACATCACGTAATATAAAACATCCGATATACTCCGCTGGGGATGGCTGAATCAACAGTTGAAACAATGAGTACACTCATGAAGGCTTTGTACATCTCTTAAGCACACACTAACCTTTTTTCGGAACGAATAGCTGCATGAGCATTTGGTAATACATGCAGGACCATAACTCCGGAATAAGCCCAGGTACGTACAAACAGGAAAGAGAGGCAAAATCGAAGACATCCCCGGTGTTTAATCGGTCATAGATGGTAATTAACTACTGAACAGCCTGGGTTAAAAGTTTACTTTTGACATTTGTATCGTCAAAAATGCCTATTAAGTCGGCCATAAATTTAATTCGTTCGGTGTCCGTCCGAGATTCTTCATGGAACAAAAGAAATTGAACAGAAGATCTCATTCTAATTCGAAGATGGGGTGTCTAACCTGTAAAAAGAGGAGAGGTGAGTAATAGAGTGTTTTATCCGCTTTTTCAAAGAGTTTACTAACATTTTTAATAGTTAAGGTATGCATATGACGTGGAAAGTTCATGAGACCATTTAAATCGACGATACTAACGTTTCCAGTGTGATGAGTTTAAACCAAGCTGTTTGGCGTGTTTGAAACGCAAGATAAATTGCTCTTACTTGAGCCCGGCAAAATCGCCAGCGTCTTCAAAGACCCAATCGTCAACAAATATGGGTTCACCAACCCATGAACCGGGTGAAACCACGGTGTTCAAACCGTCCCCATTTAAACTTCCACCTATTGTCGTGCCCTCAGGCCAGGAGCTCCCAATACCCCAGCATGCGCGCATGAGCACAAGTCATCCCAGTAGAGCAGTACCTCATGAAAAATGGAACTTTTATGCCACCGGGGGTTTGCAATACTATTCGTATTTTTACGAGTTGAGGAATAAGTTTGATGAATTCATCCAGTGTGAAATTTTGGAAGAATTTATCCATTTAAAGCCCATGATAAATAGGTTGATCCATGGGTTTACAAACTATGATCATTTTCAAAATTCCCTGCTTCATTCAATTAATTCAATTGGGTACATGTCCTTATTCCATAAGTTGAACTTGGATTCAAACTTGGACTCCAATGAATACCTCATTTTGGGTCAATTTCATTACGATAACTTTAGCAATAGGCAGTCAAAGGTTTTGATACTGGAAAATGACTTTCAAATAAATTGTCAATTTTTGACCTTCATCTTTCAGGCGATCGCGTACATCTCAAGTCCACACTTGAAGACGACTTCCCGGGAGTTTCTGATGATTTTCAAGTCAATATCTCATTTCAGAGCCAAGTTCCCTAATTTACTTACTTCAAATTACAGCCATTTATTCATTCAATTGGATCTTCACAGCTCAGGGGAAGGCTCACGAGGAAGATCTTGCTCACCGCTGATACCGGAAAATTTGGAGAATTTGATCGAGTCGACTCACACCGACCTTCCTCAATATCAAATCAATTCTTTGTTACAATTCATTCGAATTCTGAAACTGGTATCAACTGATGCCAATGAGGATCTCGTGACCTCATTGATATCGCTGTTTGTCAATGCTCCACTTAATTTTATCGACTTAGTGGCCAACAATGAGCCAAGAGCCCTCATATTGATGGCTTTTGGTATAAATGTAGCACTCAAAACGGTCAAAACAAGGCTATTCAACAAGTCTCTCGTTTTAAAGGATGAACTCAACTTCATCATTTTTAAATTAGGGACCAATGCAGAAAACTGGACAATGTGGTTAACGCCAATATTAAAATCTTGCTAGATCAACCATTTTTTTTGTAATTGGTTTCTTGTTGACAATAATACTGAAAGGAGTATATATTTACTCTCTGCAAAACTATTATTATTATTCCCGTCTAAGAACTGCACGGTATATGAGGTAATTGTTTTATGGACTCGTCTGTATTTTTAGAAATGGCTTTCAATCACCCGATTATAACCGAAAGAGATCTTCTTTTCCAAACTGCCGGTGGTCTAGACCACAAGTAAAATTTTGAATATAATGATATCCATTGAGGATCCCCAACTCAGGCAATCCACAAGATTAAACATGTGTTTGGGCCTAGAAAGATCAAAAGGCATTAATCGTACGGCGCGGGAGCGGTAAAAGATGTGTTACTTGTCTAGGATAGCCAGGAACGGAGAAAAAATCGATGGCTCAAAAGACCGCCAAAGACAATAGACACCCCCTTTCAAACAATAGCCAATCTACTGGTGTTGAACACCGGAAATTAATTCCAGCCACTGGGGCCAACGTACCTTCAATTACCCTAAACTGTGACATCCGTATCATTGATTTCATGCCAAATAAAACCATCTCTTTTATGAGAGATTTGTTGCATGCAAGTAGCAAACGGGCGGTGATACATTGGGCTTAAAAAAGTTCATGCGGGCAGGATCTAGTTCCCAATCAGGAAATTACTGCAGGTACCGATGATGCAATGTACGAAACCTGCTGATCAAGCCTTTTCCCCCCGTGGATATGTATATCTTCTTCTCTTCACCAGAACGATGTTTTCAAGTGAACAAGCATTTGAAGACTATTACTTCCCTCAACAACAACAATTCTTGCCCCAGCAACAACCGGGGCCCATGGATTATCAATTTATGGACTTCCAACAATTTCAGTATCAAGCCATCGACCAATATCCAATACCTTCCCCGTCGGCATCCGGGGCTTCCCCTAATACGATGATGTATTCTTACATGGTGGCGAACACTCCACCAGTGATACCCCAGCCATTGATGGAACCACGGATGGTGCCTTTTACCACAAAAAAGACGCTTGGTAATGGGGGTATTAGAAAGGAATCAAAAATAGCGGGTGTTGTGTATAACTCCAATGCGGTGTTCAAGAGACTGAACTCAATATCGAATGACGAGGTCACTCTTAAGAAGGTGAAGGCCCAAGGCAGGCCATTCAGCAATAACATCAATGTCCGGTTGATAATGCACAACAATCTAAGAGAGTTTCTGACATATATCGATAAGCGGAATGATAATAAATTTGCCATCTTTGAGCCTAATTTCAACTCCCTGGGTGAGGACATTAATGGTGAATTCCTCGAGCTGTTAAATGAGGACGGTTTATCAATAGCTGATAAGAATGACACCAATTTGACAATCGATGAGTTAGAGAACCTCATGGATTGCAAGCATTCCATGATGATTGAAATCAACGGGTATAAGGAGAAGTTCGATCCCACATACTCAAAGGTCAATTATCAACAGTCTAATTGGGGACTTAATGACGAGGAAAAGTTGGGCAATAAATTAAAGTTACATGGTCTAGAGGGGATTATAACGTCTTGCTGTGATAAAAAGGTGATGAATTTCCATAAATTCATAGTCTCTGAGTTTGGAATAGACGATTACGTCTTCATCAAGACAATCCGTAACAACAATGGCCAAATTTTGAAATTGGAGACAATCACTCCACCAAAAAACGAGTTCGGTATCTATGAATATTCTCCTGAGTGGATCAAACGGAACGTGTGTTATCCAAGATATAAGGGTGGCATGAATATCCAATTGATCAAATCCTCTAATGCCAACAAGTTCACTCTCTACAATAATTTTAAGATGCTAATTTGGGATTTCAAATCAAGATTGCAATCATTTGACCATTCTCACCCTATTACTGAGGATCTCAAAAGAGAACTATTCAGTAACAAGTCTGTCTTCATCAATCCCAGGAGGTATTGAATTTCTATATGTTTCGTGTATTTTAATTTATCACAAAAAAAGTGGGACCACTCAGGTACCAAATAGTGACATCAACGTTATTACAATATCAATTTTGCAGATATTACCGGAATATCGCACGATAATATCATCGCCTGATATTTATTTTTCATTTTGATGATGTCATCGCTCCTTCATGCAATGCATCATGGGTAATGAGTCAAACCATCGGGTAAAATCATACTGCCAATACCGCCAATACCGCCAATACCACCAAGTAAGTTATTAATCACGCCAGTCAATCAAAAGGATTCACCTTGGCATCGTAACCGCCCTTTAATAACCTTGACCTTAAATCCTTCATCTTCTTTTCCATTTCGTCCCTGCCAAACCCCGCTTGCTCCCAAATCTCTGCCTGTTCCCACACTTGGACCTCCACCAGTCGTTTTCGGTGATGGGCTATCAACTGGGGGTCCATTTCTAACTCTTTCAACTTTTCGATTCGAAGTTCGTACTGTTCCCTCCTCTCTTGTTCTCCCCTGCTGGTGAACTGGCCCTCCGCTTGGGTCCTGTTTGCCTTCTGGACGTGACCCGAGGTTCCTGTGCCCCTTGCGGTGGGTAAACCAATACCGTTGTAGGACATGAAAAGAATGAAAAATAAGTGTTGGCTTGTTATGTCAAAACGACGTCAGTTGACCGAATATCAGCGTCTGGTGGTAGATTTGAAGGCTTCTCATGGAGACAAGTTGTTGCTCTTTGAATTCGGCTACTCGTACAAGTGCTACGCACAGGATGCTCTTATAGTTGCTAGAGAGTTGAATTGTTCAATAACCAAGGGATGGAATGATACCATAGATCGATCGTCCAACTTTGGTTCCTTCGCCACAGTAACCATCAACGAACGTACGCTGGATTCGGCTCTTACAGGCCTAATTGCGAAGGGATTCAAGGTGGGGGTTGTGGACAGTCAGAAGCGGTTGTCAAGAGTGATCAGCTGTGGTACTCATGGCGACGTGGACGCCCCAATTCTGTGTGTTTCAGAGTCCAAGAAGCTCCATTTGGTGTGTGTGAACGTCCACTTAGGAAAGGTCGTCTACGATGAATTTGATGACGACCCGTTAAGGTCTGAATTGGCAACTAGATTGAAGATCCTAGAACCGGTGGAGTTGCTAATTGTTGGTACACCATCGATGGAAACATTAAATTGTTTGGAGAGTCACCACGCTAAGAGAACAATCTTCTTGGACTCGTTTTCCCCGGATATCGAGTCACTGACTGATTGGGGAATAAGTGAAGAGACAATCTCTTTCTTGACCCATGTCAGAGGAGATATTCTTACATGTTTTTACCAATTAGCCAGGTATCTACATGAGTTCCATGTTCTGAGTGTATTTAATTCCAAATGGAGCCATTATGACGATGTTCATAAGAATAGAATGGTTTTAGATTCAACTGTGATCATGAACTTGGAATTGTTTGAAAACAGTATAGATTCCAAGAAAAGGGGCACCTTGTTGGAGTTTCTTGATGAGACTTCCTCAAAGATGGGTCAGAGGTTGTTGAAGGAGTGGATTAAGTTTCCCCTAAATGATAAGACCAGCATTGAAGAAAGACATAACATTGTGGGTGGAATCATCGAGAAAATCAACTCTAATCAGGTTGTGAAGGTTGTTAACATATTACGACACATGCCGGATCTAACCCATCTTCTTTACAAAATAATCAACACCACTGCTACTCGTGAAGAGGTGTACAAATGTTTGAAATCTATCGAGTTCATGAGGGAGGAATTCACCAATTCAAACCCTCAATTGTTTTCGATAGAGGGATTGGAATGCCAAGAATTACACACCTTATACCAGAATATACTCCGGCTTGTCAAAAGTGACGATTTGTTCCAACTCCACCAACTCAAACAGATGATTCATTCACCATCTGCTATTGACACTAGGAATAAAAGCCACATTATAGAGTTCTTCAATAGTAAACATCCCCTCCACCACGAGCTGGATGCCTTTCAAGATTTAAAATACAAATTGGATGATGAAATGGCACAAGAACTTACCCGAATCAAACAATTGATCAAGAAACCGGACATGAAATGGTCGAACCTAGTACAGGGCAATAACTTGATAACAATAAGATCCAATGAGGTTCACAAAGTTCCCGACTGCTGGATCAAAAAGCATGTCACCAAAAACACAACTTCATTTCAGACCCCGCAAGTTCAACAAATACTTGTTAAAATGACAAAATTGGAGACTGAAATGGTGGAAAAGTCAAACAGTCTGTTTAAACACTTCATTGGCTTGATTCGGCCGCGTCTGGGCGTTGTTGAGGAATTATCAAGGCTATTTGCCGAAATCGATGTTTTGATATCATTTGCCCGCGTCGCCATAAAGGCAAACCTAAAGAAACCTCAAATACTCTCTCGACCTGAACTTCATCTTATCGGATGCAGAAACCCAATTTTGGACATGATCACTCATTCACATATACCAAATGATATTAACTTTAAAGATACGGTAGTTATTTCTGGTCCCAATATGGGCGGAAAGTCTACATTGATGAGGACAATTGGGTTGAACGTCCTCTTGAACCAGATTGGCTCATTTATCCCCTGTAGGGAATCCACCACCATTGGGGTCTTCCAGAATTTGGTGGTGAGATTGGGGGCTCATGACGATTTGATGAGAGGTAAATCTACTTTCCAGCTGGAATTGGAGGAGTGTATTAAGATGTTTGATTATTTGCAAAATGGTGGTTCGTGTTTGATCTTATTGGATGAGCTGGGAAGAGGCACATCAACACATGATGGATATGCAATAGCATTTTCAGTTCTAGATTATTTGAAGCAATTCAAAAATGGCTTGGTTGTCTTCATCACTCATTACAAAAACCTGGAAAGCGACCAGGATTACCACATGGGATACAAAATCATTGAATCAGACGGTATAGTAGATGATCTGATCTTTACTTATAAATTGCAGAGGGGGGCCTCTGGGGGATCATTTGGGATTTATTGCGGTTATTTAGCTGGGATCGATGATGAGATAATTGAGGAATCGCAGCAGATTTCTCAAAATTTGCAATTAAACGAGGAAAAGAGGCGGTTGGTCCAATGCTTGCATGACTTGAAGGACGGTAATCTCGAGCGTTTGTTGAACTGATCCAGTGTATACGTATATATAATGTTACATTTTTAAAAATTTCCTCTTATCGTGGGCTCCACCATTGGCCTGTGTAGTACTCAATTCATAAGTGATATCACCGATATCCATTCCTTCAAAGGTCATCACGCTTTGATCGTTATCATCATGATGGATTGTTATTGAGTTGAAATCCTTGAATGGATCATCCTCACCTGCAACCAGAGTGTTTGAGCTTTTCCTTTTTGATTTCAACGTACCTATCGAACTTTGGTTACTCTGCTTGCCATTTCCATTCATTGGTTTGGGTTTCGATGCCGTAAGCACGGGTATCATCGGTGGGGTTTGATTTCTCAATAAAGCCCACTGAACGTTTTTAAAGAAAGGGTGGCTTTTGATCTCACTTGCACCCAATTTCGATCCCAATCTCTTTGTCTCATCCTTTATGAGTAACTTCCTTATGATGGACTTTCCGTGGTTTGAGATTGAGTTAAAATCGGGAAATTGGACATCCAATTTCAAAATGTTGGAGAATGTTTGGTTTCTTGTGGAACCCTTAAATGGCGTCAAGCCAAAGATCATCTCGTAGATGAATATACCCAAGGTCCACCAATCCACTGCCGATGTGTGGCCCTTTCCCCATATCACCTCCGGTGCAATGTACTCCTCTGTACCAACAAAGGAATTTGTTCTAAACCCATTGATGCAGGCATTGGTATCTAATTGTAAACTTTTTGAACCTTCAAAGATCGTTGGGTTCGAGATCAAATCACTCTGTTTTGATAAATCAAAATCACTTAACATGATATGTCCAGATTGATGTAATAGAATATTCTCCGGCTTCAAATCCCTGTAGATGAATCCCATCAAATGGAGATATTCCAAGGCCGCAACCACCTCTGAAGCGTAAAATTTCGCATCATTTTCATTAATGCATTTCATTCTTCTTGTTTGCAAGGCCCTGAAGAACTCTCCACCCATGCAGTACTCCAAACAGAGGTATAAATGATCCTCGCTCTGGAATGAGTGGTATAATGGCACAATGAATGGGTGATTTGCTGTTGCTAAGATTTCTTGTTCTGCTAACACCCTCTTGATCTTATTTCTCTCCACCATCTCCTTCTTGTTGAGGATCTTCATGGCATAGAGTTTGCTCGTGGATTTCTCTCTAACAAGGTAAACTTTACCCACATCACCCTTACCTAAGATCTTCAACTTTTCAAAAGACTGTGGTGTGACCTCCACGTTACCCACGTGGATGGAATTGGATGAGTAAGATCTTGATGTTGTCGGTAACTGTGGGGGCTTTGGGCTGATTTTGATTTCACCAATATGGTTGTTCAGATCGTCCAAATTCACCACCTGAGTGTCGGAACTTGATAGACGTAAGTTCAGTGGACTGGAAGCCACCCTCTTCAATTTCTTGGAGAAGGAATCCTGGTTTCCAAGCGGTTTTAACTCGTCTCTTGTTTCATCTTCCGGCAGGTGTTGATCGACGAGATCGAGCTCTTCTTCCACAGGTGGTCCGGCCGCTGCTCCGCGGGAGGATGTCCTCATTCTCCGAAACTTGCCCATGAGGCTCTCTTCTCCCTCGGGCTCCTCGTCTCCCCATTTGAAGAGTAGGTTCTTGAATCGATCCAATGTCGTGGGATCCTCTCCCACAGGCGGTTGAAGAGCCTGGTCGGTGCCCGGTGGTTGGGGTTGTGTCTGGCCCCCATTCTGACCCTGGAAGAGCCTTCCCAGTGTCGACATTATACCAATTACCACTATAAACTCACTTAGCTAAATGCGGTGGGAGTAGAAAATTAGCCACCCCGTTCTTAACGTGCATCAAATGATGACAACTTGGACACTCCAGCATCCCCTGGACAATCTCTGCCGATAGTAGCTGGTGGAGCTGGCGCATCTGATCCTCGGACCATTCACTGGGCCTTTCTGCGGGGAAATTGGTGTTGCCAAGGTCGCCCATCACAGAAACAAGGGCAGGCCAATCGATACGGTCCATCATTGACGTGAAGAAGTCTGCGTCAAATTCCACGTCTTGTGTCTCCATTTCACACTCTTTAAACCTCAATGGGAACCCCCCGCTGCAGGATTTGACCGGGCATTCGACAAAGTTTGTTGTTAAAACCTTCATTGAAGAAGAGGGAAGAGTGTCCCAGCGACATTCGCAGTAAAAATTTTACAAGGGGCGTGGTGTTGGGGTTGCGGTGAGAAAAGGTTGATTGCACTTCCCAGTAAAAATTATACGACGATGTAGTGGGGGCAATTAAGGGAACCGAGTTTCCCAGTAAAAATTTTACAGGGGCGAGTGATAGGCCAAACGTAATAGTGGGAATTTTACAGCGGCCATCAAAAAGGGAGTTGAGTGATTGCATGTATGGTTATTTTCATCTGTGCGATAGCATCACTATTGTGGGCTTGTAGTGCTGGTATGGGGGTATGAATAGTGATCTTGAGCAATTCCGTGTGTGTTACGTAAGCAGACCTCATGGTCTTAACTGAGGTCCTGTTCTGTTTGAGGGGGGGGAGATTGTGGCTATTAAGAGGATAGCTTTGCTAGGATGGTTCAAAATTTGAGAGGATAGCTCCCTTTTCAATGAGATATTGTTTAATCCCCTGAAACCCTATATAGAGGGTTTAAGCGGTTAAGGTGATGAACTCATTGCCAGTCTTTTGGCTAATAAGGCATGGTGAGCTATATTAACATATTAGGGTGGTCAAAAGCTTGATATATCTCTGATGGGATATATTTAACTCATTGGAAACTAAAGCTGTCCTCCGTGGGAAACTTTAGTGGGCCGGATAGAAAGCGTGAGAAAAAATTTTTCCCAATGGAAACCCCAGTGGGAGAATTTCACTGGGAAGCCCACAGCGCAAGGGTTAATGGTGTGGAAATTTTTTTAAAAGAAACCCTACTGGACTCTCTCGGTGGGGAACCATGATTGGTGAGACTATAAATTGGATCTCGTAGGAAAAAAATTTTCACCCCTACACCTCTCTTCTTCCTCTCTACAGTTAAATTGATGGATCTAGTGGATCCACCGTTTAATTGAACGTTAAAATAGAATGACTTAATGATTACAAACTTTTACCTTGTCAATCCACTGACGACGTGATGTTACAAAAAATTATTCGATTAGTCTTTATGATATAAGTCATTTAACGTAACTTGACGTAACTTAACGTAATTTATTAAATATTCGACACTCGTACCCCTTGGCCTTCAATTGAGCCATCATTCTATTCAACTCCAACGTACTTACGTTCTCGTTTAGGTTAGAGATGCATTTGCGCACAATCTTGTGCAAGACCTTCCTAGGAAGCTCCATTTGAACAACAATCCCAACCACCTGCTTCAGCCTCTCCCAGTCATTGACATATTGGTTCAACCATCGTGAGGACTCCACCAATTTGCCAATCGGTACCTGTTTCTCCTCACTTTGTCGACTGTTTCCCTTATATCTTTCGTACCGGTTTATCACGGAATTTCGCATGTTTACCCTCTTCAAACAGTGCATGGTGTTTTCACTCGTCAATAACCGTGTGAACATGCAACCAAGGTGAGTCTCACATCCCTCGTTCCAGCGTAAATGATTCAAAGCAATTTCGGTCAATTTGTATCTTTCGTCCCCTGTGACCATAAAAATCTGCTTTTCTAACCCTGACACAATGTCTTCACTGTTAACAATACCCTTTTCCAAACTCCTGAAGGAATCTTCCAGTTGGTTGATCAACAAGCCCTTCTGTTCCATTTGCACAAGAGTCTTCAATTCCGCAGAATCGCACTTTAAAAACGGACTTTCATCAAGGGTCTCATCTCTGACAACCTCCACCCTCGTCATGTACATCTGAACAACCGGTGGCAGCAACATGAAGAACGCCAAGTGGGATGTATATGAAAACAACTTCAACTCGTCAAAATGGTTCCACTGAGACCGTGGAAGGGCGGGCCTTTTTCCAAAAGTGTGCATGGCCCTTCTAGACACCATCCGCTGAGATTTAAAAGCTCTCCGCCAAACGCTTCTCCACATATCTCAAACCGTTGATAAAATGGAGCCACTAAAGCTTCGTGTAAAAAAAATATAATGAGGCCTTCTCGCTGTTCCTATTGGTTTAAAGAACCTTCATGTATCTCTACCTCACAGCAGAACTGGACAACGTGGCTGAGTTGGACTTTCCGTCCAAGCAGTTTCCTTATGAGTTCTCCTTCAAATTGGAGTGCTCAAAATGTCATGAGCCAAACCCAAAGACGATCCAAATGAACCTAATTGAACAGCATGACATCCCCGGGTCAAGAGGCCAGGCAAACTACGTGGCCTCATGCGGGTTTTGTAAATCGACCGGTACGATCTCTTTGAAGGTTCCAAAGGGTTACAATGGTTACAGTGCTTCCGACGAAAGAACTAAAATGCTTGAATTGGATTCCAGAGGCTGGAACATCATTGAGTTTGTTCCGGAGCAACCCCTACAGGCCAAGACCGAGGGTGGTACGGAATTCACAGACGTTGATCTTAAAGAAGGAGAATGGTATGATTATGACGATGATGCAGGTCAAGAGGTTAGCGTCACAGAAGTGAAGTGGGAAGTGGAAAACTAGATCTAAGGTGGTGGTATGTGTGTGTATACATTTGGTAGTAACAGTGGCGAATACTACACAGTTAATCACATGCCATCCCACTTGTACATTGACCATTCATTTTAAAGAGGTGTACCGGGTGTTGGTATTACCATGGAATTTCAAGAATCACATCCAGATGAAAGGTTGTTCATGTAATGTTGGTGAAATGAGAAGATGGGTTGCATATATATCATGTTGTACGATGGCCGCTGAAGCTGATACATGTATACCCGACGCATGCATGTTCATGAGCTTACTTTTTGTACTTACTTACTGTAGCTATGCATACTCTAAAAGGGGAATCCTGAAACAGTGGACAGACAGTCAATGCCGTTGCTTCAGGACTAGTTACCCAATTGGGGATCGAGGATGAAACCATGCATGCTCATGAACTTGGTCTACTTGGTAGGTGTCATTAGGCATCCCCTCGGAAGCGGAATCTTAACCCCTTTGGCTGTCACATGCCGTTCCAAAAGAGCGGTTACTTAATTCATGTCTGAACCTTATCTACTGGAAACCCCTATCAGATTGTTGGAGATTTGACAGGTGCCAGGTGTCAGGTGTCAGGTGTAAGAGGTGAGATATGAGGTTGAGAATCAAAAGAAAAAGCCTAATGGGTATGGTGGATAAACGGGGATACCTAGTTTAGACTATACAAGCAGAGGTCAACGTGCCCTACCTACAATAGCAAGCAAAAAGTGGCCTCACCCCCAACACTGGAAATGATCAGCAATCCACATTACATCTACAAGAGGATCCATACCAACCGCCACACGCTCACCCCCCTTCCATATCAACACATTATAAAATTTACTTTATAAACCACAATTAGAAAGCAAGCTTGTTGAAGAACCACTTAGTTTCACCAGATTGGTGTCTTTCTTCAAAAACCTTCTTGACAGCCTTCTTGGCTTCAACCTTTTGGGTTGGTTCAGCAATTGATTCAGCAGACACAACAGACTTCAATGATTCAACATTGAAGGTATATCTGGTTGGCAAAAGGTGGTTGTAGTTGATAACCTTCACAAATGGCTTGATCTTGTTCTTTCTGGCCAACTTCTTAGCACCCATACCCTTGGTAACCTTAGCTGGAGTTCTTTCAATACCAGCAACAATGGCGTGTGCGAATGGGGTAGCCTTGGTACCTTCCTCAAATGGGGCAACAATGACAACCTTCTTACCAGCAAATCTACCTCTGGTAACGATGGCAACCTTACCTGCTTTAACAATCTTTGGCATTTTCACTAAAAAGAAGTTAATAAGAATGAATAGGGGGTTGATTTTCCAATTTTGCACACTGAAATTTTTCTAGATTCCCCATAGTGAAAATTTTGTGTGTCGCTTACGTAACGTGGTTGTGTGCGGTGCGAGGGGGCGTGACTGTTTTTTTGTCAGAATTGATAACGCATAACGAGCAAGCTGACAAGGTGAGATTGCAATTGAGCCCATGTAGTTCAGCTTACGGACGAAGATGAGAGGAGCGCTCACGCTTCAATTGATCTATATCGATACGAACAGGCTCACTTCGTTCGTTTTGTGAGAGCACACGTAGTTCCATCCACGGAGGAAGGTGCGAACAAAGCTCACAACTGAATACGGACGGAGATCAGACCAACGCGTACACTTGAATACGGACAGAAGAGATCAACGCGTACACTTGAATACGGGCAGAAGAGATCAACGCGTACACTTGAATACGGGCAGATGAGACCAACGCTCACCCTTGAATTAGGTCACGTGATCCTTGTAAACTCATCAAATGGCGAATACTTGAAATATCAATTGCAACTGGTGAATAACCTACATAGATTGGATCTTATTCTCCCTGTCTGTCACTTTTCTGTGAATGTAAAAAGAAAAAAATCAATATCTACATGCTGATAACTAGTCCATTGTAAACATAGGTCCAAGATACCTGATGAAACCTTCAAAAAAGAATTCCCTAACTTGGCAATCCCTAAAACTGTGGAACTGTTGCCAGGCTTTTCTGCTAATACCAACTCTGTGGAAAATGCGTAAAAAGTGAACCAAGGGAATTAATGATACAACTAAGAGGCGTGCACGTGGAGCAATTGACGGCTATATTAGGTGGAAACCGGCGGGGTTCGTGCGTTGTATCAATCCCAAAATCATACCCACGCTTGCCACTCTCTGCGGTCATTAGTTGGATCATTATGATTGTCCTCATCACTAATGCTCATTAATTGTGAACTCCTATTCACTCTCTTAGCAATTTTCTTAACCCTATCCTAACTGTAGAGTTGATAGGATTTGGTATTTGAATCTGCTTACCCTAGGGGTTGAAAGGTAAGCAAGCGGTAACCAATCAAGCTGATTTCTAATGTAAGTATGTTATGTACGCACCCATTTGACAATCTGATTCAAAAGACTCCAAGTACTACGTAGCCTGAGAGTTTAGCCCGGCTTATTGCTTCTTTTTACGAATGAGTCTCAAAAATGAGTAGTTTATTTTGTTAACAAACGTTAATTTTAATTATCCCGTTAATTCATCAGCATTCATTCACTTAAACCTACTCCTAGCCAACAGTTTCGAATTCATGGACGTAACAGTCGATTTTGCACCAACAGCGGCGTTACCACTCGCGTTGGAAACCGCCTTTGAAACTGCCGCACTAATCATGGCCTCGTCATTCACGGAGACGGGCAATTCACACAATTTTCTCTCTTTCTCCATTAGTCTCGACTTCAATAAAGAGTTTGTCCAATTGTTCAGTTCTGCTCTCTCAGCTTTAAAACTCAACGTTGTATCCTTGGACACAATACCAAAATTTCCCATTGATTGATCACCGCCAGGGTTCAAAATTTCAACAAACTTTATGCAATTGTTGGTCAGTTCAATCTCCATTGTGAATTCATTGGCCTTCACCGGGTTAAAGGTCAAAGCCCTACCAAAAGAAGTAATAACCAGTATGCGAGGTTGATATTCAACTTCAATAGATGTTCCAGACGGTGGCTGCTTCGGTTGGAAAAACTTCTTGAAATTGTTATAATTTGATTCATCTTCATCTGCTTTATCGAAAACGTTGACTTCTTCCGTCTTAAACGAAAATACTTGAGATTCATTACTGGAGATGATTCTTGGGTCAGTAATCGTGTCCTTATTCCTATACCCCAATGGTGCTTCTGTAATACAACCCCTATGCCTCTTTTCAAAGCTGATACTCTTCTCCTTGAATACCTCGACAAGTCCAGCTTTTAAGACTCTTTCCTGGGTATGTTTCATATATTTGGCCCATTTCATATCCAAAACTGACATTTCGCCCACATTTGGTGAACTCGTCATCTGTGGAGGCGGTTTCTTGATCGATCTCTTACTCTTAACCTTAGTATGGAGTACAGGTCTTGGAATGTTGGTCCCCGGTATAACGTTGGATTTCACATTGGATGTATGCATTGATGAAGATGTTGATGAAGCGCTCGACACTTTACGGGTATTTGTATTCGCTGTTGTTGTTATTGCAGCAGCGGCTGCAGCTGTCGACGATGTAGATGATGATGAACCATACAATGCTGCCTTGGCAGCAGTGGATGATGTTTGCAATGTTTTTGTAATCCCTAGACCTATTCCGGATTGGGGAATCGGCGGCGCTGCCATTGTTGGTAGCGGTGGTGCAGTGGCGGGATTATAATTTGATATTTTAACATTTGGACTTGAATTAGACTTTTCTAATTTACCATTTGATTTTATTGATGGACTTGGAACCAGTGATGAAGTTCTCGAGGTGGCTTTCCTGAAAACCTTTTTCTTATACTGTTGATCCAATTCGGGTATAGGTTTCATTGATTTTGCCGATATCTTATAGGGACCCAAAGGAGGTGGGTCCAATCCCCAAATCTCTTTTTCTGTCCAATTCACATCTCGGAACCAATAATGAATTTTGATCTGATCAAGAGTTAACCTATCTTCAGGTTTCAAAATCAACAACCTCTTGATTAAATCTCTTATAACGATTGGAAAACCTGCTGTAAATGCGTATTGCAATTTTTGAACCTTTTGAAATGTCAGATATTCATTGGCACCTTTAAATGGGGGTTTCCCGGCAATCATTTGATAAATTATACATCCCAGAGCCCAAATATCGGCTGGTTTCCCACAATACTTATCGTTCAATAATTCTGGGGAGACATATTCTGCAGTGCCAACAAATGATTTTGCCCTTGCATCCTTTGGATAATTGCCATTATCATCTCTGTCCAACAGTTTTGCCGTACCAAAATCGGTTATTTGAATCTTGAAATTTTCATCGATTAAGATATTCTCAGGTTTCAAGTCTCTATGGATGACTCCATTTGAATGCATATAAAAGATTGAATCGATCAGTTGCATTGTATAATATTTCGTTGAGATATCATCCATCGTATTGAACTTTTTTATCAGAGACAATAATTCTCCATTTTTAGCAAAATCCAAAACAAAGTACAAGTTCTGTGCATCTTGGAAGGTATAATGTAAATGGATGATGCCTGTGTGATTATTCAATCGATTGAGCGCATCTTTCTCCAATTTAACGTATTTGACCTTGTCCTCCTTTATGATGTATCTCTTATTCAACATTTTAATTGCGAACTCTTTACCCGTATGAACATCTGTTGCTAGAACCACCGTTGAGTAGGAGCCCTCTCCCAAGTCTTTACCAAGCTTGAAATCCCTTATTGATCTCTTCACCATTGTTGTGCGTACCTCACCACTGATTTTATCACTTACTCTTGTCATTATCTTGGCTGCCCCCTCCTCCTCTAACTGGTTGTAACGAGCACTTCTATTCCTTATAGCTCTTTCATGTAATGCCTTTTCTTCCGTTTCATCAATCGGAGATTCCATGAAATACTCTGGTGGGGCGCCGAACTGACCATCCATGTTCAACAGTGGTGTCGTCATAAAGTGGGAATTCAGCCCCTGCTCAAAAACCCCATCTCGTGATCCTAACGAAGGGTACGTCTCTCCTTTCTCTTGAAACATGTAATCGTCGTAGAGACCTGAAAGGTCCTCTTCTTCACTTGGTGAAGTCATTGCAGAAATCAAGCAATGCCTCTCTCGTGGGGAAAAAGTTGCCTTCGCCACCTTTGATTACCAAATGTCGTCCAGATTCACACCATTTCCACCACCTTTGACGAATTTGCAGAAAACAAACACTCCATTCAGTCCTGAAAGTCTCGTCGATGCTGAACCCGGGTATATACCCTCTTTCGACACCAAAGGAGACTTCAATTCATCAAATGAATTGCTCATCCAACAAATGCACATAACTGCAACTTCTTTTGCGCCCAAAAGTTGGTTTAGCGGTAAAAGAATGCATTTCTCAAGTCACCTGGGGCTTTCAGATCCATTATCCGACACATTTAAGAATAATGGGGCCAACTATAGCGTTAGCAAGCTAATTACATCAAAACACGCGTCATCTCTTATTGAATTGACCGGGAGAAAAGACCTCACTGTGTATATCCATCAGGACAATCCAGTGGCACCCTCTGATTTGATACCAGAGCATTCATCTTCTACTTATTGCACAATTTTAAATTGCCCAAACGGGTTTTGAGATGAGCGAGTGAGCACTTCGCGTTGTATGTATACCCCCTTTTTGCTCTTTGTAACACAAATGAAGATTCACACAACGGTGCACAGACGCTCGGGTTGGGTCCAGGTGAAAGAAGAAGGACTGATTGCGTTCCGGTGGCCCAAAAAATGGCTTGTTTTATCGGAAACATCCCTTGATTTCTTCAAATCGAACGATGAAAAGGCGGAACTCTGGTTCAGGATCCCACTCTTGCACGTTCAGGCCTGCGTGAAGAACCAAATGAGAGAGAATTGCTTTGAAATTCAGCATAAGACAAAATCAACGTACATTCAGGTCAAATCAGATCAAGAATTGAACATGTGGGTTGATTCAATTCTAGCAAAATGCCCTAGGGAGGGATTCTCGACGCCATTAAAAGTGACCCACGAAGCCAAAGTGTCGTATGATGCTTCGAACGGTACTTTCAAAGTTAAGGGTATTCCACCCGAGTGGCTGGCGTTGTTGAAGGGCTCCAATATCACATATGAGGATTTTGCGGCAGATCCATCCGCCGTTATTGATGTCTTGAACACGTATTCTGAAATGGTATCACCAGAATTGGGTAAACAGGAAAGATTTGATTTTCCTATAAAGGTGGGAAATAACCTGATAACTCAAATGACTAAACCATATACTGATTCAGATGATTTGAAGTTCAATAAGTTGAGAAAAGCACCAGAGGTGCCCACACCACATAGACAGCCACCACCCCCACCTCCTCCACAATTACAATCACAGACACAATCACAATTCACAAAACCTGCTCCAGGGGTAATGGGTGCACAAAAATCGGGCGCATACATTCCAAAGAGACAACCTCCAAGTATACCAAAAAGTACACCACCACCAATACAAACACCGCCAAACCCACCTTTAAGAACAGCACCTAAACAACCGTCATTCAATGTTCATCAGCAACCATATCAGAATAAAATCCCAATGAATGGACAACCGTTGACACCAACTCAACCACTACGTCTTCCTCAACCTTTGAAACAGACAAATGCAAAATTAGTGGGTAAGACAAACCCACCCAACGGAATGAAAGATAAGCGGATTTCGACAATGACCGATGCCCAAATAATGGCCAAGCTGAGATCCGTTGTGATAAATGCCAACCCAATAGCATATTTCCAGATAATCGAAAAGGCGGGCCAAGGTGCATCAGGATCAGTTTATTTGGCCAAGTCCAATAAACTGAATGGTCAGGCGGTGGCAATTAAACAAATTGATTTATCAAAGCAATCCCGTAAAGAACTCATTGTTAATGAAATCCTGGTTATGAAGGATTCTCAACATCCCAACATTGTCAACTTCATCGAGGCATATCTTAATGGATCAAACGATTTATGGGTCATCATGGAATACATGGAGGGTGGATCTCTCACTGATGTCATTGACAACAACCCCTCTATTAAGGAAAAACACATTGCATGCATTTGTTATGAAACTACAAAGGGGTTATTGCACCTTCATAAAAAGAACTTCATTCATAGAGATATAAAATCGGACAATGTCCTATTGGATTCAAGAGGTAATGTTAAAATAACCGATTTTGGATTTTGCGCAAAGTTAACAAATGAAAAATCTAAAAGAGCAACAATGGTCGGTACGCCGTATTGGATGGCCCCCGAGGTTGTTAGACAAAAGGAATATGATGAAAAGGTCGACGTTTGGTCTTTGGGGATCATGACTATTGAAATGATAGAAGGGGAGCCTCCATACTTGAATGAGGAGCCTTTGAAGGCCCTCTATTTAATTGCATCAAATGGTACACCGACATTGAAAAACCCCGAGAAATTGAGCAATGAAATCATGGATTTCCTGAGTGTTTGTTTGTGTGTTGAAGTGAAGTTTAGGGCTTCAACTGAGGAGCTTTTGGTCCACCCATTCTTTAAATTGGCATGCCCGACATCTGGTTTGGCGGAATTATTAACCTTTAGACAATGACTTTTTATAAATTTATTATCCCATCATCTTTATCTATAACCCTATCGAATAATTCGAGGGGTAACAAACCTTGGTGATCACCTGGTGTTAAAATTACACCATTTCCACTTCTGTAAACTTTGAGACCTGAACGTGTCAGCTTATCAACATCTATTAGAATGAGGACCTCGCATGACGGTCTAATACCACTTTTCACAATTTTATTTTCCACGTCTGGCACAAACTGTTCAAAAGCCCTTGGAAACCCCTCTGCCAAGTGGATATGGTTTCTTTTCATCCTGCTTAACCCACCTGAACTTTTAATTGCCTCTAAATTTCCTCTAAATGTGCCATGGGCTATTATGGTAGGGTAGGGATCATCGATTAATTTCAAATCATCGACCAAACTATTCAACTGAAGAGAATGGCCCTGGAGAGCACAGACCTCATTTCCCTTAATTTTGAATCTTCCCTTCGAATTCTCATCAACAATTCTAACAATATCTTCAAGATTAGTCTTATAACTCTTCAGCCAATTGTGATTAAGAAGACAATCAATAGGAACATACCCATCTGGTGAAACCTGTAATCCCTCCTTTATTGCATCATGACGGAGAAGTTTCGACAATGTTTTGGATATTTTAACGTCTCTTGACATTGAAGTAGAAGGAATTATGTGTCATTCCTTACTGAAATGCGCAATCCCTACCAACCACCCTCGAAAATTGTTGATTAAAAAAAAGTTCCCAGTAGATTGTCCTCGAAAGAAAATGTCAATGTGCGAGTCAAGTTACTAGGAATTTTACTGTGAATTTATTTTTTTTGGTACCCTTCACGGATTGTATATTTTAAAGAATCCCATAGTAGGTCTCGAAGTAAAAAAAAATGCGCAATAAATCCACACCGAGTACAGAAATGATCACACGATAATTCCCGTAATAAAAAAAAATTAGTGAGTGAGTCCTAGGAATAAAAATTTTATTGACTTCTTGGCTTCACATTAACGAAATTTGATATATGATGTCGAACTTCGCCCATCTGTAACCAACATGGCATACATTTATCAATATTCTCCTTATTTTCACCCATTGCACTGTCTATAATTGATAACCCACGTTGTCAACTACGTCATTTTTGCGTAAACTCGGAGTTTATCATGACTCAAACCTCGCTCCATTTTAACTCCGTCTTACTCCGGTAAGTTTCTTGGAAAAATTGGATTAACTCCGTCTTTCATCACACTCTTCTCGTAGAAATGGAGGGCCTGCCTGAACCAGCGAAAGCTAAAAGGGCGTGTTTGCTCTGTAGGAGTAAGAAGATCAAGTGTATAAAAGCACCATCTTCGGAACAGTGTGAAAATTGCAAAAAGAGGTCCATCATTTGTCAATTTGAAAGTTCAAAGGGTGCCCACGCTCAAGGTGTGATAAAATCCTGGAGGTGGAAAGAACCCCAAACCACAGTACTTCAACCGATTTTGCGAGATTTGATGCAAACCCCCTCAATTTCACCACCAACACAATTCAAAGAAGGTCATGAAATTCATAATATTGAATTAGACCTTGATTTCGACCCTCTTAATCTATATCTGGATGTGGAAGGATTTGAAAGGCAATTGGAGGAAAACATCGGTAGAACTTTTGATGTGGATTTTGATTTTCCAGAGATAATTAATGAGCGGATTGATCTACCCATTCAATGCGGAGATAAGCAGAAGGTGTGCGATGTTCCATCGATGAACACACAGAATAACGATGACCTTTTTGACCTCTTTTTCAATTGTGGAACGTACCTTTCTGATATGATCAACCATGAGAAATTTAAGGAAAACCTTAAAAAGAATAATCCATTGACTTTGGTCTTGGGTGATGCAATCTTGGCACAAACCTACCTCTATTTAAGGCATCCGATGAAATCCTCGTCTCATTATCTGAATGCTCGTATGGGTGTTTATAAATATTTGGATGAAGATCCATATGTTTCATCATCGTTTTACTCGGTGACGTCAATCCAGATATTGCTCATTTTATGTGATTATGAGTTAAAGATTGGTAAATGGGCCTCATCTGGACTAACCTTTGCGAAGGCTTTGATGTTGGTGCGTATGAGAGGCTTATTTGTTTATGATATAAGTCATCCATTTGCAATAAATAAGTCGGTCGATGACAAATTTCAAATTGATGGCGAGGAGTCGGAAAGTTGGCCTGAATGGATGATCAGGGAGGAAACAAGAAGAACATTTTTCAAAGTTTACTGCTTTGATAAGTACTTTTCATTATACAGGGGCATTTTTGAAAGTATACCATATGATAAGGTGTCTGTTGGGTTACCAATGGATATTGATTTAAAAAGGGGTTCTATTGAACCTCAGAGTTACAAGAGACCGTTCATTAGGGATCTTCTTTCCAGGTTCAAAGATGGGGAAAGAGTGACAACAATAGAACCCCTTTCAACCCATATAGTATTTCTATCAATGGTTTCCTGTGCCAATTTATGGCTTAGAACAATGTGCATGAATGATGCCAAAGTGGATGAAATCACCTTAAAGAAATACTTGAGCAAAATGGATGAAATTTTATTGCAAATGGAGGGTATCAATACAAAGTATAAAGATCATTTTGAATTATACAATAGATTGGGTGAGTTGGTTAGAGCAATCATGAAATTAAAATTATTTCACGGGATAATATTTGTCATAACAAAAATATTGAAAGAAACTCCCAGTGATTTTAACCATTGTATAAATGAAATCTACTATGATATAAAAGGTAGATGTCTTTCACAAACAATCAATTTGATATCAGTCTTTGATAAGTTGGATTTAACAAAATTGGTCAGCTATAATCCATTCTGTACATTGGCTTTACATTGCGCTATTAAATCAGCCATCCAATTATTTGTCATTTGCAAACAACGAAAATGCACTCATCTTGCAAGTCATGATGTTTCCAGGTTATTCAACGAAATATCAAAACTTATAACCCAATTGGAAGCTATGGATAAAAGGCCCGCTTTGTTGTCCTCTCTCATCCTCTTCTACAATACCAAACTCGAGTCATATGAAAGGGATCCTTACGCTAACATCTTCTTTGAGGACACACTGTTATTCCCTTGACTGCTGCTGAGCGTGGTCGCGTGACAAAAACCGTTGCCAACAAAAACCGGCCCGCTTCCGTCGCTCGTAGAAACTCGGGACGGCGGAGACCGGATTTATGGAAGACAGCCTCGTGGAAAGTCGGAATACAAAAAGAAAGGCTCCTCATCGGAGTGAACAAATCCTGCTCTACTCCTCTTTTCTCTTCTTAACAACCCAAAGCGATGACTATTGATTGCTGTGAAATTACAAAGACTCCGATTGGTGATGCCGCTAAGGTCAGAACTCCACATGCCACGAGATTATCCACCACTGGTCCGATTGAATGTGATTTGGAGGGTTTCCAAATTTTGAACTCTCCATTGTTCAACAAGGGTTCCGCCTTTACATTAGAGGAAAGAAAGGCATTTGGTTTGGAGGGTTTACTTCCGCCCGTCGTCAACACCTTGCAAGAACAAGTGGACAGAGCTTATCAGCAGTTACATTATATGAAGACACCCCTATCACAAAATGATTTCTGTACATCTTTGAGACAGCAGAATAAGGTCTTGTATTATAAGCTGGTTCAAGAACACATCAGGGAGTTGTTGCCAATCGTTTATACACCAACCGAAGGTGACGCTATTATTGCCTATTCGGACAGATTCAGAAAGCCTGAAGGTGTCTTCATGGATATCACCGATCCTGAAGGTATTGAAAAGAGATTGGAACCTTGGGGCCAAGATAAGGACATTGATTACATTGTTATTTCAGATTCAGAAGGTATTTTAGGTATCGGAGATCAAGGTGTGGGTGGTGTGAGAATCACGATCGCTAAAGCCGCATTGATGACCCTTTGTGGTGGATTGCACCCAGGTAGAGTTGTCTCATGTGTCTTGGATGTTGGTACCAACAACACCGCATTGTTGAAGAATGATCTCTACATGGGTAATAAGTTCCCAAGAGTCAGAGGTAAAGAGTACGATGAATTTGTCGACAAGGTTCTTCTCACAATGAAGAGAAGATTCCCAAACGCTGTCATTCATTTTGAAGATTTCGGTGTTTCCACTGCAAGACCTGTTTTGCAAAGATTCAGAGATGTTTTGCCCTGTTTTAACGACGATATTCAAGGCACTGGTGCTGTTGTCATGGCTTCTATTGTCGCAGCTTTGAAGTTGACAAATAGAGAATTGTTGGACAGTGAAATCTTGGTTTATGGTGCTGGTTCTGCAGGTCTGGGTATTGCCGATCAAATCGTTAACCACATGGTCAGTCATGGTATCTCTGCTGAGGAGGCCAGATCAAAGATTCACTGTATGGACAGATTTGGTCTGATTCTCAAGGGTATGGAGACCAATTCCGAGGCTCAAGAAGCTTACGCTGATGATCCAAAGAATTGGGAAGGTGTCGACACCAAGTCCCTTGTGGATGTTGTTGCCAATGTCAAGCCAACCTGTTTAATTGGTTGCTCAACCCAAGCCGGTGCTTTCAATGAGCAAGTCATAAAGGAGATGTACAAGCACAATCCAAGACCAATGATTTTCCCATTGTCCAACCCAACCAGATTACACGAATGTATTCCTGAAGATGCCCTCAAATGGACTGATTTCAATGCATTGGTTGCCACCGGTTCCCCATTCAAGCCTGTCAACGGCCATGTTATCTCTGAAAATAACAACTGTTTAACTTTCCCGGGTATTGGTTTGGGTGCAGTCTTGGCCAGAGCGTCTACCATTTCCGATACAATGATCTCTGCAGCCGTTGACGAATTGGCTTCCCTTTCCCCTGCAGCCAAAGATCCTAAGGCCGGTTTGCTTCCACCTGTTGAAGAAATCATTGAGACTTCCGCAAAGGTTGCCGTTGCTGTTATCCTAGAGGCTGTCAAGGAAGGTGTTGCCAGAGTGGAAGATGAAGCATCACCTGATGGTGGTAAGGTCCACATTCCAAGAGACTTTGATGAATGTTTGAAATGGGTTAAGGAGCAAATGTGGACTCCTGAATATAGACCTTTGATCAAGGTCCAACACAGTGATGATATTCACACCCATCAATACTAATTAATTAAACTAATTCTTTATACATTATATTATTATGATATCGACAACTGTCATATAAAAAAAGGATAACAATACCCGAATACTTCAATTCCCTCGCAATCAATTACTCCCCGTGTGGCCGTTATAGGTCGCCTTCTGTTTTCTTAAATGTAACCCAAGTCACATCGAGTAAAGCTACATAATATCCCAACGGCTATTTTGTCGCCCCGATTTACCTACTACTTTTCTCAACCCTTTCAAAACAACTAGCTGCGGCCAGTGGTGTCTGGTGTGAATAGAGTCTCATTATAGGCTGGTAATCTCGCATTCCTCGATCCCGGTGGTGGTCCCGAAGGTCTTTGATATCTCACCTCATTACCCCCAGAATTTGTATTTTCAATGCGATGAACTGGGGGTAGCGTTGATTCCATCTCCATATTTTCCTGTTGCTGTTGCTGTGCCAGGGTTTGCTTGCCGTAGTCTGAACTGGAGATGAAATTACCGTTTATATCGTAATAACCTGCATCTTGGATTGGGTTCACATCTGTCGTGTACATCGGTAATGCTGTAGTGATCTGGCCCTCGTTGGCCACCTGAGATTGGTAGTACGTAGGTGGTGCCAAGTAGGATGACACTAGGGGTGCTCTTCCTCTCTTGGCCCTTTTAAAGTTAACATAGCATGTCACCATGATGAAGATCACAATTCCTGCAACAATGAATGCAATGAATGCGTATTTGGACCGTTGATAGTAATCGTTGTATAAGTCTCTCGAACGTAGATAAGCCATAGATCGTTACCAAAAGGGTTAATAAGGAAATACTTGCGTTAACGGAATTGAGTTAAGATTCGGATATAAAACATCAGCCACCATTTTCAAATCGTGACATCGTGGCGCAGTCGGTCACGTAACAGACAGGCATTGGCCTGACTGCTTGAGAAGAAGAGGAAGAAGTAAATAAAGTGAGCAGTTGACCAAGTATGATGGGTGTGCATAATGCCAGATGATTTCACGTTGCGTACAACTTTGTCCACTCTCTAGCAGTCTCTAAAGCCTTTTCATGATTATTCTTCCATTCATTGGCCACGTCGTTGGCTAATGGATCGTCTGGGTTCGGAGAGGATAACAAGGCTTGGATAGAAAGTAGCACCGTTCTGATCTGTAATGCCGGTGACCAGTTTGTCTTTAAAACGTCTAAACAAATCCTCCCCAATCTGTCAATATTAGGATGATAAATTTTGGTTATGAACCTCACCTTGGGGGCGGTCATGGGATACTCTTCAGGTAAATACAACTCCAATTTAAACTTCCCGTCTTCGTAGGGGGAGCCGGCCGGACCCATAAGCGTCACATCAAAGTAACGCAGGTTATCCTCGTGGGGAGTGGCAATGATCCCTGGCACAGACTCAGACACCAGCCTCTCTGTTTCCTGTTTTCCTGTTAGTATTTACTTGCAACCATTAAATGAGAGAGTACACACTCTAATGATTCTTTTACTCAATGAAGCCATGAAGAGAAGATATAGTGACAATAATGGTGATAATTTTTGTACCCCCCCCTTCTCATCTCTTTTTACGAAAATGCCTGCTAAATCCCACAAAAGTGTTGCAGGAAGGTTCAACGTGATGACATTTGGGTTGATAGCCGGGTTTACTTTGGGAGTTTACCTTATTAGGGACTACCAGCTCATCAAATACGAGCCTCCTAACCCTGAAAACTTTGACGAGGAAGGAAACTGGAAAGAGAAGTCTTTCATAAAGGTGCGATTGAGAGACGTCCAACCCCTTGAAAAGAAGTCCACATCGGTCAATGAAAGTGAGAAATGAATCAAATTTAAATTCAAATGCTAGCATTTGGAATAATGTATATAAACTTGTATATAAAAATACGATGAAGGGGTCTATTATTGCTGAATCATCCACTGCGGTAATTTTGCATCCTCTTCTGTTGCTCTAGCATCAACAGGTGTCTTTGTTGACTTGTCAATGAAGCCATATTAATATTTGAAAATCCGTCACCTTGAGGGGATCCCTGGGCTGTTCTCATCTGTGCCATATGTGCCATCTGTGCCTGCAGGGCCTTAGCCTTGGCCATTTGTGCCATCTGAGCCTGTTGTAACTGTTGTTTTGATCCTGTCATTGATACACCCTGTGGTGATTGATTACCCTGTTTATTTAGACTTAGAGTGCTCGAATTACCACTCATCGGGCCACCACCATTTGCCGCCTGTAATTTAGCCTGCTGAATCTGCTGAGCCCTCAATAGCGCCCGCTGTTGGGCGTTCTTCTGGTGCTGAGATCTAACCGGGAAAATACTTTGCTCATTCATAACATCAACATTCATCACTGCCGCCCTACCCTGTAACGCACCCAATGGATTGTTTGTCAACCGTGGTAAAATGCTTGAAGCAAACATCTCCCTCATTCTTAAATACTTGGTTCTATATCTCACCGGTATTATGACCCTCCTGTCCAATGGGAATGGCATACTCCTCTTGACACCATCCAAGACCTGCTGTGTTTCCTCTTCATCATCCAACGCAGAATGTGCACCGTGTTCCAAGTCCTCCTTTGCTTGCTGGGCCGCCGCTGCTGCTGCACCCAATTTTGCCTGGTTTTTTTTTTGATAAGATGCCAACAGTTGATCATATGGCGCAGATCGTCCCAAGACTGCTCTTTTAGCACCCATTGAATGGGTTTTACATGTAAGGGACCTGGCACAGAGACTGCCATTGGGCAGCGGAACACCACATTGTTTTTCAACATCAACAGGTCCTTTATTCTTTTGAGTCTTTGGCTTTGTTTCCTTCTTCTTCCTTTCTTTCTTCACTGGTATCTTTTTAGCTTCTGGTTCTATGCTCACCTCGATTTTCTTCTTCTTGAC
Source organism: Saturnispora kantuleensis (assembly GCA_030557035.1). Classification (NCBI taxonomy): domain Eukaryota; kingdom Fungi; phylum Ascomycota; class Pichiomycetes; order Pichiales; family Pichiaceae; genus Saturnispora; species Saturnispora kantuleensis. Next base: position 190,612 of record JAKTVD010000007.1, on the reverse strand, counting down.
TACGTTTGGCGTTGGTGTAGTTGAAGCAGTCACCTTTTGTTTTTTGGTCACTGTGCTATCGCTTGAATCGTCATCTAACTCAACCACCGCAGAAACCTCTCTCTTTTTAAAGTCCTTCTTCTGTTGCAAACTTTCCTGTCTATCTTTACATTCTGACAAATGACTAGCCAAAACTTCCTCCAAAATTGGGTTGCCACATAAATTACAAATTCTGTATCTCATCGGTTGTGAGAGTATTCTATTAGATCCCAACGTGTCGCTATCTAAATCTCTAGGTGGTGCCTGCAATGTATCCAGGAATTGGCCCAAATCTTTCCAATGTTTAAGTTTGGGTATATCACCACCTAGATCAATATCTGCATGCGGATTTTTCAAGGTATCGATAGATTTATCAAATTTCTCACCAAGAGCTTCCTGCAGAATGTCATCACTTGTTAAATTCCCACTCATTCTGTCCAAATGGTTTACGGAAAGTGTGTGAACAGAAGAGTTTTTTTTGTCCATCGAGGAGAAAAATATAATAATGTGCTCAGCATTTGCAAGACAAGCACCAGGCAACCATTAATTCGAGGTGCTGATAACAAAAGAGGGAGAGTAAATGCCAATAAAAAGGAGGTTAAAAAGTTTAATTGTTACTCATTTTTTAGAATTTAAAAATCCCGATACTGGGCTCTGGATAATTGAGTTGATGTACAGAATACATCTAACCGACGTAACAAATTATCGGTTGGCAAATTTTCCCAAATTTAGCTAACACTTTCGGATAACTTGATCACATTCAACGTGAATTTAATTCTAATAAGTATTTTGAATGTTGACTTTTTGATCATGTGTTTTCTCTTTTATCGATTTTACATCTTGATATTTTCTTCACCCTCAAAGTTGCAAATTTCGTTTACTTTGATCACTGTGATTTTCCAATGATTAATGGAATACGATGTAATTTTACTCTACAGAGTTGTATCGTACATTTTTATTCGTTTCAACAATAATCGGGATGGATAGGGGAAGATAACTTCTGTCTCCAATAATGAATTTGAAGGTGATGATTCTAGTTTTAGCTCTTCATGTCGAATATCTGTTTATTTTTTGAGAACAAAGATGCTGCAGATGGTGCCGTGACCATGTCAGCTGTGCACTTCTGGGGGAGTGCAGTAAAGCGCATGTGGTGCAGGACGTGAGACTTGGTACGCGTCGTTAGCAGGTCTGGTGGTATCATCTGCTATGGATATTAAAAAGATTGGAAAACTAATACAGGTCATACTTGAGACACTCATAATAGTACTAAGGGAGATATTGGTAGCAGTTACGTAATGGTTGGAAGATCCGATGTGAAAAGCACAAAGTCCATACAAAGGAGGATGTTCACATGGTATTTAGTCTCAATACACTATTTACCGTTGTAATGATTAGAATTTTGGAGAACTCTTGACAGTAAATTAAACAATTCATTGCAATGATATCAACTTTTACTTTTCCCTAAACGGATTTACAAAGGTGAGGCCTGTATTCCAGTGAACTACACAATTAACAGTCACTAACTTTGGGCATTGTGTATTTTACTCTTCTGTGTTTTATTTCCTGCAAACCTTAAAAACTATTTCAACAAGTGATTCTTGAATAATTTAATCCTTTATAAACTTACCTTGGTCAAATCATTATTTCAATATAACTTTAATAATCTGATAATTTACATTCCTTTTACCGGTATGGTCAGGAGACAAACAAAAAACACCAATAGAAAGTCCGTATGGCGTAATGGTTAACGCGTCTGACTACGGATCAGAAGATTGCAGGTTCAAGTCCTGCTGTGGACGTTCTTTTTTAATTGTTTTTTTATACTTATTGCGCTCATGAACTGATCTCATTAAATATATTAAAAATAATCATTAGAAACAAACTTTTTAGACCACTCTAAAATAAGTTGGCAAATGCATCGCCTTCTGATGTTGCACTTGAAAAGAGAACATTTGGATTCACCGTGGGGTCAATCTCCCCACTTGGATTTGCCAGGGCCACCTCAATATCATTCAGTAAAACCTTTTGATCAAGTTGGTCGACCATCTGTTCGTTAACCAGCTGTTCATTGCTATCTACTCTCAGCGATTGGGGTGAAGTTCTGGCTAAATCAGGAAAATTTTCCTGTAATGCTATTTCATGAGAATACTGAAATGGAACTGGTTCCGACATTTTCCTTGAAATATTGGTATCCTTGTCCAAATTGGATAAATTGACATAAGATGAAGTAGTGATATGATTTTCTGGGACGATCGTTGGAGTCTTAATTTTCAAATCCATTAACTGTTCACGGATTAGCATATTGGGGTCGGAAACAGGAGTGGGTGTATTCATCATGGGACTGATACCATTGGTAGTAGCAACCATAGACACACCACCAGAACCATTGACCGCCATTAATTTTGTTCCCGTCTCCTTAAATAAATATCCAATACTGACATGACCGGTCAGAATGAGTCTTAAAGTTGATTTTAGGCTATCCATAGTCGACTTATCAGTCACATTCTCTCCCACCAACTTGATGAGTCGATCAACTTCTTGGATGATATCCTGATTATTACCTTGTAATTTAATCAGTGATTGGTTCAACTCTTGCATCAAAGTAGTATGCAATTTATAAAAGTCGTCACCATTTGCCTCCTTATCTATTGAGGTGAACACTTTTAAAAGAAGACATAAATCAACAAAGGATTTAAAATCAACATCACTTCCACTTGTGGGCTTCTGGATTAAGTTGGTCAAATAAAGTACCTGCTTTTGACTTATTTTCAATTCCTTATTCTTATCATTCAAGGCTGACCTTAGTTGTTGTTCCATAGGAATTCTCGCCTTTACGAGTTGACGCAAAGTGATCAAATCCTTGTTTTGGATCTCTAAATGGGTCGTCAACTGTAACATTTCCTTTTCCTTTGACTCCACACTGGCCGCTTGTTCTTGAGTTATAGATTGCAATCTTTGAATCTCCATTTGCAAAGCTTGGATCGCCGTCTTTTGATCCCTATTTTCCCTCTCCAATTCATGGTTACGTTCTAACAACTTCTGTAGGAACTTTTCCCTGTGTTTAGTCATCTCCTCTATAGAAGGGAAATCTTAACTGGTGGTGGCTTTCAGGAAATTTAGGTCTCCGATCTGGCATCCCGTTACGTAAGCAGGCTATGACGTCATATGGGGGGGGGGTTAGTGCCAAGTTTAAAGCTCAGCAGATTAGGCTGATTTTAGGGTTGGCTAAGGGTTGATGAAACTCTCACAAATGAAGGATGGCTATATCATACAAGTTCAACATGCAATTTGAGTTGAATGTAAGATAATTATTCGATCAATAACAATTTGATCATTAACATAGGTACATAGGTATCATTGGTATTAGTTTGTACGTGTGATTACCGACTAACGAGCACGATTACAAAGTAACTCACCCCGCTCGTTAATTTGTCACTTATATTTCAAATCTATTCTATCTTCTTTTAATATTATATAAAAGAGGGCAATTCACCCTTTTTATACTCGACTTTCTATTTAGTAAAAAGTGTTCATTTAATCAACTTCTTCAACGGTTGGACCGGCTGGTTCTTCAGCAGCTGGACCGGCACCTGGGAACCCACCTGGAGCTGCACCTGGAGCACCACCTGGGGCACCACCGGCTTGGTAGAACTTAGTCATGATTGGGTTAACAACTTGTTCCAATTCCTTTTGCTTGTCTTCGAATTCTTCCTTGGCAGCAGTCAAGTTAGAGTCCAACCAAGAGATGGTTTCGTCACAAGCCTTGGTCAAAGCCTCCTTTTCAGCAGCGTCAACCTTTTCTTCGAAAGCCTTTTCAGAAGAGGTGTTCTTAACAGAGTAAGCGTAAGATTCCAATTGGTTCTTAGCACCAATTCTGGCAGCTTCCTTTTCATCTTCGTCCTTGAACTTCTCAGCTTCAGCAACCATTCTTTCGATATCTTCTTGGGACAATCTACCCTTATCGTTGGTGATGGTAATCTTTTGAGTCTTACCAGTACCCTTTTCCAAAGCGGAAACATTCAGGATACCGTTAGCATCAATGTCGAAGGTGACTTCAATTTGTGGGACACCTCTTGGAGCTGGTGGGATACCAGACAATTCGAACTTACCCAACAAGTTGTTGTCCTTAGTTCTAGCTCTTTCACCTTCGAAGACTTGAATAAGGACACCTGGTTGGTTGTCAGCGTAAGTGGAGAAGGTTTCGGATTTCTTAGATGGGATGGTGGAGTTTCTTGGAATCAACTTGGTCATGACACCACCGGCGGTCTCAATACCCAAGGACAATGGAGTAACATCCAACAACAACAAATCTTGAGTCTTGGAAGATTGGTCACCAGTCAAGATAGCGGCTTGAACGGCAGCACCGTAAGCAACAGCTTCATCAGGGTTGATGGACTTGTTTGGCTCCTTACCGTTGAAGTAGTCAGAGACCAACTTTTGGACCTTTGGAATTCTGGTAGAACCACCAACAAGGACGATTTCATCAACAGCGGACTTGTCAATCTTGGAGTCTCTCAAGACCTTTTCGACTGGGTCCATGGTAGATCTGAACAAATCACCACACAATTCTTCGAATCTAGCTCTGGTGATGGAGGTGTAGAAGTCGATACCTTCGAACAAGGAGTCGATTTCGATGGAAGTTTGAGCGGAAGAAGACAAGGTTCTCTTTGCTCTTTCACAAGCGGTTCTCAATCTTCTCAAAGCTCTTTGGTTGGAGGAGAGATCCTTCTTGAACTTTCTCTTGAATTCGTTCTTGAAGTGGTCAACCAATCTGTTATCGAAATCTTCACCACCCAAGTGAGTGTCACCGGCAGTGGCCTTGACTTCAAAGATACCGTCTTCAATGGACAAAAGGGAGACATCGAAAGTACCACCACCCAAGTCGAAAATCAAGACGTTCTTTTCACCTTCTTCCTTCTTGTCCAAACCGTAAGCAATAGCAGCGGCAGTTGGTTCGTTAATGATTCTTAAAACGTTCAAACCGGCAATCAAACCAGCATCCTTGGTGGCTTGTCTTTGGGAATCGTTGAAGTAGGCAGGAACAGTGACAACGGCATCGTTGACCTTGGTACCCAAGTAAGCTTCAGCAACTTCCTTCATCTTACCCAAGATCATGGAAGAGATTTCTTCCGGTGTGAAAACCTTGGTTTCACCCTTGTATTCAACTTGGATCTTTGGCTTACCACCATCGTTGACAATGGCGAATGGGAAGTGCTTCATATCGGTTTGGACTTCTTCGTCCTCAAACTTTCTACCAATCAATCTCTTGGCATCGAACACAGTGTTGGATGGGTTCATAGCAGCTTGGTTCTTGGCAGCATCACCAATCAATCTTTCGGAATCAGTGAATGCAACGTAAGATGGTGTGGTTCTGTTACCTTGGTCGTTGGCAATAATATCAACTCTGTCATTAGAGAAGTGCGCAACACAGGAGTAGGTTGTACCTAAATCGATACCGACGGCTTTAGACATATTTATGAGGAGATACACCACCTCCTTTCACCCTCGTCGACTGGCAATTGGCGCCTTTTATATAAATCTCCATACGTTTCCTCTGGAACTTTCTAGAAACTTTTCCTGCGTCGCTATTGGCGACGCCACTTTGCCCCAAAAGGGGGAAATGGAAATTTCACACCTCGGTGGCGACCCCGTTCCGCTCATAACATTCTGTTTAAGGATTAGTCATGTCAACACCCGCACGTCGTAGATTGATGCGGGATTTTAAGCGAATCCAAGGGGATTCACAGAGTTCTTCTGGAGGGATCTCCGCCTCTCCATTGGCGGACAATGTGATGGTTTGGAATGCAATCATTATAGGACCGGAGGAGACTCCATTTGAGGATGGTACATTTAGACTGAAGCTGACGTTTGATGAACAGTATCCAAACAAACCTCCACAGGTGAAATTCATATCGGAGATGTTCCACCCTAATGTGTATGCTTCGGGGGATTTATGTTTGGATATTCTACAGAACAGATGGTCTCCAACGTATGATGTTGCCTCGATTTTGACGAGCATTCAATCCTTATTGAACGATCCAAATATCAACTCCCCTGCAAATGTTGAAGCGGCCAATCTGTACAAGGATCACAAAAGTCAGTATGTTAAGAGGGTGAGGCAAACGGTGGAGAAGTCGTGGACCGAGGATCTTCAAGATGTTGGAGATGACAATAGTGATGACGATAGTGATGATGATAGTGACGAGGATTAGAGGATGCAGCGCATATATGGATGGAGTTTTAATTTTTACGATTTTGACAATTTTGACAATTGGAGACATTACTTTGGGCATCACTTTCTTTTTTAAACCGGTTTTCTATAAAGGTATTATATACAACGGAACTCCTCACCAGCTGGTATTATTTTCTATTTAGATTGGTAAATGAGCGAATCCATGCGCCACCCTCCCAGGGTGGTTCTGTCATCGGGGGAGGCACTAAGCCCTTTAACAAGACAAATATTTGACATGATCACAGAGGGTGCCACATGTTTCCCAATCGCCTCTTGTCTATGCTAAGTGCCTGTTTGAAATGATCCCGTAGACACTTTAAAAGAAAGTCAATGGAAGCCTTCCTTCAGTTTTTCAACGATAGATAGCAATTAAATCCACCCCTTTTTTAATGGTGGAGCATTCAAAGGAACCAGCTCGTGGTGTGTTCAATGCAAAGTGTATGACAGTTGACACGTGGCGCATAAATATTTGTTCAATGCATGCGCCACAACGAACCTCAGTAGAATTACCCCATCTAAAACCGTCCAACTTTCATCCTAAAACCGCTTCCCACTGTTGGAACAAACACTAAATACACTTCTGATAGCCCCCATATCACTTTACTTCTGTTTGCTCAGTTTACTCGGTTTTGAAATTCATGTTATTTGCAAGACCCTAGACTGGAGGTCTCTGGTTACCACGAAATCTACTGGGGGCCTCTGGTCACTGCGAAATCTACTGGGAGCTATTCACTTCAAGTTGCAACCAGGCTTCTCACCAACCCTTTATCATTGACTTTGCTTCTCTTCAACCAAGGCATTGATTTAGACCTCCGCCTTGGCTTTCTATAAAGGTATTATTTACAAAATAACCCACAGAACCCACAAGTAGTACGATTTTCAGTCGACAGTCCTCAGATCCTTCCACGCTTTCCATCTACTTGGTGTTTACCTCAACCAAAGGTAGTACCACCTTCTACCGGAATTCTCATGGGCCTGTTCTTCTGCCAGCGCCAAGGCTTTGGCTTCCTCTTTGGCCTTTTGCTCGGCCTCGGCTAAAGCTGTCTGTCGTTCTGCCTCTTCTCTTTCAAAGACATCCCATGGATACTCCGGCACCACGCCAGTGACATTGACTCTTCTGTCCTTCTTGAAACACAGGACCGTCATAAAGAGACAGAGCACCAATGCAATCTTGGCAACTGGGTTCATCCTTCTATCCTCCTTGTACTGTTGGATTCTCTTCAAACCAAACGATCTGGGGTCCAGGGCCGGCAACTTCCTTGCCATAGTCCTTGATGTACACAACCCTGGTGGTGTATTCAAAACCGAAGGATATTTAAACGGTAAATCTAGTGGAATGTGAGACTTTGTGTTCAACTTAGAGGCATTGAGATTGTTGACATCCGTATGTAATGCAGCCTTCGAGGCCAATTGTGCAGATGTTGATGTGGGGGTGATTGTGCTGATCAATGCATCCAATTCCGTTTCGCCGGTTTTGGCACTCATTGGCGCTGATGCTTCTGTAGCCGCTTCTGCTTCTGCTGCTGCTGCTGCTGTCGCTGTGCCTGACTCCGACCCCTGTGCAGGTTCTGCAGGGGTCTTCCCCTCATATGGGGTGAACCAATCGTATTGTTCCGGAAACCCTTCTCTTGGTCCGTGGGCACCATAGGCCCACCAAAATGAAAACCGTTTAACGTCCTTACTGAGTCCCCTCCAATTCTTCTTCATCTTTTCGTTGTTGTCTTCAACAACAACACTTCTTTTGTAAAAGGGGAGCTTCTCAAAAGCCTTGGGATTGGCATAGTACACCTTGACATCAAAGTTTGTTAAATCAAACTCTTCTTCATCGTTAGCCGCATTCGGAGAAAGTAGCGCAAGGGTGTCTCTAATGGAAGATATTGCCAGCTTGTTCCTCTCCGCCTTGAGGTTCTGCTCCTGCTTCAACCGGGCCGAAATGGCCTTCATAGAAGGTCTTTTGTGTGCCATTACAAGGATGCCTGTGATGCTGAAAATTTCTTCCATCTTCAACACTACAATCCTTATAAAATGTCGGACTCGGAGGCCAAATCCAACCCTACGGCAGACTTCCTTTCACAAATGCTCAACAATAAGGTGAAGGTGACTCTTCACAACGAATTTATCTACGAGGGTGTTCTTAAATCCATCGATGGGTTCATGAACATCGTCCTGGACTCAGCAGAAGAGTTTACGCTGGGTGCCAAGGTGAGAGAGTACAACGAGGTGTTCATCAGAGGCAACAACGTGATGGCCATCACCAAGGCCTAGCTGGGTGAAGGATTGATATTTGGCACCACTGGCAGGTTGATAATTTAATTAAATGTATACTACTATGATCACGTTTTCCATTTCCTTTTCACTCACTTTATTCGTTTCATATTCTCTTTCTTACTGTAAAATACTATAGACAAGTTTTAAGTAAATTAGACTTATTTAGTCTCATCCTTAGATTCGTTGGCGTTTTGGTTCTTGTACATCTTTTCGAACAACTTCAAAGAGGCTTGTTGCAATTCGTCGTGCTTTTCCTTGATGGCAGAACCTTCAACGGTTTCACCACCGTTGACCTTGACAACCAATTCTCTCAATTCTTCAATGAGCTTCTTGACGGAGTCAGCGTCAGCCTTGTCCAACTTGTCACCGAATTCACCAAGAGACTTTTCGGTGTCGTTACACAATTGATCGGCCTTGTTGGTTTGTTCAATGGCTTCCTTTCTGGCTTGATCTTGCTCCTTGAACTTTTCGGCATCAGAAACCATCTTTTCGATTTCGGAATCGGTCAAACCGGAAGAACCAGCAACAGTGATGGAGGAGTCCTTGTTGGAAGCCTTGTCCTTGGCAGAAACGTTAATGATACCATCCGCGTCGATGTCGAAGGTGACCTCGATTTGTGGAACACCCTTTGGAGCTGGTGGAATACCGGCCAAGGTGAAGTTACCAATCAACTTGTTGTCTCTAACCAATTCTCTTTCACCTTGGAAGACTCTGATTTCAACAGAGGTTTGACCGTCAGCAGCGGTGGAGAAGATTTGTGACTTCTTGGTTGGAATGGTGGTGTTTCTTGGAATCAATCTGGTGAAAACACCACCCAAGGTCTCAATACCCAAGGACAATGGGGTGACATCCAATAACAAGACGTCCTTGACTTCACCGGACAAAACGGCACCTTGAATGGCAGCACCAATGGCAACAGCTTCATCTGGGTTGACAGCCTTGGATGGTTCTCTACCAAAGATCTCCTTAACGGTTTCAATCACCTTTGGCATTCTGGACATACCACCAACAAGGATGACTTCAGAAATGTCGGAAGTGGCCAGACCAGCATCCTTCAAGGCCTTCTTACATGGTTCGTAAGTCTTCTTGATCAATGGTTCAACGAGCTTTTCCAATTGGGCTCTGGTCATCTTCAAGTTGATGTGCTTTGGACCGGACGCATCGGCGGTGATGAAAGGAAGAGAGATTTCTGTGGACAGTGCGGAGGACAATTCAATCTTGGCCTTTTCGGAGGCTTCTCTGATTCTTTGGATTGCCATTCTGTCACCTTCCAAGTTGATACCGGATTCCTTCTTGAATTCCTCAACAATGTGTCTAACAAGGGTGATATCGAAATCTTCACCACCCAAGTGAGTGTCACCGTTGGTGGACTTGACTTCAAAGACACCGTTATCAATGTCCAAGATGGAGATATCGAAGGTACCACCACCCAAATCGAAGACGGCAACAACCTTGGAGTCGTCCTTTTCCAGACCGTAGGCCAAGGCTGCGGCGGTTGGTTCGTTGACAACTCTAGCAACGTTCAAACCGACAATAGCACCGGCATCCTTAGTGGCTTGTCTCTGAGCATCGTTAAAGTAAGCAGGAACAGTAACAACAGCGGAAGAAACGGTCTTACCGAGGTAACCTTCGGCGGTTTCCTTCATCTTGTTCAAGACGAAACCACCAACTTGAGCAGGGGAGTATCTTTCACCTCTGGCTTCAACCCAAGCGTCACCGTTGGAGTGCTTGACAATCTTGTATGGAACTTGCTTGATATCTCTTTGAACTTCAGCGTCTTCGAATCTTCTACCGATCAATCTCTTGGTCGCGAAAAGGGTGTTTTCTGGGTTAACAACAGCCTGTCTCTTAGCTGGAGTACCAACCAATCTTTCACCTTCCTTCGTGATGGCAACAACGGATGGAGTGGTTCTTTGACCTTCTGCGTTTTCAATGATCTTTGGAGTCTTACCTTCCATAACTGCAACGGCAGAGTTGGTAGTACCCAAATCGATACCAATCACGGTACCTTGCACCTTGTTAGAGTTTTGTCTGACCTGTCTGGTGGCAACCTGAGAAGATAGTGTTAGTAATCTGTCAATGAGGGGTTTAACGGGATAGCGGGCACCACCATAAGTTGATGAAAAATCCTCTTTTTTCAATGGAAATTTCGCAAAAATGTCACCTGGAATCTCCCTAATCACAAATTCTTTCTTAACATACGGTCTTGATGTTTCTTGAAGCGTTGGCAAACATTTCTTTCTTTTATTGGCAGAAAAGGACACGGGAATTGGTGAAAAATTTCGTCCAATTTAAATTTTTTCGACTCAGTCATCGAAAGCCGACGCGGAAAATTCTAGAAGATTTGAGAGGGGTGGGTTACGTCAGCGGATGCGGCACGTGACCCACTCTGGGAGTTCAGCTCATCCGGGTCGAACAATTCTTTGGTAAGAGTGGGGCGGCCATGTTTGGGTGTGGATAATGCACTTAGTTGGGAGAATAACACGTATTTTGAATCCAAGACCAGAATCCACACCTTATTTGCAGACTGAATTGTGTGACTGTTTTATATGAGTTCTAGGGTGGGTTTGAAACGTCAAGTGGTGGTCAGGAAAGGGTTGTTTCTCCGTGGCAAAGAGTAAATCGGTAAACAGAGGAGTACTGGTACATCCACTTTCACGCTTAACAGGAGGGTCTCTATTGACATCTGCCATGGTTCATTGGGCATCCTCTAGTGCCTTCAAATCCTTCAATCTGTCCAACTTACCCACTTTGATGACATTCAACTCCCCCACTTGGACAAGGCTGATTGCGTCCACTAGACCGCTCAGTTTCTGGACAACCTTTAAAACATCGCCGGTTCCTACCCCACCACAGGCCGTGGAGTCCTCAACTAGTTTCTGCAAATGCGACACCGTAAGACCTGTAAAATCGGACCTGAACTTAGGCGCTTGTTCGTAGAGAATCGAGTAGATTTTCGTGAATTGGTCCCTGACCTTTTGATCCTGCTTTCTTTTTTTCATCTCCTGGAATTCCGCCAATCGGTTCTTTTTTTGTCGTTCCTTTGCACGGATTCTCTCCAGCATGCTCTTCTTCTTCTCCTTCAACTGGGAGTTGCTCAGTTTCCCCGGATTTTGGATCTTTTTCCTTTCTTTCAAAACATCCCTTTTGGTTATCGAAGTGTGCTCCACACTACTGGAGCTCTGCAACGTTGCTATTTTTTCATTTCTTTTGGTATCGATCATTTTCCCAATGAAGAACCCCGATTTTCCCATCCAAGAGCAGTTTTGATCAAAGAAGTCCTCGTCCCTTGCATCCATCAAATTTTTCAGCTGTTCGCCGCTCAAACCGTACAATTTGGCCCGAAATTGAGCCATCCTCTCCTCCAAGCGCTCCATATGCGTGGATCTAATCGACTGTCGCCTATCATTGAGAAATTCCTCTCCATTACTGTCCTCCCCTTTGTACCATATATCCAAAAGAATATCGTTTTCCAGCCTCCAAACGTTCCACACTTCGGGAAAAGCCCTCTTAATGAGGGCAAAATGTTTCAATTTCACCTGCGGACTCATTTGCCTGTTCAAATCATTAAAGTATGTTGGTCCGTTCGGGTTTCTTAGAAAAACAAACCCCAGCGCCTTATCCAGTCGGGAAAACTCCCCTAATAGGGTCTTCTTAACCGTATCCATCGATTCCAGCTCCATTCCACCAACAATCTCCAGTCTGGACGTGAGAAAATTGGTCTTAAACTCTTGTTGGCAAGCAGCGAGAGACGCGTGCCCAAACGTGTTTTTCCTCTTTGGGCCTAATCACATTGCTCAGCAGCAGATCATGACAATTGCTAGAGATTTAACACCAGCAAAACCAAGAGCCCGTAAGAGGGATTTTTTTAGAAGGAGATTAAATGGGGAAGGAGCTCGTACATCAAAGAGGGAAAGAGTTAAACGCAGGTTATTTGTTAAAGAGATAACCGCAGTTTCCCCCAACCCTCAGACTGGTCACTCACAGGACTCAAAGTTCTCGCAAGAAGAGGAGCAAACATCCTCTAAATATTCAACACTTGAGGTAGCTAACCCATTTGAACTCATTTACGATTCCAAAATGGCTCGAGAGGTACAAAAGCTACCATCGGCAAAAGAAATACGCCACGTTATGAAACATGGTGCGCGGAAGGGTTGTGAAGGACAGACAGGGATGCTGGAGTTTTGGCACTGGTTTCGGAAAGAAAAAGGGTATATATAAATCGTTCATAGGTTCCAAGTATCAAGTGCAGTTTCGCCCATTATTTCGTAATCAATCTTGTTAAACAATCCATTGATCAATTGAAATGTTGTCATCTCATTGGTTTGGGGAGAGTTGTAATCTATGATAGGATCCAAGTAATCGGCAGGAGAGTACCCAATCGGGGATGGAGCGCGGATTTGGTCCTCAAGAGGCTCCTCCCTTGGAGGTGGCCCAACATCAAGACTGACCCTGTCCTGGACCTTACTGTTAGTGATTTCCTCACCCAATTCGTTCAACAAATCAACCACCGAGTTGTTTGCATTAGATTTGTTGATGCCGCTCGACGCCTTCATCCATTTCTTAACACGGGTCAAGACGGGCTTCATTTTGAAGGCAACCAGGTTGGTCTCGCTCATCAACTCCAGCGCCTGCGAGACCCGCTCATAGGCTAACTCCACGTTCACTTGAACATCCAAATCTTGGGTATCAATCAACAATTTGACCCTGATCAGAGCAACAAGTGAGTGAATGGGCCTGTAATAGAAGAAGGTAGGGAAGTTCTCAGTGTGAGAGCTCAACTGAACAAAGGATTCAATCACCTTTTCACTCGCCTTGATCAACCGATTCAAAGTCTGGATGTAGGTGTCGTTCGTGTCATCGTGATAACTCAAACCGTTGCAAACAACATAATCGTACATCGTCATCAACAATTGGTAATATATAATCGAGAGTAAATTGCCCAACATCGATTCATAGTTGAAGAGGCCCGATTCCATCGCTAACTTCTGCATCCTCCTCTCATATGTGATCATCGACCTCTTCAACCCGTCAATGCCCTCGTTTGCCAAAGTCAAATTCGGAAACCCGTTTGGACAAATGTTCGTCAAGATCTCCTCCCCTAAGGCCACCAATTTTGAAATGTAGTAAAGAAATCTATCGTTTTCCGTCGTTTCCCCCAAGAGCAACAACTGGGAGTACTTTTCGTGGGTTGGGGTCCAGTTAACGATCTTGAACCTTGGGACCGACAACCCAAGGGAACCACACGACATATAGACCGACATGAAATTTCTGATGATCTTCCTGTCATTACTGGAATCTTTTAGGACCCGCATTGGATCAATATGAACATCGTTTCCCAAGTCCAAACAGAGGGTCAAATTAAGCGACATCATCAATGGAATCTGATGTTGATACGAACCCCAGTATTTCGGTGGAGCACACCAGACGGATAAAATCAAGTAGATCTGAATGTGGATCAGTGAGATCTTCTTTCTGCCCGAGATGCTCAGTGCTAATTGGTCCTCTAAGTGGCAGAGAAGGATGTCATGCAGATCTGGCTCGTTTAAACACGTGGCGGTAATTATAGCCAATAAAACTAACGGCTCATTCATATACAGCCAATCAAAAGAGTAATGGCCTGGAAAGGAGACACATGGCCAGCATGGGTTCAGTGAGGAAAGGAATTTGTCCGCTTTCAAGCGTGCCAACTCCAGAGTTAGAACGCCCCGCTCAATTAGGCAATCAATCACGTTCATATTCTGAATAATTGGGATCATCAGAGACGACGACTTCAATTCACCATCCTTGATGGAATTGAATGAATTCGTTAAGCACTTACCCTTTTGGTATTGGTTTTTCACCGAAGAAAGGAGGTTCTGCAATTCATTCAATTGGTATTGCAAGGATTCCAAGTTCTCTTCACTAAGGTCACTATCCTCCACACCCTCTGCTTGAAGTACCTCCAACTCCTTCCCTGATGAGAGGATTGAATTTCGGAGTTTCTGTAGTTTCTCCATTCTCTTTGAATTTTTCTTCTTTAAATGCTTGACCTGCTTCTTCTTCAAAGAAGTATCCACCGTCATCGAGCAATCATGGTCATTCTTTGCACACCGCTGGCAGGAGATACTTTCGTCGTCATCAAAAACACATTTCATTTTCAACCTGTGGCACCTGGCACATGCTCTCTTCTGATAGAAATACCCTTTCATAACCCTCGAATCGCTAGAGGAGCTCGGCTCCATGGATCCAGACTCCACCCACATTGGATTGCAATGTAAGGCAAAATAACGAAAATTTCATTGGCCATTAGAGATAACAAAGAAGTCTGCTCAGCAGGGATAATAGTGATTAACGGGTGCATTGGCAAATTTACGTGTGAGCAGTTGGTTCCTTGATTAGTTAAGAGGCAAAGTGAAGCAACTTTTTGGTCGATACGGTTCTATCAGTTAAGCTTCATCTTAAGAGACTGATGACTTCAAAGCACATTGATCGGTTGAACGCAAACCAAGAATGAAATTAGATGAACCATATTGAGCACATTTAATACTAGGTGTAAGGGTATACTGCGTGTATGAGCTAACGTACAAAATTTCAAGCTATGAATCGTTGAGGGCGTATTACGTTGTACCCGTTATTTGGAGTTACTGCCACTTTTCCACATTAAATGCAAATAAATGCATCGCATTATCATTCAAACATGAAACTAGAAAAAGGAATACAACAAATCACAAGTTTTTGCCTTTGAGTAACTCTTCAGCAGCATTAATATATTTCTGAGCATACGGGGTGTCAAAACCCACCGAAGGAAAGATGCCTTGGGCCTTATTGTTAAAGCTGCGACCGTTAAATTCACTCAAGTGATCGGAAACCAACAACGGAGCAATGCCTTCGGCATATTGCTCCGGGGTTTGAGTAAACCATCCCACGAGACCTTCTACAATCTTAGAAACCCATCCCGTGCCCAAAAGATTGCTTCTTATATCAGTTTTCACAAGACCAGGGTTCAAACCATAGATATTGATGTTCTTGTATTTTTTAACGCTATCATAAACCAAGGCTTCGTTACCAGCAACAGTGTTCATATGTGCACTCATCGTACCGTAGCTCTTTTCAGAATTCAAGTCATCAGGATTACCCAATTGATCGTAGCCTGGATAAGCCATAACAAAAACCCTTGGAACACCGGAATAAAACACACTGCCACCCAACTTGGGAGCCATTTCTTTGAGCATAACTAATCTGTTCAAAAAACTGACCGCCATATCTCTTTCCAATCCTTCCGCAGTTTCTTCCCTTTGTCTTGCTGCAAAAATACCCGTAGTAAATAAAACGGCATCCGTATGGGAAACATCCAATTCTCGGGCAAGCTTGCGTGAGTTTTCAATAGAACTCAAATCTGCTTTAATGAAGTTGATATTCTTAACATCTCCATCACGGAAAGTTTGGCCGATAACGGTAACATTTGCCCCAGCGGCAGCTAAAACACGGCTGATTGCTCTACCAAGACCACCAGTTCCACCAATAACCGTAATATTGAACTTACTTAAGTCACCAAGAGCCTTTGGAGTCCAAACAATCGACTTATCCACCTTCATTTTATAACAAGTATAAAGCCTAAGGAGGAAGAGCCAGGGGGATGATGCCACACGCTTTATATTCCATTATCCAATTTGTATGCTCAGCAGGCCTTTCCTCAGGCGTCTCGGAGTTAAGCGGGGCTATTTGGTAATGGCCCCTCTCGGAGTTTAGCCGACTCATTTCATCATGTCTAATCTGAGGCAAAGGTACAATGTTTCGAGAGGATAAATAAAGCCTGGTCTCTGTACAAGCTTTGAGAGGGAATTGAAGGATTTTTTTTCCTCAAAAGCCTCATATTCAGAACTACTACTACTAATATACTTGATACTGGTTCCATGATATTGATGATTCATATGAATCAATTCGCGTTTAACTTCGACATTAATAATTCAACTCAGACTTGATTCCCTCATTAATAATCCGATTAGCTCTAGATTGCCAATGACTTCAGCTCGTGGAATCGATCAATAACACTGATTGTCTAAGAGCTAGTTTTCCTGATCAGTATCCGAATAAACAAAAGCGGGGATATATATAATATCTTCAGATTGGTGGTAGATGTGGAGGTATCGCATCACTGTGAAATATTGTACGTCTTATGATTACTCCAAAGTTATCTTCAGTAAAGCATGGAGGGTGTTCAGGAATCTTTAGAAATGTTTTTGAATTATTTTAGGTCCAATTTACTTTTTTAAAAATGGAACCTCAATTTCTATTCAAAATTGATGATAGTATGCCGTTTTTTGGCAAATTGCATAGATTTCATAAACTTTGACGTGCCTGTAATTGCATTTCACCATTTTATCGTTATTCTTTTCTTGGTCGTAATATGAATTTCTCGACTCTTTGTTCAATGGTATTTCTTTCAATTTAAACAGTTCACTTCAACCCATGCCCTTCAGGCTTCATCATTTTCCTTGCAATATTGATTTATAATAAAGTCCAAAAATGGCCGTATCTCTCGTTGTAGCCATTTTAATCAAGGCCTTTTGATTTGCATTGAAGTGATAATGTGCAGAAACCAACACACTAAGGGACGAATCAAGAAAAGAGTTGAGAGGAGAATGATTTTGCATATAATCGCATCCCAATAGCATTTCCGCAACTGTAAAGGCAGTAATTCCCACTGCCATATAGTCCATTCAAACTTCACCAAAATCTTTCACCGCCAGTCACCAGCCGTTGTACCTTTCAGAGATAATGCTAAAACAATAGAGACGCTACTAGGTAACAATCATAGTCATCTTGTAGAGTCTGACACGCGAATATTAAACATTAGACTCTTACTGGAAGAAAGCCAGCGCATATTTAATGGTTTACTTCTCAGGTCTTTTTTGCCAGCAGTGAATGATATAACAGTAGAGACCCTCCATTTACTTCACCTCGACTCTCCTGGATCACCTTTCGTAAGCACATTCATCATTATACAAGTCTAAAAAAGGGATCGTTGTTGGATGGATGTTTGGTAGATCGATAACTTATCATCTTAGTCACCTACTCACGAACCCACTCAATAACTCGCTGCGTCCGCTATCTTGTTAAAGGTTTAAGCAGAACCAACCCTATGACACTCCTTCAAAAACCACTCGATTTGGTCCGGATCCATGAATGGATGGGTCCCGTGACCAAAGTTGACAATGTAGTTCTTCTTCCCACCCCCGAAGGCCGTGATCATTCTCTCCACCTCAGCAGTGATCACTTCCTTCGAACCGTACATCACGCAAGGGTCCAAGTTACCTTGAAGAGCCACTCTGCCCTTAGAAATCGCCACTGCCTCTGCCGGATCCCAGAGCCAATCGAGGGAGACAACATCGTATCCAATATCGCTCAACTTATCCAAGGCATACCATGACCCCTTGGAAAAGACTGTGATTGGAACCTTCTCCAAACCCAGCTCTGCCAATCTTCCTGGCAATCTGGCGGCAATCTGCTTCAAGTATGGCAGGGAGAACTTGTCGAAATCGCTCGATCCCAAATCACCACCCCACGATTCAAACACCTGGAGCATCTGGGCACCGGCCTGGACCTGAAGGGCAAGAAACTCGATTGCCACGTCCGTCAATCCCTGTAAAAGCTTGTGGGAGGCTTCTGGGTACTTGAAGATCCACTCCTTCACGAATCTGAAGATCTTCGTCCCACCGCCTTCAATCATGTAGCACATCAACGTCCAAGGGGCTCCACAGAACCCCAACAAGGGAACTCTCCCCTTCAAGTTCTTTCTGGTCAGGGTGATTGCCTTGAATGCCCAGTCCAACTCTTTGGCCACGTCACAGTGGAAGTTGACGCGGGCCAAATCCTCCGGGGTTCTAAGCGGCTCCGTGAATCTTGGTCCCACCTTGTCGATCATTTGAACATCCATCCCCACAGCCTGTGGAATCACAAGAATGTCCGAGAAGATGATCGCAGCGTCAAGAAGACCGTCGAAATGGTCCACAGGCTGGATGGTAATGGCGGATGCCACCTCTGGGTCTCTGCACGTCTCAAAGAAATCTCTACCCGCCTTAACTTCGTGATATTCGGGCAAATAGCGTCCAGCTTGACGCATGATCCAACAGGGTGGTCTCTCCACAGTCTCACCACGAGCAGCTCTCAGAATGAGGTCGTTCTTAAGCGTTGGGAACTCCATTCTATGAAGAAGGTGATGTGAAAAATTTTACACAGCCTTGAATTGGCCCTTGTTTATCTGCCAATGTCGAATTCACTACTGGGACGGATTTTTCGGTATAGAAGGACGTGCGTTACGTTACTGATGGTGGTGGCGATTTCTGGGTGTCTTTTTTGCGAATGGAAAAGCTCAAACGGAGGATTTACAAATGTGTCCAATCAGCTTTTAGACACCACGTGGTCCCAGTTGGGAGCTATTTCCTCTTGGAAACATCCTTATTCATCAAGGAACAACGATAAGGTGCGTGAGTATTTATGGGATACAATTGAGACAACAATTGAGGATTTTCCGTGGATCACAATGACCTCCGATAAGGATAATAATCACACTATCTTTATCAACCAGCAGGATGTTTTCAACACAACCAACCCCGCTAATAGGTTGATCTACTATGAGTCCTCAAATATTGTGGTGAAGATCGAGGGATCCAATCCTCTGCTTGAAGGATTGTTGATTTCTGCCCATTTTGATTCGGTTCCAACTTCCTTCGGTACAATTGATGATGGCATGGGCATTGCCTCAATGCTCGGTGCGCTAAAACATATCACAGAGGTGGGTCAACCTACAAGAACATTGGTTTTTAATTTCAACAACAACGAGGAGTTTGGTTTGCTTGGTGCCGAGGCATTCGTTCGATCGGAATGGTTCAAAGATGTCAAATTCTTCTTGAATTTGGAAGGCACAGGGTCTGGGGCCAGAGCCCGTCCGATTCTCTTTAGAGGAACAGATAAAGAGGTGCTAGATTGGTACAACCATGTGACGTTTCCGTTTGCTTCATCTACGTTCATGCAGGGATTCAGGAACGGACTGGTGAGAAGCGAGACGGATTACCACGTCTACTCAACGGTGGGTCTGCGAGGGATCGACATTGCCTTCTTTGAACCAAGAAGCTGGTACCACACCCTCAGGGACGGAATCCAATGGACCAGTAAAGGGTCGCTCTGGTTGATGTTAAAGAACACAATGGATATCATTGACACGGTGGGCTACACCAAGGCAAAATCCAATAGCAAATACGAGGCGGCTAAAAGATCCATTTTCTTCGACGTCCTGGACAGGTGGTACGTGAACATCGATTCCGAGGACGTTTTGAAGATATGCGTCTTATTAGTACTTGTGTTCCCAGTTATCAACGCCTTGCTGCTTTTCAGCATCGGGAACAGAAAGTTGTGGTTGGTGAGCTACACGGGGTGGCTAAGATTGCCACTCACAATTGGCGCCACATACCTTGTGAGCAAGTTTGTCATGGACAAGCTCTACGCTTTGAATCCCCTGCTGGTATCTGTGTCCTACAAATTGGTGATTCTCCAATTTGCGTGCATTTCCTTTCTTATCGGCTACACCATTCTCAAGACGGCGAATGCAACAAGGCCAATTCACGACCAAAAGTTTCATTTGATAGTGGAAATCAACGCATTGCTTTGGCTCGCAACGGTCTACATCATTTACTTGCTTTTGGATATTGGTGGGGGCTCTGTGGCGTCAATAGGGGTCTTTGTACCACTGGTTTACGTGCTCTCGGAGTTGAGTCTCATTGTGGGTGTCCTTGGGTTGTGGACCAGAAAGGTTGGCCAATTCCGCAGCAACGAGGTGACGGTGGAACATGTGGAAATCAACCAGGAACAGCCCGAATCCGGTTCGATTGATGGACAGAACGCAAGTCACACAGGCACCGTAGAGCGGGGGCAGGTTGACGAAAACCAGCCGCTACTCGGCACGTCAGCTGACTTGCCGCCGCCACATTACCAAGACACATTCATCACGTACCCAACATATGAGGCGTTTCTTCAGAGTGAGAGAAAACGGGCCTTAAAGTCTCCCCAGTACGAGTGGCCCTTGCAATTCTTGCTCATGGTTCCAATCCCCCTATACATTGTCCTACGGGAGGGGCTCTTGATAGGGTTGGCAATTCACGAGACAGTTCAGGAGTCAAGCGCCTACGACTCGGTTGTCTGGTCGATGTGCAGCATCGTTGGCTGTCTCCTAGGGACTGTCACCTGGATCTGGTCAGACAAACTGAGAGCACCTTTTGTTTTGGTGGTTTTGCTCACACTTTTGGTCTCATCGTGGCAGTTGGGTCTTGATCAGTTGCCGAATCTGGTTTCTGCGACAAATGTGGACGGTGTTGGCAACCGACCATGGTCTTCTGAGAAATATCCGCTGAAGATGCGGTTTGTTGACCAATTCGACGTTGACAGGAACACCTCGCATGCCTTAGTGTATGGACGGTCTCCATATGCAGGCGATGTTCTTTCAGAAATCCCAAGCGTGCGTGATACTTTGACATGCAGTCTTAACGATGCGACCCAGATGGAGTCGTGCACGTTTAAGGGGGCCAGACCCTGGTTGGTTCCTGGCAGTGTGTCGGACAACTCCTACGACAAGTACTTGAATGTGACTGTTTTGAAGAACACTACTGGGGATAAGTACAGTCCGAACGAGTCACTCATACAAATCAAGGTCAAAGAGTCCCGTTTGTGCTATGTGTCGTTCAACTCCACCAGTGAGGACATCCCAACACCTGTAAAGGCCATCACTGTCTACAAGGGGGATAACTGGAAGCGGCAGCTCTACACTGACACCAAGACAGGGTCAAACGTCGATGTGGATGGCAACTGGTCTTTTAAGGAGCTGAAAGGAATTGATAATTTGACTCTCCACAAACTGGCGTGGTCCAGCGCAGGCACAGGCGTCTACGAGGAAGACTCCGATTCCAATATCTTTACGTTTAAACTGGAGTGGCTTCCGTTCGCCTACGACTCCGACTCTTCTCGCATTGAAGAGTTGATAGTGGATGTTGTGTGCCAGTGGTCGGATTTTGACGCAGAAGTGGCCATTGATGGCCACATTTATCAAAGAGTGCCCGCTTACTCCCCATTACTTCTTGCTGGCCGAGACGTGGCGTTCACGAACTTGAAACCCGGTATTTTGGAGGGGAAGAAGTCAGTCAAATGCTGAGCACTTTGCTTTCTCTGTGACACTTTGTAGCGAAATTTTTTAGCTGCTTGTGAAGCCGGCGTGCTTATTAAAGGAGATGGATTCCACGTTCCGCCTGGCTTTGGGGGAATATGAAAGCAAGAACTATAAGAAGTCGCTCTCTTTATTGGAGAAGCTACTCAAAAAGTCGCCGAATTTAGGTCCAGCATACGCACTGAAGGCGTTAGTGTTATCGAACTCGGAACCAAGATTCAGGTCTGCGCCGCCATCTGAGGACGATGTTGCAAAGAAGGGCGACCTGGTCAAACCCAACTACGCCAGCTACTCTCCAATGACGAAAGAGACGCTTAATTTGTGTGAATCTCTGATGGAGAAGGCGTTGAAGTTTGGATCCAAAGACCCTCTCTGCTGCCATATTGGTGCGCTTTATTACAGACATGTGAAGAATTATGAGAAAGCGGCCTCCTTCTACGCGATGGCGATTGGAAACGGCAACAGAAACCCGGGGCTTTTAAGAGATCTGGCCTCGACAATGTCCCAGTTGAGGATGTTCTCCAAGTTGCCGGACACACGGTTCCAGTATCTGCAAGCAGAGCCCGGCTACAGGGCAAACTACTCCTCTGCAGCAATGGCGTACGACCTGAACGGAGATCCCGAGGCCGCTGTGAAGATCTGCGAGCAGATTGAGGAAGTCATCAAGGATAAGTTGGTGGATGAGGATATGTATGAAAACTCGTCATTAGCTCTATACAAGGGCACTTTAATTGCACAATACGACTTGGAGGCGGCTCTCGTTTATGTCGACGGAATGTTAGCAAGCGAAGACAAATTCAAATGCAACGACACCCTTGGATTGTTAGAGTTGAGGGTCGAAATCCTGTTTGGTTTGGAAAGACAGGGTGACGCACAGAAGAATATTAGACAATTGATCCAAATCAACCCCGATAATGCAAAATACTATTACCAGTTGTTTACATGCTTGGATATCGAGAACGCTCTGGAGAAG
The DNA here is from genome assembly GCA_030557035.1 of Saturnispora kantuleensis. Taxonomy (NCBI): domain Eukaryota; kingdom Fungi; phylum Ascomycota; class Pichiomycetes; order Pichiales; family Pichiaceae; genus Saturnispora; species Saturnispora kantuleensis. Next base: position 167,926 of record JAKTVD010000007.1, on the reverse strand, counting down.
AAGCTGATCGTGTGTCAAAAATTGGCCCAATTCTACCCCAAGTTTGATTTGCCAAGGTATTTGCCATTGACGTTTTTGGACACCGATTCTGATGAATTCAAGATGGCGATTGAGCAGTATGTGACCGAGAAGCTGAACAGAGGCGTTCCAGCCGCATTTTCTTCGTTGAAGCCTCTTTACAAAAATCCTGCAATTAGACCAATTGTGGAATCGATTGGGTTGAAGATGGAGTTGGAGATCGCCAAGGAGGATTCCAACCCATTGACCTTGACTTGGATTAAATATTTCATCTCCCAGCACCATTACCAATGCAAGGACTATGGTAAGGCATTGGAAAAGATTGAGGAGGCGATCGAGATCACACCAACGTTGGTGGAAATCCAGATGTACAAGGCGCGTATTTTAAAGAGACAGGGGAAGCTAGTCGAGGCAGCACAAGTGATGAGCCTCACAAGGGAAATGGATTTACAAGATCGATTCATCAACTCAAGGTGCACCAAGTACTACCTGAGAGCAGGTATGGTCAAGGAGGCAATTGACACTATTTCCATCTTCACCAAGAACGAAGATGCGGAAACGGGGATTAGAGATCTTCATGTCTTGCAGTCCTGTTGGTTTGTCAGCGAATTGGCCGACAGCTTGAGAGGCTTGTTCAAGAGCGAACTGGCAAAGTACATCTCGCGGGACCAGGGTGACGACGACGGCGAGATCGAAATAGAGCAGAACGCGGATCCTTTCGTGTCCGTTAAGGGTGAGCACCAGGGTCTTCATTTGACAAAGGTGGGCATTCTCTTGGCCTTAGCAATGCAGAGGTACATTTCCGTTGTCCAAATCTTTAGAGAGTACCAGGAGGACCAGTTTGATTTCCACCATTATGCCTTTAAGAAGGGTACGATGAATGCCTACAAGGAGATGATGAAATGGGGAGATAGTCTCTTCCAGCAAAAGATCATCGGTAGGGCCTTTTCTGGACTCATGGATTTGATTTCCCATGTGAAATTGCTTGGTTCACAGGAGGTCAAGAACGTTGTTGAAACGGCCCTCTTGGAATTGGGGTATGCACCCCAAACCAGAGAGGGAAAAATGCTCAGCAAGAAGTTGAGTGGTAAGGTCAAGAGATCCAAGAAGGACAAGAGGGATGAGGCCAAGTGGAGGGAGGTAGTCTTGAATTATTCCAAGGTGGACGATACCGACCCACTTGGTGTCAATCTTGCAGGTAGGCTCTTTATCGACCATGATAGGGCTGATTTGGAATGGCTTCATTTGCTTATCAAACCAGAGACCTGCAGCGATAACGGTGATTTTATTATGGGGGAGTGGCAGTTTGAGGTGTTGCAAGAAAAGTGGGTCATTGGTTTGGCCTCGATTAGGAAGATGAATGCATTGAACGATGACAGGGTCGACGTGATGGTGGAAAGAACGCAAAAGTTTGCCAACGAGACTGCAGATGAGAAGCTGGCTGCTCTTATAAAAATGGGATTGTTGAGGATCTAAGGAAAGTTGGCTTCCCAGTGTAAATAAAAATACTAATATATTGACCTCGTATTCTGCTGAGCACTGATCTGCATATTCGGTTGTATATAATGTCACTTTTAAACAGTAGACATGGTTATATTAACGCACAAAGTTTGCACCACCCGGTTAGTGGACCCGTTTACGGGCATCATGTAGGGAGAAACATGATTTCCCCTCTACCAGGAGTGAACTTTATAACCCTTTATGCATAGTGGTTGAATATCGGCTTGTGCTGCTTTTTGGCCGGATTTCAGCCGGATTACCATCTCTCTGGAGTCTCTCTCAACTTCCCATCAACTTGTTAACATCTAATGACGGTAGGTGGCTTAGACACGCTTGCGGTCTTCTTAAAAGCTGGGGCTAGAACCGGGGTTTTTTTTTGTTGTTGACGCCTTTTATCAACTTGTTTAAATAGATATGGTTTCGTTGAGATTTAGGAGGTTTCTATTGAGGTGGGTGGTGATATTGACAGCAATTTGCGCTCTTGTTGTCTTGGGAAGAACTTCCCCGAAAATTAGGGAACAAACATCTTATTTACAGACCCAAATGGGCCAAATGTTCCCAGATCATTTTGTGGATTCATTGAAGAAGCCGGCGGCATTGACGGAGGACCCTAATGAAGTGAAGGATTCCAAATGGCAGGAGAATGAGGGCGAAAAAGGCAAGCCTGAGGATGGGTTTGTGGAAATCAAAGGGAACCCGTTGGAGGCGGATTTCAAGCGGGATTTTACCATCAAGATCCCCAGTGGCTTGGACGAAGTTACTCCCAATGAGTTTTTGGCAGGAAATGCAAAGGCCCACGAGTTCATTGGCCAGATTTTAGAACTCTTAGAGGCCAATGGGTTGTCTTACCCATTGAAGCGTAGGATGAAGTTCAAGAATGGTAAGGCGGTTATCGACAACGTCTTGTTGTTTTCCGAAGACGGCCAGTTGCTTTCGGAGAAGCATTGTTCCGAATTTTTTGACTTTCCCGACGATTTTGTCAAGGATGTTAAGGATAAGCATTCGATCGTCACCAAGAACTTACCTGATTATACACCCAACTATTACAAGGGTAATGGTTATGTGATTGTTGGTGGTGGCAAATACTCGTGGTTTGCTTTGCTTGTTGTGGAGGTTCTTAGACACTTGGGTTCAACGCTACCTGTGGAGATTGTTTTACCTACCAAGCAGGATTATGAGCCATATTTCTGTGAAAAGTTGTTGCCAAAGTACAACGCCAGATGTGTCCAATTGCATAAGGTGTTTGGTACAAAGCTGGAATCGTTCAAGTTGACAGGATACCAATACAAGGCGTTTGCGATTTTGGCCTCCTCGTTTGAAAACGTTTTTTTGTTAGATTCCGACACTTATCCGGTGATCAACCCGGATTATCTTTTTGAGAGCAAATTGTACAAATCTACCCAAATGATTACATGGCCTGATTACTGGAGGAGAACTACGTCTCCAAAGTTTTACGAAATCCAGGGCAAAACCATTGGTAAGAGGGTGAGGCATTTGAACGATTTCTGGACCCCTGGGGCAAGTTACAAGCATCCTGATGAGGATACCGATTCCACTGTGCTGCACGACTGGGTTCCGTACCATGATAGGGAAAACACGATGAGCGATTGGACAACGGAATCGGGTGAGATGATGATCAATAAAAAGTTGCATTTCAAGACTCTCTTGTTGGCTCTTTACTACAACTACGACGGTCAATTCGGTTACTACCCTCTATTATCACAGGGTGGTGCCGGTGAGGGGGATAAGGAGACGTTTGTGGCTGCAGCCCACTTTTACAACTTGAAGTACTATCAATTGTACAAGAAGCCAGACAGGGCCTACGGATTCATCAAGGAGGAGATTGGTGGTTTGTGCGACACTTCGATCATTCAGTACGATCCTGTCCAGGATTACAAGGTCTTGCAGGAAATCCAATCTAAGGTCAGACACGACATCTCGATCGGTCAATTCGAATACGATTACACCAAGTATGTCTCCGACAACTTCCAGATCATCAACTCACAGCCCCTCTTTTACCACGTTCACGAGACTAAGATGGACCCATTCGATTTGCTGGCAATTAAGGCCACGTTCAGCGAGGACGGCACGAGAAGGGTCAGGAACCTCGGTGGCGACTGGCCCAGATTCAACTTTGATTTGGAGTCCTTCTTGTGGTCGTTGGTCAATGAGCACATTTGTGCTCAGCGTGTGGATCTCTCGTTTTTGGCGGGAAAAGACACAAAGGAACTCTGTGGCCAGTTTATCAAACCCCATCTTGAATTCTTGAAGGCCACTTCTTATGCCTTGATTAAGGATTTCCAGCAGGCCGCTCCGATTGACAACTTGATGCGGTACGATCTCAAGCAGGTGGATGCTCTCATCTGAGTGGGGGTCGATCGACGCAAATAAATTTTTCACTCTCTGGACATTCATCTCTTTATAGCTAAACTGTTTGTAATGGCAAGACAGAACTTTCTCGGCCAGGTGATCTCACAGGGGAAGATGGATAAGACCATCAAGGTGAGAGTCTTTCACAAAAAGTTTGAAAGTAAGGTCCAGAAGGAGTTCAAGGTGAAGAAGGATTATCTTGTTCACGACGAGGCAAACATCTGTAGAGAGGGTGATTTGGTGCGTATCGAGGCAACAAGACCGTTGTCGTCTAGAAAGTTCTTTGCTGTTGCCGAAATCAAGAAGAACCAGGGTCAACAATTCGCCACTTATCAAAAAGAGGCAAAAGTTCAGGTTGCCCAACAGGAGGAGCAAAAGACAAAGGAATTCTTGAATAGGAGGGCCATTTTGGATGCCAATGGTCAAGACACCCTTTACCGTGACTTGGATGAGGTGGCCGGTCTTCAATTCCAAGAGGACCTTTCCGAGGGGGAGATCAAGACAATCAATGCTTTGAAGGAAAAGTACGGTATCACATCATGGACCGATTCTCCAGACGCCAACAGAGAGCTTTTTACGACCGGGGTTTCCCATTTGGCTCACAAGATCGAGGACTTGTCCCTTGATGTCAAGGTGGGCAAAACCCTCAATGAGGTGTTAAATAATGACGAATTGCTTGCTAAGGTGTGTGCCAAGGTGGGAATCAGCGATGAAGTGAAGAAGAATATCAAGAAGAATCTCATCAGGAAGTTCTTGAAGCAGAGCTCCAAGGAGCAATTGAAGGAGTTCGGTATTGCCATCTAAATTACATGTATATAATTATGTTCTAAATATGAATTTTTGAGAGTGTGAGTAATGCTCGCTAACGAGAGCATACCCAATATCAAGCTCAGCGAGTTAGTGGGGGTGTTTCAACTAGTGTTCGTGTGTGATTGTGGGCCGTTAGCGCGAGTGTCCTAATTAGTGTGTTTCTTAATGAACGTTAAGCAAGGGAATGGTGCTGCGGCGAGCCTGTCAATGGAAATTCCCCGAATGAGCTGAGAAGTGTGTTGAATGATAATCGATTGAGTTGACCATGATATCGTCTTTCGGCATTGGCTGGCTGATGAGCTTAAAGAGGAGTTGCGCTGACATACTGAGGGACACCTAGAAATAACCATGAAAATAGCAGGCTGCTTAATCTTCTATCTTTAAGGTAAACCAATAGAGAGTGCCCTGTGAGGAAAACAGAGAATTATTCGATTCAATTCGGATGTTTCAAGAACGGAATTTCGAGGTGGCATATCAATGGGTTTGATACCAAACGCATGCGCTCTTTTGCATATTTTCCAGTTATGTGTTCACACTTAACAGAATAACTAGTGAAACTTGATGAATCGGGTCACATGCTATGGCCGTTTCAGGTGAAACCATTTTCTCAGTGAAGTAGCTGGAGGGTTCACCAGCTAGCGGGTTTGTAAAGTTTTGTACTAAGAGCAAGCATGATGATGATTAAATGTGAGCTCTTTGATGCTTATCAATGTAATAGACTTAATTAGGCATGTTGTGGGATTTTTGGATGGCTTTCTTCAAAGAAGTTTCATTAATTTGTCATCAAAACATTGATATTGTTTCCCTGTTAAACTAAAACCCACATTATTAACTAACGTTGTGTGGTTTACAGTCTTAGTGGCCACTGCAAACCTTCGAAATGTTTTTTGTAGGCGCTGGACTCACATTAGTCCACAAACCCATTTTCTTCAGCTGACAAATGTCTCTCTTGCAGCCCGGAGGAGAAGCTATCATGAACCACTTTTTTACATTAGGCGGTTTGTTTAAGAGATTACCCACCGTCTAACATTCAACAACAAGGTAATTCGCTGTTTATACGCCCTTTAGCAGCCACATAGGACAATTCTAGTGATGTCCTATGCTGGGGAAAATGGCTCAGCTAAAAAAAAAGCCGAACAAGTGTTGAAGTAGTTCGGAAATAGCTTGGATTTATTTTCTCTTTAAAGCAGTTGGCACACCACTCAGAGTGACTAGGCTAGAATATAAATACCCACTGTCACTTCCTTTTGATTTCAATACTTCTTTTGATTTTCCCTTTTTTACCAAAATCTATCCAAAATGTCATCTATTACCGAAATCAAAGCTATTGGTGTTACCAACTATGATAACTGGCCTGAAGCGAAGGCGTTCACATACCGGCCACAAACATTAAGGGCTAATGCTGTTGATATTAAGGTTGAGTGCTGCGGTGTTTGTGGATCAGACGTTCATGCGGCCACTGGTGACTGGGGTAAGGTGCATGCTCCACTAGCAGTTGGTCATGAAATTGTGGGTACTGTTGTTAATGCTGGTCCAGGATCTAAATTCAAGGTTGGTGAAACAGTCGGTGCGGGTGCTCAATGCGATTCATGCACCTAGGATGGGACAACAACTGTAGGGATCTAGTCACCACTTATAATGATGTTTACAAAGACACAGGGATTGTGACCCAAGGTGGTTATGCTTCGCATTTGAGAGTCAGCTCCAAGTTTGTTTTTAAAATCCCAGAAAGCATGGATTCCAACGACGTTGCTCCACTACTATGTGGTGGTATCACTGGTCTCAAGCCACTTTTGACTTATGGGGTTAAGAGGGGTACAAAGGTGGACGTGAACGGGATTGGTGGTATTGGAAATATGACTATCCTCTTTGCCAAGGCGCTGGGTGCTGAAGTCACCGCAATTTCCAGAACCGATGCCAAGAAGGAGTTGGCCATCAGCTTGGGTGCCGACCACTATATTGCCACCAACGAGGAAGGTTTTCCAGTAAAATACTACGACTCTCTTGATTTGATCGTAAACACCGGGACTTCCTTCTCTCAGGGTTCCATTAGTGGCATCTTGTCTTTATTGAAACCATTCGGTCAGATGACTTTCATCACTGGCCCGCCAGCAGATGAAATGTTGACGTTGGCCCCCCTACAAATGTTACAGAGCAATACAAATATCAGTGGGTCCGTAATTGGTTCACCAAAAGATATTGAGTACATGTTGGATCTGGCTGCTGAGCATAATATTAAGCCAATGATCGAGACCATTGATATTTCAGAGAAAAAAGTCTCTGAGACCTGGAGCAGAATGGAAAAGGGTGATGTTAGATTTAGGTTTGTTCTTACTGGTTACGACACGTATTTCGGTAGCTAAACTTGTTTAGCTTTACTTTATTTAACTTAAAATAGATATTGATTGAAAAATGAAACTGAAATGAGAGGCCAAGTAAGCGTTTTAAGGGTGTGGCTTAAATTACAGAGGTTAACTGGTATCCAGAGATTCCTCTTGTCTTATGCCCTTCAACCGGTATTATTTTACTGAGCACAGTTTTATTTACAATGTATGCTTCGTTTTCGGTACAACCTTATTTTCAGATGAGTGGTATAAATCAAAAGAAAACCCCTGGTACTTTGTGGGAAAACCTGTGCTTAAAGATAGGATTCGATTACCCCTGGTAATATTCATCATTTCTAGTTTGTTTTTTTTACGATTTATTACCATTAGATTAAGTATTTCATCTGTAATGGATATGGTATTTTCCTGTTAATTATCTAAGAGGTATCCTCATAAAATTTACATCCAAAAAATATTGGAAGATTTGAAGAGTGTGCTCCAGAAGTAAATTTCAAGAAATGGGGTTGATGAAGTAGAGCTCCAGGAGGCAATCAAATAAACTGAGCATCATACCTATCCCCACTTAAATACTCACATACTCCACTTGCCCTTCCGTTTGTGTATCCAAAATGAATTTTAAAGCGTGCTAGAAAAGAATATTTAGTATGCTATCAGTTAACAGTTGATGATGGAAAGTTCAAAAATGATTCAAGCCCTTGTAGGGGAGCGGTCTCGGATGGAGGTTCTTCGTTTGATAGAATCACAGTACCATTGTTATAATACTGGTTAATTTCTTGCTCGATGAGGGTTTCAATATTCGAGAACAAACCCTCATTCAATCCATTAATGGCCTTTAAATCCTTCACCCAATCCTCATTGATCATCACGAGGATATTCTGTCTCTTTTCTTCTATGAATTGATGAAGCCCATTTTCTAAAATATGGTTCAACTTTTCCACTGTTAGATTGTAAAAGTATCTGAATTCCATTGCGTTGAACTTGGGAAATTGTGGCAAAACCTCCAACAAGAATCTTCTAATGAAACTCAAAACAACATAATAATTCTTCTCCACCGGTGGCAAATAATTCAATGTGTAATCCGATAAAAGTTGAAAGAAATCGTCCACCTGCGGCTTCACTCTTAGGAAGGAGTAATCTGATTTCGGGTCCACTTTATATGGTAGATTTGCCAATATCTCGTCTCTAATCTTAAGATGCAGCATGTTAATGGATTCATCGACCGTGATCGTTGGTGATTTTGCAACAATTGTTGAAGTCACCTGGGGATTTTCATCCACCAAGTCCAAAATGAGTTTCTGGAGCTGATGCTTATCTAAAGTCTCAATGATCCTGTTCATTGGCAGCTTAATCCCTTCCACGTTGAAGGGCCTTCTGGACTTTTTAGCACCTCTATGGCTCGGGAGGGGCTTCAAAGTGCGTTGTTGTCGGAACCCAGCAACGGGCAATTCTTCCAACGTCATCTTCCTCTTGCTGGACCTCCTAGGATCCCCTAGCACAGTCTGGACTGCCATATCTTGTCACTTGCTGTAAGGAAGGAAGAGGAAAGCCACCAAAATTTTCTTTCCGGGAGGATTACATAATAAAGGTTGTTACGTAAGAAATGCCCATGTGCTCATGCGATCGGTGGTGGTCCGGTGGTCATAATTTCATATCTACACGGCACTCTCCCCGTCCTTACACTTCCAGGTGGCCACCAGATCAAACCGACTAGAAGGTGCCTCAAATGAGACGTACTTGACAAACTTGAGAACGGAGGGATCTCTGAACATGAGGTTGAGCTTGTTCCAACAAGTCTGGCCTTCGTAGACAACGGAGTCAACGTCCGCGGTCTTGTAGATGGCAGCCTCATCCTCGTTAAGATCACCCTTTTTATCGCCACTGTCCACATCGTCATCATCTAGGAGACACAATTCATATCCACCGTGGTCCCCATTCTCCCATCCCAGGGTAGGGGTCAAGTTCAACGTGGCTTCTAAAACACCCTCCACGACGGAATCATCGTCACTATTTTCCTCAATGTTCTTTGTGGCCAAGATAAAGTCGTGCCCGGGTCTGAACCTTCTGAGAAGGATCTGCTCCTTGAACAGTTGCAGGCCGGTAACGGCGTAGAGCCATTTTTTGAATGCGATGGATTTGAACATCGAGGCCAAATCGCAGAGCTTTGCAGTCACCTTATCCACCCGCACCGCCTGGGGGTTGGCCTCAAGATCCTTATCAGGGATCGGGTCCACCTTTTCTCTCAAATAGTGTGCCAGTGTAGCAAAGTTGGGTGACTCCTGGGCCTTAACTTGGTTGATTTCCCTGATCGACTCCTCGCATGAGATGTCTTCGGGTTCCCTGCCGTCAATGTATAGATATCTGTGTTTGTGGGCAGGAATCGCCAACTTCCAGGGATATTTCACCTCTGCCTGCTTTGTAGGCATTGGTGGATACTCGTTCAATTCCAAATGTTTCATCTCCGCTCTGAAGAGGGATTCGTAGGTGGAGTTCAAGAAGGAAAGCACGTCAACTACAGATTCCTCGTCAAAGATCCCCTTGAGGGCATCAAGAGACTCTTTAGTGAGCAACGAGGGGTTCATGAACTTGCCCAGATACTCCAAATCAAAGTGGGTCAACTCTGTTACGTCCAAGACCGGGAGGGGTCTCAGGTCAAACTTGGGGAAGTCGTACTCTTTCAGCTCCTTTGATTCCAATTGGTGGAGCGTGGACTTAGCTTCGGTCGCCTCCTGTTCACCGGGAATGTAGTCCTCCTCACCCAGCTGGGGAATGTGGAACCATCCTTGCAGGGACAATCTTTGTCTATCCACTTTGACCTCCTCCACGGCGTGGAATGACTTCCCGGGTTGGACTGTGAAGAAGGCGATCTGGTTGAACTGGGGGGTCAAGCTGGTGTGGATGTCGGATTGCGGAACGTTGGGGACAATCGAATCCAGCAACTGGAGAGACCCACCGTAATGGGGTTTCCAGTGGGTATCGGGGTCTGGCATGTACAGGATAAAGCTCACTCGTCTCGACCCGATCACATCGTCGTGAGTCAACAAATGACATGTCTTGGTGTAAAGCTGGATCGATAAATCGGTCTTAACTCCAGATAACTTGCCGGCCCCGGTGACATGGGAGATGAAATCTCTGAAGGTTTGAGAGTAGATGGCGGACCGCAACTTGTAAATCGAGGGCAACCTCTTGAGCAACTCCGGAGGCATCGCCGATAGGTTGGCCAAATCTCCACTCTGGAAGACCTTGTAGATGTCGGTCTCCTTCTTGGTGAACTGGATCTCCTCCATGATTTCTCTACGGACGTCACGGAGAAGCTGGTCATCGATTAGGTTTCTTATCGTCCCCCATTTGTAAGGCTCTGAGTTCTTGATCTCGTTTCTCAACTTTTCCCTGTGATCTGGGTCAAAAACATGCGGTTGAAAGTAATATTTTGCCCTAGATTCTTCTTCTGGAGTCTGCTTGATGCTGATCTTCTTTCTACCACCACCGGTGTCCGTTGAAGGCCTTTTTTCACTCATCCTTGAGATAAAAGGTGATGATTTCATACTGAAAAAATATACGGTGGTTCGATTTTGTATGGTGAGTGAAGTGAAAAGTTTGAAGTTCTGAACAAAAGTTATACGATTGGGATCATCTTCCCAATACCATTACAAAGGTCTAAGCGGAGCTTTGATTTTCCCACAAAACAGTCACTTTCCAAAAACGGTATCTAAGCCATCACAAAATTTTCAGCATAACACCTCAATTTATCACCACTTTTTCGTACCGGACGCTTTAAATGAACGACTATTCGAGTGAGAATCCATACGGATCCAACGAGTCCTCCAAGGGAGACTTTTTCACGCAATTGCAGGAGTTGAAGGACGATTTGAGCGACTACAACTCCCTGATTAACCATCTTCAGCAGTTGCAAATTGCTGCCTTGAATGCGGTTGGTGTGGAAGAATTGGAGAATATCAAGTCCCAAATTGATAACACAACATCGAACTTGAGGGCCACTCAATTGGACGAAATTAAGCCAAAGTTGGAGTCTCTTTACCACTCTTGTGACGGTGACGGTGATAAACAGAACCAGGCCTCGAACTTGAGAAGTCAATTCCAGACCGCAATCAGGAAGTTTATGGAGGTGGACAATGCCTACAACCAGTCGAACTTGAACAAGGCGGTTGAGCAGTACCAAATTGTCAACCCCGACGCTTCCTACGACGAGGCGGTTGAATTTGTTAACCAGGTTGGTGACCAACAGGTGTTTGACGAAGCAATTGCGATGCAGAACAGAAAGGGAGAGGCACTGGGTGTCTTGGACGAGGTGAAGGCCAGACACCAAGAGATGTTGCGTACTCTGCAACAAACAAGCGAATTGAACCAATTGTTGAACGATTTGCAAGGTTTAGTCTTTGAACAGGACGAAGTGTTTGATACCGTTAATGAGAACGTGGCCAAGGCTGAAGACAAGTTGGAAAGAGGTGATGCGAATGTCATCAAGGCCAGAGACCATGCTAAGAAGGGCAGAAAGTGGAGATGGATTCTGTTTTGGGTTGTGGTGATTCTTATCTGTGCTATTGTCGGTGGTGTTGTCGGTGGTGTGCTTGGGTCAAGACACTGATCGCAACGAAGTTTATTTTATCCTTTTTGTATACTTAATTAGGCGAGCGAGCGAACGAACGAACGAGCAAACGAACGAAGTGAGTTTGCGAATAAGACAACGCGTTAGCGGTTAACCGCAAACTCACTTTTTATCTTTGCCAGTGAAATAAGGGGTTACCGGTGACGGGTTAAGTCATGCAGACGAGGAAGTGGCGAAAATCGTTGTCATTCCTTCCTTTCTACATTTAAGTTCTCTCAATTTGGGAGAACTCGATTGGCCCGTATAAGACAGGACCTCTAGGTAGTCTTTTCCTTGTATCATTAACCTGTTGGCCCACTTGCTTTGTCGGTGCTCCAAGAAAAAGTTGTCACAGTACTCTGACCAGGACAAAGTAATTAAGTTATTCTTCATGTACGGGTTTCCATAGAATAGAGTAATGTGAGACAGTATGTTATATACTACTCTTTTTATTTTCCTGTGCTTACTCTCTTCTTATTCACCAAGAAGTACCTGAGCGGCATCCTTTGAACGAAATCAAGCCAATAAAAGACCAGCTTATTTCAATTTCTCCCTCCCCCCCCTAGGGATTATCAAATCATTTAAATGCCAATGAGTCAGATCCGTGCTGTAGATGAACGAAGAAGTTGAATAATTACGTTAATACCGGTTTTGCTCATGAGAACATAAATTGTGTAACCGGATTGTGCGATGTAGTAAATTAGAACGATATAGGTCCAATATTGCATCAACACATCTATAAGGCTGTTGGCTAAGCTTGGTTGAATCAAATCATGTCCCACAATTGTCAGTGCTGCTAACATGAGCCGATTCACATGGCTTCTGGTTGATCATTAAAATCCCCATGAACAGTCTAAGCTCAGGAAACTCTCACCCCACCCTATCCAGTGCTAAACAACTGTCCACAAGAAATAATGTACACCTTATTGAAAGCGAAATGAGGTATTAACACTCACATTAGGTTAAGCGATGAGCCAATTTTAAATAACGGTAACCACCAGGAATTGGGTTTTAAAATATCCTCACTTTGTGGGTCTGCAACTGCTTTCAGTTGTTTGCCTAGTGCTATCACTTTAATCTAGAAGTTTAATGCTTGTTTTCCATTGGTACACTAATTATTTATTCACGACTAATTCCGCCGATTAGACCTATTAGACCCAATTTACCGTTACCAGTTGTAGTGGTTTCTAAATAACAATAATGGAAACCAAAAACATACCGAGAATCAAGCCAACCACCTTGAATCGGAGTTTTAAATTGGAGAATTGCTATTCTCAATTTCGAATCACAACACCTGCCACAATTTGACGACGCCAGGCAAGGAGGCAGCACCACACGGCAAAGTTGAGTCAAATCCATCAATCACCCATTTCCTGAAAACACGCTCTGGTTTCAATCATCGCATCCCATTCCGACGCGGATCCCAACTACACATGGCTCAACTCGCCACCCTACCCTCTTAAGTACACGTTATTATCAGCTGCAAAAGAAATCGTAAAAATAAACATCAAAAAAGCATTGACATCAAATGAACCACTATCAAATGAACAAAAACCGCCAACCCAACCCAACCCAACCCAACCAAAGCCACCAATCCACATCAACCTTCCATATCAGATGGAGAGGGGGTGAGTGTACCGGCGCCGGTGGAACCTGTTCTTTGCGCTAAGGCCGACACCCATGTGTGAAAGTCGCTCTCGGAACTGGCTCTGAACTTGAAGTTCTTGCTGGTTCTCAGAATCATGTTAGAGTGATCCTTACCCTTCAATCTGAAGCCCAGCTTACCCTTACCGGCTTCGTCAATGAGATCCGCATCCGGCAAGTAGATCACGAGGTTTGGATCCACGTTGTCAACGGTCTTATTTGGGAATCCCAAGAGATAGTTTGCTGGGGTGATGACTGCATACATGGCCTTGTATTCCTTCTTCAATAATCCCTCTCTCTGATAGATGTTGCCCTCGAGGACCGGGTTTGTGAGTGGATCGTGTTGGTTGTTGAAGATCACGTTGTGGAAATCTCTCTTGAGGGGATGACCCTGGGAAACCAATGGATTCAGCGTCAACTTTTCCACTCCGGAGGACAAGTCGGTTGCGTCCACGGCATTGTAACCCCGGGTGTATCCTGAGACCAAGGATCTGGAGTTCTTCTCGAGGAAGCTGTTCCACGACTCTTCAATCGACACCTTCGTCATACCATCGTTCAACTGGGTGTTGATGTTCATGCAGGCCCCATGGTAGGTGTTCATGAGAACGGTCAATTCTTGGAACACCTTCTTCAGCGTCGTCAAGATGAACGCCTCCAAGTCCCTGACGGAGGCCTCCAGCTTTTCCAAGAAGTCAACGCGGTCATTTGAGGCTCTGATCTGGATTGCCGCCTTTTCAAAGAGTGCTCTTTTCACGAGAAACGGGTCCTTCTTGTAGTCCACCTTACCCTTGACCTTCAACGCGTTGATGCTTACATTCAAGTCGTTGTTCGACTCCATTGTTGACTTCAACAATTTCGAGTATTCCTTGTTCGCTGCCACTGTGGAGGTCACCAACACCTTTCTCTTCTTCTCCACCTCGAGCTGAGCATTTTTCAGCTCAGGAAGAATCGAAGACGTCAACTTGTTCTCCAACTCCACCACGTTTGTGTACGAGTTTCCCAACTCTGTTCTCAACTGGGTGAAGAACGCGTTGATTGTCCCCTCGTTTTGGTCCTTGTTCACCTGCGATCCTGTCACGCCCTGGGCTGAAGAGCTGCTTTCAAAGTTAGGGATTCCTTCCACCAAGCCCTTGTTCAGGGAGTCGTGGCTCTTGATTGCCGTCGTTGCCATGGATCTGCGGCTCTCTGCGTAGGCCTCTAACGTCTTCAAAGCCATGAGGTACTTCTTGATTCTGTCGTTGAGGATCGTTGAAGGGTCTGGAAGCTTGTAGTGGAGGATATCATTTGGGTTCACCTCTCCAGCCCCTGACACCACAGACGTCACCGGAGTCAACGTGGTGGGAGACACCACAGGAGACAACGTTGGGGATGCATATTCTGGCGCAGGAATGTTCAGTTCTGCTCCTGACATTTGGTCGCACAAGGAACTCGTGATCGAGACGTCGCTGACGGTGATCTTTAGCCGTGGAGAGGAGGCCAAAAAAAAATCAGGTGATGATGTGATAAGCAAGGGCATGACAACGACGCAATTGCACCTCCAGGTGCAATTGAGTCTCCAACGTAAGTCAACTGTATAGCTAGGAATATGAACACCCCGCTGGCCTTTTCTACGTCTTAAAAGACGTCAGGAACCGTGAGAAAATCGCCTTTTGCTCCCTGAAGGTCTGATTTGCAAAAGAGTAAGTTCCACAAATACTACCAATTTTTCACACCACATTTACCTGACTTTGGCACCTCCAACACCAATGAAGCACTACCACCATTCAACCCAATATTTTTACTGCACTGAGCAGATGAGCGTGCTGAGCGGCTCAGCAGCTCAACATTTTTTAGCCTGCTATTCTTTTGGGTCAAACGCGTTGCCAACAATTCAGAAGCAACCACTCTCTTCTTCCCAATCACAAAATGAGACCAGAAGTCCAACAGGAGCTGTCCCACGTCTTGCTCACCGAGCTTTTGGCTTACCAATTCGCCTCTCCAGTCAGATGGATTGAAACCCAGGATGTCTTCCTCAAGGATTACAACACCGAAAGAGTGGTTGAAATCGGACCTTCCCCAACGTTAGCCGGTATGGCCACTAGAACCATCAAGGCCAAGTACGAGTCCTACGACGCGGCTTTGTCTTTGCAAAGACAGGTCCTCTGCTACTCCAAGGACCAGAAAGAGATCTACTACACTCCAGATCCATCCGAGTTGGTTGAAGAGGAAGCAGCTGCTCCTGTGGCTGCCGCCACTGCTCCTGCCGCTGCCCCTGCAGCTGTACCAGTTGCCGCTGCCCCAGTTGCCGCTGCTCCAGCCGCAGGTCCAGTTGCTGATGTTGCTGACGAACCTGTCAAGGCCTCCTTAGTCTTACACACCCTTGTTGCCCACAAGTTGAAGAAGTCCCTCGACGAGGTGCCAATGTCAAAGGCTATCAAGGATTTGGTGGGTGGTAAGTCCACCGTTCAGAACGAAATCTTGGGTGATTTGGGTAAGGAATTCGGTACCACCCCCGAGAAGCCAGAGGACACCCCATTGCAGGAATTGGCGGACCAATTCCAAGACACCTTCAGCGGTTCTCTGGGTAAACAGACCTCCTCTCTTGTCGCCAGATTGATGTCTTCTAAGATGCCTGGTGGGTTCTCAGTCGGTGCGGCCAGAAAGTACTTGCAATCCAGATGGGGGTTGCAAACCGGTAGACAGGATTCCGTTCTCTTGACCGCGTTGACCTACGAGCCAGCTTCCAGATTGGGGTCAGAATCCGACGCAAAGGCTTTCTTCGACTCCATTACCCAAAAGTACGCTGCCAAGGAAGGCTTGTCACTACAATCCGCTGCTGCAGGTGGTGCTGCAGGTGGTGCTGCAGGTGGCGCAGTAATTGACACCGCCGCTTTGGAGGCCGTCACAAAGGAATCGAAAACTTTGGCAAGACAACAGCTGGAAACCTTGGCCAGATACTTGAAGTTGGACTTGACCAAGGGTGACAAGTCCCTCATCAAGGAAAAGGAGGCCTCCTCCGTCTTGCAGGCGGAATTGGATTTGTGGGCCGACGAACACGGTGAATTCTACGCAAACGGTATCAAACCAGTCTTCTCCCCATTGAAGGCCAGAACCTACGATTCCTACTGGAACTGGGCAAGACAAGACGCTCTTTCCATGTATTTCGACATCATCTTTGGTAAATTGAGTTCCGTGGACAGAGAAACGGTTACCCAATGCATTCAGCTCATGAACAGAGCTAATCCAACCTTGATTAAGTTCATGCAATACCACATCGACCACACTCCAACCGAGAAGGGTGAAACCTACGAATTGGCCAAGAAGTTGGGTCAACAGATGATCGACAACTGTATCGAGGTCTTGCATAAGGACCCTGTCTTCAAGGACGTGTCCTACCCTACCAGTCCAAAGACCTCCGTTGATGTCAAGGGTAACGTCGTTTACGAGGAGGTTCCAAGAGACGCCTGCAGAAAGTTCGAGGAGTACGTCCTTGAAATGGCCCAGGGTGGTGAATTGACCAAGGTCGAGGAACCAACTATCAAGGAAGACTTGGCCAACGTTTACAAGGCTCTGTCCAAGCAAGCCTCTTCCAGCAACCAATTGAAGATCGAGGAGTTGTACAAGCAATTGATCGAATTTGTCGACAAGAACTCAGAAATCGAGACGTCCAAGTCCACCGCATCCGTTTTGGCCACTCAATCTCCAGAACCTGCTGGCGAAACAGACGAAATTGCCTCTTTGAAGGATTTCTCTGAAATCTCCGAACCAGCTTCTGCAAACGTCCCACCACAGACCATTCCATTCTTGCACATCAAGAAGAAGACCAAGCTTGGTTCCTGGGTTTACGACAAGCAAAGATCCGCCGATTTCCTTGACGGCTTGCAAAAGGGTGCTGTCAACGGTATCTCCTACAAGGGTAAGTATGCTCTTGTGACAGGTGCAGGTGCCGGTTCCATTGGTGCCGAGGTTCTCAAGGGTCTTATTTCTGGTGGTGCCAAGGTTATTGTCACTACCTCGAGATTCTCTAAGAAGGTGACCGAATACTACCAATCCTTGTACTCCAGATACGGTGCTTCCGGCTCCACCTTGATTGTCGTGCCATTCAACCAAGGTTCCAAGCAGGATGTCAAGGCCTTGACCACTTTCATCTACGATGACGTCAAGAAGGGCGGTTTAGGCTGGGATTTGGACTTTGTCATTCCATTTGCCGCCATTCCTGAAATGGGTATTGAAATGGATGGTATTGACTCCAAGTCCGAATTGGCCCACAGAATCATGTTGACCAACTTGTTGAGATTGTTGGGTGAAATCTCCCAAAATAAGAGGGCTAGAAACATCCAAACTAGACCTGCTCAGGTTGTTTTGCCATTGTCTCCAAACCACGGTACCTTTGGTTCCGATGGTTTGTACTCCGAATCCAAGTTAGCCTTGGAAACCTTGTTCCAAAGATGGTACTCGGAATCTTGGTCTACATACTTGAACATTTGCGGTGCCGTCATTGGTTGGACTAGAGGTACCGGTTTGATGTCCGGTAACAACATGATTGCCGAAGGTATCGAGAAGTTGGGTGTTAGAACCTTTTCTCAGACCGAAATGGCCTTCAACTTGCTTGGTTTGATGACTCCTGAAGTCGTGAGAATGTGTGAAGATGGCCCTGTCATGGCCGACTTGAACGGTGGTTTCCAATTCCTCGAAAACTTGAGAGAATATTGTAACGATTTGAGAGCCGATATCAACAACACTTCTGAAGTGAGAAGAGCCGTTTCCATTGAAAACGGTATTGAACACAAGATTGTTCTTGGTGATAACGCCGACGCTCCATTTAACAAGGCTGAGGTTCATCCAAAGGCTAACATGAAGTTTGATTTCCCAGAGTTGAACTCGTACGATGCCATCAAGGCGAAGGCCCCAGAATTGGAGGGTATGTTGGACTTGGACAGAGTCATTGTTGTTACTGGTTTTGCCGAAGTTGGTCCATGGGGTAACTCGAGAACAAGATGGGAGATGGAAGCCAAGGGTGAATTCTCTCTAGAAGGTTGTGTTGAAATGGCCTGGATCATGGGTTTCATCAAGTACTTCAACGGTAACATCAAGGGTAAGCAATACACCGGTTGGGTTGATGCTAAGACCAACGCTCCTGTTGATGACAAGGACGTCAAAAAGAAGTACGAAGAGGAAATCTTGGCTCACACCGGTATCAGATTGGTTGAACCCGAATTGTTCCACGGTTACGATCCAAACAAGAAGCAATTGATCCAAGAAGTTGTCATTCAACACGACTTGGATCCATTTGTCACCGACAAGCCAACTGCCATGCAATACCAATTGCAGCACGGTGATAATGTGGAAGTTTTCCCTGATGAGTCTGGTGAAGAATACACCGTTAAGATCTTGAAGGGTGCTCAATTGTACATTCCAAAGGCTTTGAGATTCGATAGATTGGTTGCCGGTCAAATTCCAACCGGTTGGAACGCCAAGACCTACGGTATTGGTGCCGATATCATCGACCAAGTTGATCCAATCACTTTGTACGTTTTGGTTGCAACTGTTGAAGCCTTGCTGTCTGCAGGTGTCACCGACCCATACGAGTTCTACAAGTACGTCCATGTGTCCGAAGTCGGTAACTGTTCCGGTTCCGGTATGGGTGGTGTAACTGCTATGAGGGGTATGTTCAAGGACAGATTCAGAGATCAGCCTGTTCAAAACGATATCTTGCAAGAGTCTTTCATCAACACCATGTCTGCTTGGGTCAACATGTTGTTGCTCTCCTCTTCTGGCCCAATCAAGACCCCAGTTGGTGCATGTGCCACTGCATTAGAATCTGTCGATGTTGGTGTGGAGACCATTTTGTCTGGCAAGGCCAAGATTGTTTTGGTTGGTGGTTACGATGACTTCCAAGAGGAAGGTTCCTACGAATTCGCCAACATGAATGCCACCTCTAACTCTATCGACGAGTTTGCTCACGGCAGAACTCCATCTGAGATGTCCAGGCCTGCCACTACCTCCAGAAACGGTTTCATGGAGGCGCAAGGTTCCGGTATTGAAGTTTTGATGACCGCCTCATTGGCCTTGAAGATGGGTGTTCCAATTTATGCCATTGTTGCCATGACTTCCACTGCCACCGATAAGATTGGTAGATCCGTTCCAGCTCCAGGTAAGGGTATTTTGACCACCGCTAGAGAATACCAGGGTGACGTGAAGTACTCCTCCGCTAAGTTGGACATCAAGTACAGATCCAGACAATTGAAGATGAGAGTTAGCCAAATTAACCAATGGACTGAGGATGAATTTACCTACATCAAGGAAGAAGCTGATGCTTTAGCTGCTGAAGATGCCTCATTTGATAAGACCGCCTTCTTGGCCGAAAGAACCGAGGAAATCGAAAGAGAAGCCGTCAAGCAAGTCAAGGACGCTCAAAGACAATTCGGTAACGAATTCTGGAAGAACGATCCAAGAATCGCCCCATTGAGAGGTGCTTTGGCCACCTTCAACTTGACCATTGATGATTTGGGTGTCTGCTCTTTCCACGGTACCTCCACGAAGGCCAACGATAAGAACGAGTCCGCCACAATCGATAAGATGATGAAGCACTTGGGTAGAACCGAAGGTAACCCAGTTTACGGTGTTTTCCAAAAGTACCTCACAGGTCATCCAAAGGGTGCTGCTGGTGCCTGGATGTTGAACGGTGGTATCCAAATCTTGAACTCTGGGTTGGTCCCAGGTAACAGAAATGCGGACAACATCGACAAGATCTTGGAGGACTTCAAGTACGTCCTTTTCCCATCCAGATCGATTCAAACCGATGGTATTAAGGCTGTTTCCGTCACGTCATTTGGTTTTGGTCAAAAGGGTGGTCAAGCCATCATTGTCAACTCCGACTACTTGTATGCTGCCCTTTCTAGGGAGGATTACGAAGCTTACAAGGCCAAGGTTGAAGCCAGACACAAGATGTCGTACTCTTACATGCACAACGCCATGATCAATAACACCATGTTTGTTGCCAAGGACAAGGCTCCCTACACCGACGACCAAGAACAACAAGTCTACTTGGACCCATTAGCTAGAGTTGAAAAGAACAAGGAAGACAAGCTTATTTTCACCGATAAGGAGCTTCAAAGAAGTGGTAAGTACATCTCCTCTTCTGCTCAAGAGACTGCTAGGGCTCTCACCTCATTGGCAACCTCCCAGGTCGGTTCCAAGGGTGTTGGGGTTGATGTGGAGATGATTTCTGAAATCAACATCGAAAATGACACCTTCTTGGAGAGAAACTTCACTGCTGGTGAGATTGCTTACTGTTCCAAGTCCGCCAACCCAAGAGCATCATACGCCGGCACTTGGTCCGCTAAGGAGGCTGTCTTCAAGTCCTTGGAGGTTGAATCCAAGGGTGCAGGTGCCTCTTTGAAGGACATTGAAATTGTCAGAGATTCCAAGGGCGCTCCAACCGTTCAATTGGCTGGTGTGGCCAAGTCTGCTGCTTCTAAGAACGGTGTTAAGAACGTCAAGGTTTCCATCTCTCACGACGACATCCAATCTGTTGCTGTCGCCATTTCCGAGTTTTAAGGCTTTATAGTTGATTAATTATCTTCAGTTTAAAGAATGGGTATCAGTATGTGAGTGAGTGCTTTAAAAAGGGTTCGGCCATCGATTGTCGTGGCATTCTAATCTGGGTGCTGAGCCAAATTGGAGACACGTACAGGGTCTCTTCAAAAGACCCAACTGAGAGGACTCAGTTGCTTTATCAGTTCCTGGTTACCACTACCAGCCATGATCAGCCATTTCCACTCCTGGTCATGACATCTTATTTCACTTTATTACTTTAAAATCAATATAAAAGGTCGTGACTTGCAAATACATATAAAAAGAGATGTTATATTTTGGGATACTCAAACAAACCAGCTGAATGTTGTAACTTAATAATCTTGGCGGAAAGGAAGGAAGAAGGGTATTTCGTTAGGTGGAATTTTATCAATTTTTTGTTTTTGTATTCATATCCATTAAAGCAATAGCAGCCAGCTCCTCGTCGGCCTTTCTGGCCTTAGGGCCTGGAGCAGGACCCCTCCCATCGAAATTTGGCCCAGGAGAGGTCAAAACCGAGGAGGATTGTCTTGATTTTCTCAACGAATGGGCTCCTAGGGCCTCCCAGTCCTCCTCGTCGGTGTAGTCGTCGTCTATGGCATTCTCATCCACATTAGCTGCCTTGGTTGTTCGCAAGAAGGACTGTTTGGCGGATTGGTTTGAGAACGAGACTCTGTGTTCCGATATTTCTATGGGGGTTTCGTCCAAGGCTGCCTCGAGGGTGTGTTGGGTGGTGGAGGATCTTGGTTTCCTCGCCATGGTGGGCTTAGTGATTCCTGCCACGAAGGATGGCCTTCTGGAGGAGGTCATTGATCCTGATCTGATCTGTTTGTTGACTGAGGTGGAGGAGGATCTCGGATGTAGTCTGCCGTATATCGAGTGGTCTTGGTGCAATGGGGGAGAAAGGGAGTTGGAGTCCTCAATATCCTCGTCTTCGGACATTGAAGACGAGGATTCGATTGCTTCGTCCAGGGCTTCGTAGCTCAGAAGCGAGTTACGAATGTTCTGGATTGGCAGCAGGGTTGGCGAGTGTGGCATCTTTAGGTTGTGTTCGGTGTGAGGGTTTGTGATGGATTCCCTACGGATGGCGGCCGAAGAGGAAGCTCGTTTTGGTTTCCCCTCACGGGTGTCGTCGATGTGTTGTTGTTGCTGTTGTTGTTTGGCGTTTGCGATTCTCTGTTTGACCGCTTCTGGGCCGACAATTCTCGCCTCCCATTGACCCCACCCAATCTTCTCAAACACAGCACTGGTTTCCACGTCTCCGCTTTCCAGGGAGGCCATGATTAACCGTCTTTGCTTCGACAACGAAAGGTTACCAAAGGTGGGAACCTGTGCAACCAAGTGGGCGGTCAAATGTCTGATGGGCAAGGGACCCTCCCTCAACAATATAGAGGCAATTCGGCCCGCTGTGATCTCTCCAGCAGCGGCAATACCTTCTGGGGAGGAGGTTGAGACAAGGATCTTCGGCTCCTCATTGGACAGCCTTCTTGGCTTTGATCTTTTGCCCTTGGGCTTCAAGTTGGGGGCACTGAGGTTCTCTAAGTGATAATCAAGACCTCTAGGCTGGGAAGACACCTCAGGAGAGTGAGACTTCATCTTTAGTTCGCCCGATAAGGGAGATTGAGAAGACCTGGCGGATTCCAATTTGATTGCGGCGGAATCCGAGCCGGAAAAGTTGGCACGGGGTTTTCCAGGGTCTGAGAAGCCCGTGTGTTCAATCTTGACGTGTTCCATTGGGTTCTGCGTCTGCAATGGTGGTATTTCGATGAAAGAAGGTGGCATCAACACAAGGTTGAAATTTTTAACGGTTTGAGTCACGGTTGATAGGCCATTGTTTATTAGCACCCAACAATGCGCACCACGTGAGGGTCCAAAATAAGGCTCAATAGGATGCACACGGTGGTGGCCACGCTGTGGCGGAAATCAGGCCGGTTTGAGGCGGATTTGGCGGAGATGGGCCGTCGATTTACATAATTGGAGATTTTAAAGTATATACTAAATCAAATCAATGACTTACAAAGAAGGGAAGTTCTTTTCGGTCAACTTGTTGACGGCCTTAGCGGCAGGCTTCTTGGATCCCTTTGCAGGCTTGCCAGCTCTTGGCTTGAACTCTCTTGGGGCTCTGTCGTCCTTTGGACCGTCGAAGGTGAATTCGACGTCGAGGATCTTCTTTTCCTTCTTGTCCTTCTTGGCCTTGGACTTCTTCAAGCCGGTGGCCTCCAACATGATTTCGACGTCTCTGACGATCAATTGGTCTGGGTTGATTTCAACAACGGTTTCCTCCTTGACAGCCTTGTTAGCGTTCAATTGCTTGAAGTAGTCGGCAGCAGAGGTCAATTGGACCTTTGGAGTGGCGTCTTCTTCGGATTCCTCAGCAGCCTCGGCCTCAGCATCGGCTTCAGCTTCTAATTGAGATTCTGCTTCGTCACCCAACTTGGTCTTTTGGCTCTTGGCGGTCTCGGTTCTACCGGTTCTGGAGTGTCTGTCGAACTTCTTGTCCTTGGCACCCTTTCTTTGGGTCGTGGATGGTGCGGATTGGTCTCTGTTCTTGTTTTGGAACTTGGCACCCGCCTCGTTACCACCGGCTCTTGGCTTGCCACCCTTGGACTTGGCCTTGTCGGCCTTTGGTGGAACACCGTCCTTCTTGGTGGACTTTTGTGGAGCGACAATCTCCTTTGGAGCAACAAAGACTGGTTCCTCGTCGGTAACGTCGTTACCTAACAATGCGTAAAGGTTCTACCAGGGTTAGTATTTGTTGAGTGAAAAATCATCCTTGAGGAGTGGGTTTGATCGGGAAAATGAGCGGGTGGTATGTTCAAGAGGTGATATTGGGTCTGGTGGCGACCAATTGTTGTTTTTCTGCTAAGAACCATCAAATACCCGCATCTTTTGACCATTCACATCGATTGGTTTAAATGTCTAATTGGTGTCCAAATTTCAAATTTCAACTTTGTAGCAATAACTAAACATGTAATCCAGCAATGCACTCACTCCAAAACGTCAACAACATACCTTGTTATTGAAAGACATGGTCTTCTTTGCTATAATGAGAGTCAAGCGTCCGACGTTCGCAGGCGGAATTTTTTTTTCAGTGTGCCCATTACGTAAGCCCCCCTCACACCACATCATGACGAATTGCCTATTTTGACAGTTGGCCGAAAAGCAGTCACAGCAGCTTCCTGATTAGGCAATTTCCTTGATATCACCAGCAAGCGCAGCCATTTGGTGGTCAACTGGGGTGGTGATCGGTGTTCCGTGGCTAAGTAGTTATCTGTGTGGCGGATGTTTTTAATCGAAAGATCGTGAACAAGCAAGGCAAATTTGTCAGTGGTTGTGCTCTTTGATAAGTTGATAAATGAACGATGTGGGTTATAAGTGGTATCGGTACTTTGGTCAACCGTGTAACTTAAGACAAGCTTGGGAAGAAGGATAAGCAGTTTACCATAAGAATTCGATTGATTCTACGAAAGCGGTGAAAGAATAGCCTCGCATGGGGCAAGCATTGAAGAGAAATGTATTTATATCCGTTTCCAGTTCCAGTTGAGACTGCTGAGGACCTGAGGGTATAGGGGATTTTTATAGGGGAATTTACTGGGAAGGCGATTTGCGGTTTGACAAACGGATCGTAGTAAATTCGATGACAATCGCCACGGGAGCCCAGCTTAAGTGGCGCTAAAAATGATTAAATGGGGTAGTTCCAACGCCACTGAGTGGGGGTAGTTGCGTTTTAACTCCAAATAAATGCACCTTGCAGGGAAATTATGGTTTGAATTGAAACAGCCACTAGTGTGTGCTAGGGGTAGTGTTTGCTCCATTCCGCAGAGGTTGCTCCGTTTCAAATCCAAATAATTGGTATCGGTACGGGTACTTCTGTAGAACAGTTGGTATGTCATTCCAACAAGGGCTGTGAATGATACAAAACCAAAACTCGTTGGCCGTTTGAGAAAGTAATTTCAAAGGAAGTTAGACCATCGGAATGGTCACTTAGACAGACCCATGTTCATCTTTGAGCAGTGGCGCATGTACATGCGCCACCTCATCCACTTGCAGAATCAACTCTCGCAATTGGCATGAATTCCGTCTATATCACTACTGAAACAATTTCCAATGGGACAAATTCATCAGTTATTTGATTCCATTGACAAGAAACACAATTCTTCCGGAAAGCATTGGGATATTCAATGCTAAATGACAACGTGGCTGTAATACACTCATTTTCTCATACTGGCAGGATATTTCAAGGTCCAATCACTGATTCTAAACCACAGCATATGGGATAGACCATCTACTTTAACCCATGGTGGATCTAGTGACACGTTCCAGGTAAATTTCCCCACCAGTGACTTCTGCACGTGACCTGGAATTTAACATTTAATAAACCAATTCCAATTTAGTTATTGGAATCCAAAGGCTTGCTTTTGATATTGGGGATTGTTTAGGTGTTGAACTATTGCACTTCAAGACCAATTAAAGGGTGACCTTTCTCTTGATTACCTAATTTTATTGTTCTTACGGACTCGGAATTCTATCACATAATCTGATTCACGGTGGGTAATTGGCGGGTCAACATACAGGTGAGGGCTGACGAGCCAAATGTGAGTTCCCCGAAGAAGATCGAAGTTCAGGCCACAGAATTTAAAGATCGTTACATGTAACATTGAAGAAAGTGGGTTACAATGATACTGGAATCAGTTGGTTCCCAGAATACGGAAACAAGTTTAAAGGAATTTATTGAGGTTCAACTGTTGACAATTCCACTTTCCTAGTTGGTTGTCTGCTTCATTCAACTGATCAATGATGCATGATCATGCGCCACTTCCTACCATAGAAATGGCATTCACAAGTCGCTGGAATTCCGTCGAATTTGTTGATGGAACCAACCCCAGATACAAAATGCTAAATGGTATTGAAATTTTACAATAATGGGCTTTCTCCAGCAATAAAACACCAGGTAATAATTGCTTAAATATGACTGGTGGTTACTTTGTGCTCATGCGCTCATGCATTGGAGGAGATTGACATTGCCATAAAAGAAGGGTAGGATAGTAATCTAGTAAATGGAAGTATATTAACAGGACAGCTTTGTGGTTTACCAATGTTGAAACGTACATGCAAGGAAGTTATGATATCGGTCGATTACAACAAATTGCATACTCAATGATAGCAGGGTGTGCACGAATTGAACATCGTTTATTAAAAAGGAAATGGGTGCATTCAGTGATCTCAAATAGGGAACTGATAACATCTGCAACAATTAATCCGAATGCATTATTTAGAGCAGAAACAAATTTTAGGCTTGATACAGTGACGATCCATTGTAATTGATTCCTATTTAACAATGGATATCAGTGAAGAGTAATCACAATTCAGGACCCTTTTAATTTTAAACAGGTCTCCATAAGAATAGTATAGTTGGGATCTCATCTTTGACCCACTCACAACAGACAAAAATGAAAGGTTGTAAGACATCAGCGACTTTCACCTTAGCGGATGCCTTTGTGACAATGGATTTAGTACTTGACCCTCAAATGACACCCCAGGCTATCTAAGGATGTACGAAACATCAGCTTTGACAATCTGGTTGAGTCATCTAATTAATGGATCATATTTTGCTGTTGTTGATTCCGTTTCCGTCTCCTCAGTAAACCCCCTCACCTCTTCTCGCCTCGTTCACCGAAATACCACAGTGTCTTCTTCGCACTAACTACATTACCGCCTTGACCGAATAATTTTTCTTTGATATTGTCATTTAAGTAAATAATTACAATGTCTTCTTCAAATAAAGACCTCTAATACACGCCTTATCCCATCTCAAAGCCATGCACTTAACTAATTCAAGTGCATCACACGCAAGCTCACTTCATTGGAGAGTGCGCAAAATGGATTGCTCATATGCTCAGCTTTGGTCACTTCCAATTATACTGGCACCGACTCCAACATAATCATCACCAACTCTCTTAAAGAAGCCGCCAATCACACTCCGAAGTTCTTGAACACCTCCACAGGAACCCAAAAGTGCCAAAACGTGCGAGTAAATGAGGGGACACACCCTCTTGAAATCCCCGTCTCTAAACATCGTCAATACCTGGAGAATTTGACCATAAACCGGCAGCCAGCCCCTCTTGATATCATCGCTTTCAATCAAGTTGGCCAAATTGTTGAATACCTCCAAGGACAAATCGATCAACGTTTGACCCAATTGGTCCCTCATTTCATCCTCGATCTTTTCCCCATCGCAGTACAAGTTGAATAATATCTTGACGTAAAGTAAAATGGATTGAGTCTCTTGTTTTCTCAAATTTGGCAAGTTTTCAACCAATCCGGCATTCCAAACCCTCATTCTTAACTTGGAATCCAAGTTGAATTTATGAGCAAACTCATAACTGGAATAAACAGATTCCGAAATTGAAACCAAACTCTTCACTGGAATTGCATAATAGAAGTCGTAGCTCTCCATCAAGTCGTAAACCAACTCAATAACGCAATATTGATGACGACATTTGCTAACAATTTGGGAAGCCAGCGCACTTGGAATGAACCCGTTCGCATTTTCCTCCTCCTCCTCCTCATCATCATCATCCTCTTCAATCCTTATACCACGTAACTTTTCGGCCTGTTCCAATAACTTCATATCAAACAACTCCTTAGGTGAACTTTTCGTGAATAAACTCCTCATGGTGGTCTCAATTTGAGCCCAGTGACCCTGATCAAACTTGGCCAAATTCAACAATAAAAAGTCCTTAATTGACAGTAACCCACTCTGAGATATTGGATCCTTGCTGTGTAAGATGCAAACCGTCAACAAGTTCAAATATCCATCCAACTGGCCCTTCAAATTATCAAAAAAGTTGGTGAACAGCATGATCATCCTCTTTAATGCCTGTAATAAGGTCGTTGATAACCAAACCCAATACTCTTCCTCCTCAGCATCGTTGGAATCCAGCTTGTTAAATATTGGGAACAACAACTCATCAACCACGATCTTCCAAAAGTCGCTATCAAAATGAGTACCATGATTTGCCAAGGAATCAAAAAGATAATTCAAAGCCAGAGACCTCACCTCCAAATCAGTGGCATTCTCAATAACCGCATCGTAGCATTTTAGTAACGGCAACCACATCTTAACCAGGTATTCACAACCTCTGCCCAAATCGACATCCTTACCAACCTTATCAACCAATTTATTAACAGTAGTCAAGGATCTCAAATTGACCTTTTGGAAACGTGGATTCATCGCATATTGACTCAAGCAGTCAACAAGGGATTCCAATGCACCCTCGTTGACAATCCCTTCCATTTTACCGTCAATGATCCTTTCAACCAATCTAAAACCCTCCATAACAAACTTTTCACTGTTGATATTTCTACCCACGCTGGACAAGATCTCCAATAACGTCGACCACCCGGATTTGATCTGCTTTTCTTTCTTAACAATCAAATATTGCACACAATTCAAGACCATTTCCTTGACCTCCAAATCATCGTTGTGTTGAATCGTATAATCAAACGGTTTAAGGAATTCCCTTTGAAACTTGAAATGGGCCAACTCTTCAATATCAAAGAACCTTTCAGCCAACTGTCGTAGAGAATCCAACGCAAAAAAAGCAACCTTCTTATTCTTTGAGCATCCAAAATAGTTGAACTCCTCATTCAAGATGTTCCATAACTTGGACCATTCCAATTTGATTCTACTCATATTGTAGTAACAAACATCCACCAATTTTTGTAGAGAAAACAAACGTGGCTCGTTGGATCCAACTGAAGATTCAATCTCCTCCTGTGCAACCTCAACAAGGCATCTAACATAATCGAAAATACCATCACCTTCAATCTCGGAAGATCTGCTGAAAACTTTATCAATTCTCACTTCCATTTCCGTCGTGTTGATCATGAAGGCCATCTCAGTTGGCAACTTTTGGTTCTTATAATGTTGGAATGCTTGCTCAGATGCAGTTGGCTTCTTACTATTAAAGAACCCCCACGATGAAGCCTCGTTAGTGCTGCGTGACACGTCCATCGACTTCTTGAACCTGGCATTCATTAAATCCGGAACCGAGTTTGAATCAACACCCTTTGCCAACAACTTCAATCGCTCCATTTGGGAAATGACTGTGAAGATATCCTTCCATGAATCTTTCAATTGGTTCGAATTGACGGCAATTTCTAACAAACTCTCAATGGCCAAGATGTTCTTCATCTTGATTGCCTCTGGGTTATCGATATTCGTCAATCTGGTGATTGCATTGACGAAGGCAATCCTAGCAACGTCAAAATCGAACAAAGAAGAAATATGGATGGAAATCATTATACCATCCAATAAATGATTGCTCACCTCCAAATCATCCAGTTCACCAAAGGGACCGGATAATCCTGCCAATAGAGACATCCAAACTGTATCGAACATTAACCTCAATAGTTCCAAACTAATGCCTGCATCCCCCACCTGGTGGAATACCGCGCCTTTAGATCTAAGTAAAGAGAAGGCTTGCTCGGTTTTATCCGCAAGGGCCTGTGAAGCCTTCACGTAAGCTTCACGATAGGCACTTTTATTTCCAAACAATCCAATTGGATTGGCGGTGAGAGTAGTGGTCTCAGCAGAGGATGAAATCAAGGCTGCGTCCTGCTCGTCTTTTAAAACGATCTCATCATCTCTGATATCATTAAAGATTGATTCCAAGAGCTCTGGATCGACATCCTTGCCATTGTCAATACCTCTGTTATTCTTTATGAACTCATCCAAAGTCATTCTCTTCTTAACTTGTTCAGAGTGTTGATCAGTATTTAACATGATGATAGAGTATGATAGCACATAAGCTGTGTCGGCCTCTTCAAAAGTATTTGGGTTGTCATTGACGTACCTTTCTGCAAATTTCAACATGAATCTATCAATCACTTGGGATTCACCAGGCAATCTAAAGTTTTGGAGGAAAGTTCTCAATGCGGTGACCAAATTCAATCCATGGAAATCCATCAAATCAACAAATGCATGCATGAACAAGATGTTCTCGTCCTTGGATCCGCCCAAATACTCACCGATTTGTTTCTTATCCAAGTTTTCTGTCTCCAATAAGAACTTGGCAACAGAGACAGCGTCCGATCTTTTGAGGAATCCATTTTGTTCCAAATTGGAAATACCCCTTTTAGGGGAAAAGTTGAATAACTTGACACCTTCCAACAGGGCCGTTTTCTTTTGCTTCAAGTTTTCAAATTGGGTGGATGAGTTGGGGGTATCGTCACCAGCATTGACGGATCCCAATGAACTTGCAACATCAGATCCGTTTTGTTGTTGAATTGAAATGACTGAGGCCCTGGTAGTGGCTGAAACATTCTTCAAATCATCCAAAGTGTTGGACCTGGACCTAGTTGGTTCTCCTTGGCCTAGCACCAGAGGTTCACCAGTAGCAATATTCAACTCTTTCAGAAAATCGACCACAGCTTCTATGGCCTTCATCTTCAATCCATATTCAATGGGGTATGTGATGTTCAATTCAGGATTTGGACATTGACTTGGTAATTTCGAAACATTCAACTCGGGAACATTTGTCAAATCTAATACGGATATACGTGACTTCGAGGTGGTCTTATAATTCATCAATTGTTGGTTTGTCAATTCCCCCCCAACAATCCTCGTCACGGAATTATTGGTCAAATACGTTAAAATTTCCTCCCATAAGTTGGGCAACGAAGGATCACAGTCGTAATTCAAATACAATTCTAGGAATAACTTTGATTCCCCGCATAACCTCTGGATCACATCCAGTAGGTATCTCCTCTGAAAAGGAGTTGAGTTCTTCATATCGCTCACAGGGAAGTATATTTCCTTCAAAAAGACGGGAATCTCGAACTTGAACTGAGCTCTCAATTTGGAGATGACCAAATAGTAAATTTCTAACGTCACCTCATAAACGGTGGGGTTCTGAGATGCGGCATTTCTTAGGATTGTCAAGCACAATGATTTCTTGATCCCCTCAACAAGAGAAGTTTCTTCTTGATCTGTCAGATTGAATAGCAAGTTTGTACCGTTTGCAAACAAATCGCTATAATTGACGAGGATCCAGTAGATGACGTGTAATGCCAACAACTTCGATCTCATATCTTGGGATCTCATGTCGACGTTGTCCACATCGACATTTTTAACCGCCAGCTTGTTCATCGTTCTCACAATCAAGACCGCATCCTTCACGTAGAGCTTATCGTTATCGGAGCCGAAGATTTCCTCGTTGGTCAGCTGGACCTTTTCTGGCTGCTGGTCTTCCAATTGAGCTAGGGTGAGGATATTGTTGGTATCATTTTGACTCTTAATTTCATTCTCTTTTGTAACGTCCCTTGAGTCTTGAATTTTTGTCACCTTTTCAAATATACTACCTATCACTTGGATGAGGGTGGCTTGTGCCACGGCTTGGTTTCCCGGCGTTAGGGACATCAAAAAGATGTTGTAGATCTGTCGGATAGCTGGCATCAACACTTTCCCATGAACAGGCATTGACTCGTTACTGATAGCACCTGATAACACCTTGATGATTTGTAACTCGATTTGGGGGTCTGTTCCCTCCCCTTCAAACGTTGAATTCACTGCCAAAATTGCGGCCTCAATCAACAACATCGTTCCATCGGGTGTTTCTTCGCTTACCGGAGCATCCACATATGTTGCCTGGTTGAAGATGTTGAAAGTGAAGATCTTTCCCAAACAATCCAAGACCAACAATTTGGTCTGAGTTGTTGTCTTTTTACTATTGCATACCATTCTTAGAGGTTCAAAAATCGCCTTTTCCCTCGGCATTGTACCTGCTTTGAGAGTTTCGATCACCGTATGACATTTCACAACAATATCCTGATGTTTTTTCATGATATCTTTCAACTGGATCAGCTGATCAAATGAGGACTTCAGGATCGTGATATTTGCACTCGTGCTACCCAAACTTCTCGAAGACATTGAAAGACGTCTATTGGGGTCGTCTGATTGGTTGTGTGTGGTTTCAATTCCCGAACACGGTTCCACTTCGGATTTAATACTGTCAATTGTTTCTTCCTTCCTAGCTGTCGTATCATTTCCAACATCTTCGGCAGCAACGGCACCATCATCGACATCTTCACTGACCTCTATTGTGGGCACGGGGCCATCACTGGCAATCACAGCGGTGTCGTAGGATTGATCCGAACGTGTGTCTTCTGATGCCAATTGAGCTTCTCCGGACGCGTTTTTCCGCGCCAAAACTCCGCCAGGGGAAGTTTGGCTCTGGATTTCATCCACGCTGCCATTTTCAGAGACATCTGGCACCTCTGACATCTCTTTTGAAGCAATCTACTTGATGAATAAGAAGATGGCCAGCGAAGGCCGCAGTATAAAAAGTTCTCAAGAAGCCTATAAAAAGTGCTCATGTGCTCATGTGGTTAGTAGGGGACTCAGGAATGCGGGATGTCGTTAGAAGGAATTGCGGTTAGACAAAAGAAATGAGATTGTTGGGACGTCTGCTTTGTAGTAGAAGTTTTTGTTTAACTGTGGAGACATTTTTGAAGAGATGGGATTGTTCTATGGAAGATCCTAAGTCAACATAAATAGGTTATGGCGAATCAGCAACGGGGTGAGCTTGTAAGTACATATGTAAAAATAGATTGTGAACAAAATAGGTTATCAATGGGATTTTTCCTATTTTCAATAAACTGTAAGTATGTGTCTTGTATGGTGAAAGTTGTTTTAATGGATAAAGACATTAATCAAAAAGATGCAAAGCAGTTACCGTTACTCAGTCTAGAATAAAAGTAACTTGTTTAAAAATCAACAAGAAGACTTTTGTCAATGGACCGATGATGATTTTTTATAATGACAGCACAAACAATAGGATTGACGACACTAGGAAACGATTGAGTTCATTTTCGCTACAGAGAGAAACGCGCTTGTTTTATTGGTTACAGTCTTTGACAGGAGCACGTACCTTGATCACAAACTCACTTCGTTCTTTTGCTCGTTTGCTCGTTTGATGGTTTTCTCGTTCTTTTAATAAATCGATTACAATTATTATACCAATAATACTTAACTTGCTTTATTTTTTGTGAAGAAAAATAAATGAGGGGATGGGGTGGGAAATAGTAAATCAAACAAACAAACAAACCAATAAAACAAAGAAAATTCATCAAAACTCCAAAGACTCACTTGATTAAATCCAATATCTGCTGGGTGAGAGATATGATTTCCTGGTTGTTATCACCCTGGGATTCCCCCCCGGTCAGGTTAGTTAAATCAATCGCACCTTGGTTGATATCACTCTTGACCAGGTCCCTGATTTGGGAATCATCGGATTCCAAAAGTTGCATAACGGTCCAGAGAGCAATATGCTCAAAGGTGGGGTTGGCACTCTTTAGGAAGTTTGTTATGAACCCTTTGATGCCGGAGTAGTTTGCCAAGATGACCTTATAATCCTTTATTCTGGAACACAAGTTGGCCAGAGCGGCGGCGGAGTTTCCGCTGACTTCGGGATTTTCACTCTGAGTCAATGGAATTAGCACCTCGATGATGCCCATTTCTAACAACTTTTCCTTCAATTCATCAGCCAATGCAAGGATTGCAAAGCAGGCGGATATTTCACTTTGGACGTTTTGTTGGGAATTCAAGGCCATATCCTTCAATTTCTTCACTGCGCCCGCTTCCACCAAAGACATTCTATTTCTTTCGCTGCTTGCCGCCAAATTTCTCAAACTGGACACAGCATGACATTGAATTTCGGTATTGTTCTGATAATCAACGAGATCGACAAGTGGCTTTAGGAATCCTGCCTCGATTATTAGCGCTTCATTGAGAGGATGAATTGAGATGTTTCTAATGCATGCAACTGCTGCCAAGACCAACGGTTCGTGTTGAGATTGTAACAATTGAACCAACAATGGTAACCCACCGGCCCTAACAACTTCCAACTGATAGGAGGAGTCTGAGGCCAAATTTCTCAACGCTAGCGTGGCTTGGCATTGGACTCTTGTCGATTCCGAATCCATCAAAGTCACCAACTTGTTGACTAGCTCCTTTTGGGTCAGTGATAACGCGTTTCTGTTCTCCTCATCAACGGCAATATTCGACAATGCGGTCGTACAATAGTATTGGATATCGGGGTCCTCGCTGGAAAGTAGGTGGATTAGCACCGGCACCGACCCTGCTTCCACCAACTCCTTTCTATTTTCGTAGGAATGGGTCATATTCAACAAAGCACCTGTCGCGTTTCTTTGGACTCTCAAGTCGGGAGAGTTTGCCAACTTTGTCAATGGTACCAACGCCCCCGACTTGGCAATCTTCGTCTTATTCTCCTCCTGTGTGGCCAAGTTGGTTATGCAACCAACCGCGTTACACTGCACCTCGATATTCGGACACACCATTTGTCTTATCAACGGAGTCAAACCCCCCATTTCCACAATTAAGACCTTATTTTCGTCGTTGACCGCCAAATTCCCCAACGCTGCGCATGCTGCCCTCTGGACCTCCTGATCGGTACTTTGCAGCAAGATTAAAATCGGTTCTAAAACATTCCGAGAAACTGGCCTAATGTCCTTTTCTGTTATCTCAGCAAACGCCAATGCTGCACTGCGCTGTAGGTCAATATTATCGGAGTATACCAGCGTGGAAAGCGCCTTGAGAGGCCCATCTGAAAAGAAGTCCACTCCTGTTCTGTTCTCTAAATACTCCAAAAGAGATGAAATTGCCTCTCTTTCGTTATCCGCCAATAGCTGTGGGTAAAGAGTTTCGTCTTCAGGTCTCCGAAGGCAGGAGCAGCACAATCCCATCGCGGTGGATCCTGTTTTGTTGATGAAGAAGAAGGCAAAACTCGAAGTGAGAAAAAACGAGAATCGCCATCGCGATAGGCATTACAGATATGAAGTTAGGGTACAAGGTGGGGGTATTAGGTGGTTTAGCGGAGGTGAATGATATCATAGTAGTTGAGTTGTGAGATTGACCAATTATTAGAGTGGAGTAGGCTTTTTCGGGATGTAAAAACGTGAAGTTTAAGGCATGAAAGTTGGTCAACTGGATCATTGTTTTTAAAATATGGCGAATAAGAAGTGTGTGTGGTGGGTTCGGTGAGAATGGCATATTGGGAGTACGTTGAGACTAGCGGAGCATGCCAATTAGATGAAAGGTGATAACAATAATTGTTTTATTATTTGGAGGTTAGGAGCCAGTGAGATGAGAATAGGAAGGTGATGAAAATTGCAAAGACA
This sequence comes from Saturnispora kantuleensis, assembly GCA_030557035.1. Lineage (NCBI taxonomy): Eukaryota > Fungi > Ascomycota > Pichiomycetes > Pichiales > Pichiaceae > Saturnispora > Saturnispora kantuleensis. The sequence continues at coordinate 132,880 of JAKTVD010000007.1, read as the reverse complement.
TGGGACACGTAGGAGGTGTAGTGGAGTGTTGTTTATGATGACAACTATTCATCTTTTGCCGGTGGCGCAATTTAAAGATATACCAAAATGGCTTCAATCCGGTGGTCTTAACATAGGTTGGCACATCACTCTTAATAATAGTAACTTTTGGTTTTTTGGAAATACAAAAGAAGTTGTTATGCCATTGAACGGGGGAGAAACGGTTGAAGCAGGGATGGTCAATAAGGAACAATTAGATTTATTCATTTTATCCGGTCAATATATCTTGCATATTAATGGACATAATAATATGGGTTGACTTGCATCTCCATCTATGTGGATATGGACGTTTGAACTGTTCAAGAAACAAAGAATCCACCATGAGCTCATGAGCGCTAACCAGATGAATGCGCCTCGTCGACGTACCAATTGTTACGATTGAAGTGGGAATCCAGTTGGTAAAAGTGCGACTGGCGTATGCGTTCTCATGATGTTTGCTTTTCTGACAACATCTTGTGGCTTTAAAGGATCGCACGGTGTCATTATAGTGCGGTGGGTAGAGTGGCGCATGCAGTATAAAAGACGTCTGCGCCACACTCAAGTCAATGCTGGACCACAGCCAAACTCTCATCCACACAGGCCATTTTATGGCCTCGATGCTCAACCACAAAGAATTTAAAACGTTTATTTAAGACTTGACTTGCTGGTTGGATTTGCAGCATTAAGAGACCCTTTTCAAGTGGCTGAATAGTGGCGCATGCGCCTGAAGTAAGTTGCTGCGCCATCTTCGGAGAGATGTGACATTTGCAATTGTACGAACCACCTAATCATGGCAATCTCTTCTTTATTAACGCGAATTATCTTGTCAATAAATCACTTTCCTTGGCTTTCGGTATTGAACTGGCAGTATCATTCTAGTTTCCGGAAGTTCGATGTGGAGCGTCTACGACCAGTCCTTTTTTATCTTCGCTCTACAATCAAATAAATCAGCCTGCTGTGGCTTTAATTAAATGTGCATTTCTTAAAACAAGGTTCAATACTCATAGCAGCTCTTTTAGAGGAAGTAAACGAACCACCCGGTAGCAAGTGGCGCATGCTCATGCGCCATGCTCAGCAATGCAAATTGGTAACATACAAATAACGCAGTCATCCTGGCCAATGAATAGGTTCAGTGGGCTCATGGACTTTTGGATTGTGTATTTAACTTCCTTTGAAAAGCTACTGTAATCGGAAGCCACTCCTGTGCTACAAATGGGCAAACACGATCTGCTCGCTTACTCAATGCTTTCTCACATCTATCTTCCACAACACCTTTTTAGGAGAATAGCTGATTCCCCACAGGAGTAAATCAACTCCCATCCTCAACCCAAATGCAATTGTAACTGTTGACCGTATTCTCTTGTGAAACACTTTCTTCTCCCCATAGATTACTCAGAATCCTTCCAATAACCTTATGTCGGTATCTGCTGAATTAGCTTCTATAACTCGGCCATCTGAGATAACCTTCCTTCAAGAAAATTGTGATTTAAGACTAAAAAAGCTAACAAAAAGTAAAATAAAGCATCACCAAAATCAATCGTATCCATACCCTATCAAATCCCTGGCCAATTGAAGCAACTTGTGAGATAACTTACTCTTCAACCCATAATGAAGATTGAAGATGTCCGCATGGATGTCTTCCTCACAATTGTCCCCATTTTGACCGAGGTATAATCTGATTCCACAGATCAAATCCTCTAAAATTAACTTGTCAGTACAGGAAAGACATGTCTTTGGTTCAAAGTCGCTATCAGGATGAGGATCGTACTCATCAGCAGAAAATTGGGAATTGTCCTCATCGGAGTAGAGGTCGGAATCGCTCCTCAATAGCCAGGTTTTGATCGACTCCTGTTCAAAAGAAATCTCGTCATCGCTGAGAATGACAATCAACGTCTTGAAGGTGGCGCTCAGTGCAACCAAGGAGAGTGAATCCCCACAGAAAAAGCGGCCGCTCTTCTCCCTCTTGAGGAATTCAATAAGAGCCCTACCATTCTGCTTTTCACCAATGGCATAGTTATGTAAAATGATTGTACATACCAGGGATAGTCTGTTCTCGTCACTCAACAACTTATTCGAAGTCTTGGACGTTTTAGATATTCTCAGCAATGTGATGACTCTCTCCATCATTTCTAATTCCGGGTTTCTAATGATATTCAACAATTGAAACGTTTCCACGCTCACGTTATCCTCCTTAACACACTCTTCGAGGTAGCTTTCAATTGATAGCAGGATTGTTTTCAAGGAGTCATTCATGAACGTCTCATTTTGGGGGTCCAACAGGCATTTGAAGAGATGACAGCATTTGATCAACTTTATGCTCGTTGTGGGGATGTATTCTTCCATCAAATCCACGGACCTCAACAAAGTGGCCTTTTTCTCTCCAGATAGCTTCAAGTGGCCTGTTTCGGACAATTCATTCAAGAATTGGGAAAATTCCCGTCGGATTGAGTCCGAGATACGAATCAAGCTGGTCAGTTCAAAGATGTTGATCTTCTTCATCGAGGTGCCCAAGAGATACTCACTGATGGAGTTATATCCCAGTTCTAAGCCGTAGACCTCCTTTGCGGTGAGAAGACCGGATTTGGTTCTCCCGAGGGACTTGAGGATGGAATCCAATTCGAAGAAGGTTGAGGGTGTTGGTTGGAAATGTTTGATGTATTGGCCAATGTGGGTCTGTTTTTTATTTTCCAGAGCAACCATTTCCTTCCTGATTTGGTCCGTCTTCTTGTCCAAGCCGGTGATGTACGTCAACATGGGATAATTTGCCTTGATCAACCCCAATAGAACCAATTTGTTGAATCCTAAAACCATTGGGCACTGGTACGAGTTTTCACAGTGAGATAGGCGTAGATAGTAAACCAATCTCAACAAGGTGGAACTTGGAACCTTTGTCACGTCCAACATGCCCATCTCGCTCGCGGTGAGCTGGCCAAAGAGGCTGGTGAAAATAAAAGTAAGAATGGAGTGACCCTGTTCAGTTTTGGTCTCAGATGGTGAGGTGGCGGCCATAGTCATCGACCCTTTGCGCCTCGAGTTGAGGTAAGGATGGATTAATGCGAGTAGGCAAGTCATCACCGAGGCCCACTTCAAAAAGCGTGTCAACGACTGGAGCAAGTTAGGGGGCAATGCGGACATTCCGGCGTAGTTGTAATCGTAGTTATTGTTGGAATCCACATATTGGGCCCCAGCAAAGCAGGCCAGGCCTCCGACAAGTAGTTTTGTGGACATTGGGGTTGGGTTGGTGTTTGGCACGGAATACGCCTCTACGTAGTTCATGCCCTGCACTGGGTGTTGGTGTTGATGTTGGTTGTAGCTGGTGTATGGGGGTTCTGGCGCCATGTGGTACGCCTCCTGTTGCGGATAGTACTGTTCTTGCATTGGATACGGGGGTTGGACAATAAGGCCGCCTCCAATCGACCCCGAGTGGGAGCTTCGCTGGGAGTCCGACTGGGACCCCGAGTTTGTCATGGGGGTTGGAACCTCTGCCACCTGCTGGCTATTCAGGGGGCATTGTCGATGATGCAGTTTCCATTTTTCCACCTCCTTCATCAAATACGTGTTCTTGGTTTCCAAATGGCGGATGTACTCGGTCGCCTTGGCGAGGATCGACGCCTTGTTCACCTTTGCCGCGGGGAGCAAGCCCTCCAGCTCATCCAGCGTTGTGGAATATGGTGATTCCACAACTCTCAATGTAGGCACGGCCTGCTTCAACTCGAAGAACCGGTCCGACAAGTTGGCCCGGTACTTCTTCTCAATCACGTTGTGGGCCGATCGGTCCTTTCTCTTGGCCACCAGCCCCTTGGGAGCCAATCTTGTTCCACTCGAGAGCATCTCCTTCCCGGGGTTTGGTTCGTTCTCAATACTCTGCGGACTCAGCGCCTCGTACACCTCTTCGTCCCTCGTGTCCATCTTACTATACCGGGTGCCGTCCAGCTCCAAACTGCCCCAGTTGTCCATGGCTTTACCGGCTAAAGATGATAAATGCGTTGCATGCACACTTTTTTTCGCAAGAATTGATTTCTTCGATCAACGATTGGGAGGGGGATGATAGGAGGAGAATTGGGGGGAAAAGGGGGGTGATAGTAATATTGATGGTGGGATGCTGTTGGGCGTAATTGTGCTGTTGATTTACCGAAAAATCCGCTTGTTAGGGGCCTAGTTTGCGTGATTTGGAGACAAAAGGAAGCCAAGGTAAGAACGCTCATGTGCTCATATGCTCAGGGAAAATGGAAGTGAAGCGTCGATAGGAGCTCCTGGTGTGACATGGTGTAAAGGGGATATTTGATGGATCTACAGGAAGGAAGGAGGATGCTAAGACTGTGGCAGGTGCTAGAAGGTCGATATAAGCTGGTGGTATTACATCGATGGGGGCTGTCTTGAAATTTGGATGGTTTCGGCATTCGGAGAGCAGCAGATAAGAGGAGGGATGATGGTTGTGATAGGATGGCGGGAGTAGCTGTGAGTGCGGTGGCGGGTGCTGTGGTGGGGATTGGGTGGACGACAGGCTAGTGTCATTTGGATGTTGAAGAGCCTGCATACTGGTAATTGCGCTACTGCTTACAATACGCGAGAGGTAATGACGGAAGATGTGTGGGGAATTGTCGGTGGTAATTCTTGGGGCATGGTTTCTGATGTGCTGCTTCTTGGAGACGTATGGTTATAGGGGAAAATCAAGTCCGTGGAAGAATGTTGTGGTTGGGTGGATACACCATGGTGATCGCTGCCTAATTCCAAACGACCCATTTCTGAGGAATCAAATCACCGTATGCATTCACTCTTCTTCTTACAAACGGCTCTACTGGTGGGATTCGAGAAGGGAAACGGGGCAGTTGGGGTGCAAAGCTAAAGCAGGTGGTGTAAGGCCGAGTGAGTGGGACAAAACTGACATTATAGTTATGGTCATCATCTTAAAAGCATAATACCATCTGTAATCCAAGACGGTTTGCAGTTCGTAGTATTTATTCTTGAGGAAGCGATGAAAGGGTGTCATTATTTGGATTTGTGCCCCATAAGATACCTAGCCACGCGACAGTGCTCACTTGTATGTTCGTTCTTTCGGAATCCTCTATTGAGCAACTCTGTTATGTGGCCGGTGATGCTCTGAACAGAATAGGGGGACATTCGATATGGGCAGATGCTTGTGTTTTAGGATGCACCTGATGAATTGGTTAAAATGTGGAAATATCTTGTTTCGACAAGGAGTCAGTGTACCTTCAATACCTGTAAACCAACATTGATATTTGTTCTCCCTGCGTCCAAGGTGCCCCCCTCTGCACCTATTGATGATGACGATTAGACCTGCAAATGGCTCCAATTCTAATCAAAATACCCGATCATCATCAATCTAGCCACTTTTCCTAGATAATTACCAAACTCACCTTAACGCTAACTTCTTGGCACGATCAAGATCATTTTGGATATGAGATAGTGCCAGATTGTGTCACCTGGTAGGTGTAACCCCAAATTTGCTCAGCTTTTCAATAAGTAACGCATACTATTACCACCTTAGTAATAACCGACAATCCAAATGAATCATTCAAGTTGTATATTTGGGTCAAAATGGTTTCAAAAGTCTTAAAAAAGGCGTCAATTTTGGGCTATTAAGAACCACTGTGTCACTGGTAATTTCCACTGCCATTTGGACGCACAGGACGTAATGGACAAATTAAAAGGACGCCCCTCTCTAGTGATGATTCCATACGCTGACGTATAATATAAACAGCCAATCTTATCAATCTGGAAAGCGTGCGCTTCAGTTTCAAGTACACATGTTAACGAGCAGTTGTCCCAAATTTGAAACACCCCTGGGTGTATTGGAGGCAATTTCGTGGCTTTACAAGTCTCTGGACGCGATGGGCCACAACCCCCCTTGCATCATTCTGTTCACCCCTAGGAATTGTAAAAACCACGTACAGTTCTTGTCCTCCCGCAGCCGCAGCAAAACACTCCCCATCAACGTCACCCCCTCCACCATTTCACTAACCAATTGCACTTCCTCCACCTAGTCCCACATTCGGTAGACATTTGCGCAGGTTCTCCGTATTATTGTTCTTCCTTGCTTAGAACAGCACAACGCCCATCACTCGTGCCCAATTTGGCGGTATTATCAGTACAATTGTGAAAAGATTAGTTCACCAACACCCCACACCTGACACACATCTAATACAACCCTCTGGGTTTACAACGATTTCTGACATGATCCAAAGTTGACCTCCTGAGCATCTTTCAACTATCCATGCGCACTTTATCCGGCCATTCCAATGCATCTGCAACACAGCTCAAGATCGAAGTGAACTGAATGGCTCTAGTTGTATATGCTTCTGTGACACCGTAATCAGGTGCCCGCGCGGCGTCCATTCTCTTTCCAGAACCTTTTCCAGGATCATTCCATATTTGTTTCCAGAACAGCCCCAATTCACCTACATTCTTTTACTCTTTTTTATCCTAAAGAGGACTATAGAATGTTCATCAAGGTGCTGCATCCGTGGCGCTTTAATGTTGGATGGGTGAACCCAAAAGATTGTTTTAACGTGTGTTGAACTTTTTGCTGGGTTTACCCTTATTGTTATTTATTTCCCTCCACTATGCGTCGTGAATTCCTTCTATTCATCCTGCTCTGCTTAACTTCTCACAAGATACTCAACTTTGACTACCACGCTAATCACGGATACTGTTTCTGAAACTTCATGATTTATTATCCATGAGCCAAAGTTCAGAGGTTGCTCACAATCCTGTGGTCAACCACTGTGTCATGGCCCCGCTAATATAAACGTTTACACACTGTGACCCACCCATACATCAAACTTTACCCACCCCCGTTTCTATTCTATTTGAACGTCTCCACCACTGTGCTGGCGTTAGTAACGTTAATTTTGTCCAAGTTTTCAATTCCCTCACTCACTTAGCCATCCACTAACTTCCTGCTTTCCGTCCACAAATCTCCTCAAAATCACCCCAACTAGCTACCTTTCTCAAACAATTTTGAATCTACTCACTTCTGCAAATCAGAATATTCACAAAACATATCTTTTAACTCCTCCCCCACAAGCCCAGCCTTCCACTCACATCTTTCTCAACTCCTCAATCACACATCTTCACCAACTCCCATTCAACCCCCCAACTCAAATCCCATTTCACATTACCTCTTACATTCCACAACTGTATGATTGTCGTAGAATATAACCCCACTCATTTCACTTACTTTCTGTCCAAATCACGTCAAAACCATTCTGACCCAATTAAACACCTCTGAAAACACACTAACAGCCCCCGCAACCTTCCAACTCACCTCATTCCCATTTGCTCATTTTTAGCAGCCCATAAACCACTCAATAACTCAGGCCCCAGCCGCCACACTCACAAGCCGACTTCACCATTCGACTCCCTCAAATTACTTCCACCCTTTCATTAGACTTAACCACGCACTCACCCACCCCCACCCCTATCACAGCATCCCATTCACACTCACTCTCGCAATGATCCCACCTCACCCAAAAATTTTGTCCTTCTCAACGCCACCGGCTTCTCCTTCAGCAAATGTCTTTAAAGAGAATCAACAAGGAATTACAGGACATTGGTAGAGACCCTCCAACCCAGTGCTCCGCAGGCCCAGTGGGGGACGATCTTTTCCACTGGCAAGCCTCGATCATCGGACCTTCCGACTCCCCCTACGCCGGTGGTGTCTTCTTCCTCTCAATCCACTTCCCAACCGATTACCCCTTCAAACCACCTAAGATCCAGTTCGAGACGAAGATCTACCATCCAAACATCAACTCCAGCGGGAACATCTGCTTGGACATTCTCAAGGACCAGTGGTCGCCTGCGTTGACAATCTCAAAGGTCTTGTTGTCCATCTGCTCTCTTTTGACCGACGCCAACCCCGACGACCCTCTTGTGCCGGAGATCGCACACTTGTATAAGACCGACAGGGCCAAGTACGAACAGACGGCCAAAGAGTGGACCAAGAAGTTCGCCATATAACCTTTTATATTGAGTAATACAAACAACCCAACTTCTTCATGGAGACGAAGCGGTTCAAGAGATCCTTCACGGCGTGCTTGAATTGCCGCACGCGGAAGGTCCGCTGCGACATGGGCGACCTCAGCAACCCCTCGGAACCACCCTGCGCCCGCTGCAAGCGGGAACGTAAGGAGTGTGTCTTCATCGAGTCCAAGAGGGGAAAGCCAAAGCGACTCCACCAGGAGGGCCTACCCTCCATCAGGGAGACAATGACCTTCCTCACCAACCAGCAAACGTCCCAGGAATCTTCCACCCGGGTCCAGGACACCCACAGGGAGTCCTCTGGAGGGTATCCCATTGAAAGTATTCGAGACCCTCCACAGTCGCTTTGTGGGATTGGTGTGGGCGTTCTGCCCACCCCAAAGCCCACCAACAACTCCACCATCGGATTCCTTGCACATGTTGCCGGGGAGATGGCGAAGCCCGACCAGCGGGACCGAATCGACGCTAAACGCAAGATCCAGCAGTTGGAAAGGGGATTCCAGACTTCTCAGCTTGGATCCTCAATGACAACCGCCTCCACCACACCAACCAGACCACTCAGCCGAAACCCCAGCGAAGTCAACGTCCATATTGACACAGAACCAATCCTAGACTCATTTGGCCATGAACATTCAATGTTCCCCCCAAAGGTGAACGGAAGATTTACCGTGCCCCCGCCAAAGTCCACCCTACTCATCAGACCCAGACCCGGGGCCAAATTGACCGATATCGATTACATAGGCCCCCCAGGAAGCGTAGATCAAAGCTTCTTGTTGACCGAAGATGAGGCAAGACACTTGATCTCCCTCTTCTTCTCCACAATGCACCCCTTCTACCCCTACATACCAGAGGAGCTACAGGACCCTGACGTGCTGCCAGGATATCCCATGTTATTGTGCACGCTTCTAGCCATCTCCACAAGGTACCATCGGCTACCAGATCGATTGGACTGCGACGAACCTTTGCCATATGCCCCGGGTGAGCGACACTTGGCTGTGCATGAGCAGTTGTGGATATACTCACAGCGGCTCATGTCCATGACAGTCTGGGGTGAGTCCTCGTCGAGATCCATCGGCACACTCTTGTCGTTTCTCCTTTTCACAGAGTGGAACCCAAGAGCAATCCATTTCCGGTGGTCTGACTACGCAAACAACGCCGATGACGATTCTTTAGCATTAAACGGCCTCAAGCGCAGCTCCAGCGACCATGATGATCCCACCGACCCCGAATACGCCGGTTTGAGTGCAATGAAGCGGTCCGAAATTATGTCGTTCATGTTGATTGGTACGGCCACTAGACTCTCCTTTCTATTGGAAGACCATCCCTTGATTTTTATAGCAACCCACGTCAGTGAAACCCATACCGCAATCGGGTTGCACAAGAAGTCGATGCTCCAGCAAACTTTGAGTGAAATCGACATAAACGACGCGAGATTCACCTTTACTCAGTACCAGAAGGCCACGGTGGAATTGCTTCAATTTATTTCTCTTTGCTACGAAACGTTGTACGGCACAAAACCGAAATTCATCATGTTGGATAAATACCAAACCTTGGCAATCTTGGACATTCTATCGCCCTTGTTGGAGAATTGGTACAGAAAGTACTACAAGTTGTTGAAGCCATCCAACTTGCATTACTCTGGATTGACCTCAAAGGACACCAACGGGTCACCAAACGCCGCGTCGAAGGAATACGAAGGCATTCCCGATTGGGCTCATTTGATGAAGATCCACCCCAAGCTGACAAAGGATTTGAACAGTTCAATCGAAAGAGAATCTCTCATTCTGGACTACTACTACACAAAGTTGTATCTCTACTCGTTGGCACTCTCGGGTGACACCTCAGTTTCAGCTAACCTCCGTAACTCAAAAAAAGGCAGAATACTCCGATTGGACGAATTGGCAAGGTACTCCAGATACGTGGAGTTGGCCTACAAAGCGGCCAAGGAGGTCTTGAACGTGATTTTGCGAGTGCGCAGGTTGAAATTGTTGAAATACATGCCCGTCAGATGGGTCACACGAGTCATCAAAGCCGTCTCCTTCATCGTGAAATGTTATTTGACTTTGACAACGGATTTGCCAAACAAGAAGGACATCAGGGGCGACCCAATGGATGAAATTCTAAAGCTATCTATAATACCGTTGGAGGAAATAACAACACTTTTACAGAAAACTGCAATCTGTTTGAGAGATTCAACACCCGACGAACTACATCTTTGCACACGGTACTCAACAATCCTCATGTACCTTTGTTCCCAGTTCAAATCTCAAATGAAGGAGCATAAGAAAAACGACGTGAGAGAGTATGAAAAGGATATCCAGGAAGCAGACCAGCTGGCGGAGGAATCGAGGGAATCCGATCGCCACCCCGGGGTGGAAAACGTGGGCCAATTGGGAGTGGGGATCACCGGCACGGGTGATGGGGGGATAATGAACGTGGGTGCTGCCGTGGGTGTGACAGGCACCAGTTTGGATACAACCAATACCTTCATTCCACAAGATTTTAATTTCAATAATGCGAACCAGGAATTGTTTGACGATCTATTCAAGGAGAACCCCAGTGAGACCTTGTTCAACTGGTTCTCGACCAATGATAACAACCCCGGGTTGGACTTTGTCGACCAATTCACAAAGGAGATGGAGAGAGATTTGTTCAGCAAGAAACACCAGGGCTGAGGCACGCTTCACCTATTTATATACCCGCTACTTTCACCATACTAAATTCAGTTAACCTTATAATCATTTACACAAGTTCAAATCAATTGAACACCTTCTTTAGGAAGGTCCCCAGTCCCTTCTTTTTATGTTTTCTAGTCGTTGGAGAGACAACGATGCCACCATCTTCAGGCTTGGGCTTGGATTTCACACTGACCCAGCTTTTATGGCTGGTTCTGCTCTTCACGTTATCCAAAGGATCCACCTCATCACCGCATTCATATTCTAGAACACCCTCATCTTCTCGGGTATCCTCGTCTGTTTTACTGGAGGTGAAGCTGTCGTTGACCTCGGTCACAGCTATCATCGCCTCTTGACCTTCAGTGTATACCGGCCCCCCAGTTATCGAGTCGATTGAAGAGGAATTTGCCGAGGAAAAGGGGGTATCTTGAATCGTATTTATGCTGCTCTGACTGATTTGCTGTATTGTATCCCCGTTGAACCAGAATTTATCCAAAACGTCCTCCAATTCCTGGTTGGGTTTTGATTTCGACTTGGTTATCCCGGATAGATTCAATTTCAGATCATCCAAAAGGGAGGACACCCCGCTTTGATCATCCACGACGAATGTTTTGTCTGAAACGCTACTGATGACGGAATGTTTGCGGATCTCGGAATGTCCCCAAAACTGGTCATTGGAACCACGGGGTCTATTTATATTCATTTCCAAACTGTTCAGCTCGACAATTTCGTAGAATAAAATGTAGGGATCTTCCTCCTTCAGGATTTGGTCAAAGGTGAGCACCTTTGATTTGGCCGGCCCGGCTTCGACATCATTGAATAGCACCCATTCATCCTTACTTTCACCTGGAATGTATTTGGACTTTCTAGTAATGGACACATAATGACCCGAGTTGACGTTCGCACCTCGGTGGCACACACAACCTTGTAAAACCAACATGAACGATCCACAGGGAGATTTGAAGTCCCGAGTTCGCTTGAAATCAACGAACCCAAACTTGGTCCGATCCTCTGCGATAAAAAATGGGTACATCATTATCTCGGGTATTTCAACCTTCCGGCTGATTTTTATCGATTGGCCCCGGTCATTCCATGTATATCTCTTGAGACAGATTGGAACAATTGGTCGATGGTTGCCAAATCTTCTCTCAAAATCAGACAAACCCAAGTCCAGCGGCTGTGGAGAGGTGATGTCCTTGGGGTCAAACTGGGAGGAATCGATTGTTTTGCTTCGCTTTGTTCTAGATCGATAGAACTCCTCATGGTTTTCCACTGTGAGTTTGATGTTTGGGTCGGTGTAATAGGGTAAAATCTGCATGTACATCCAGGCGGGTAAAGACACCTCTGTGTTTGATATGGAAGAGGGTCTTCTTGTAATTCTGTTGGGATTGGGAGGAATGACGTTGTTCAATTTTGACATCAACGTCGAAGATCTTGTTCTCTGGTGAGTCAACTTTTCTGTCACGTTCTTAAACGAGGAGCTTGTTCCGGAGGTTGCCATTGACTCTGAGCGGTCCAGAGTGCCGTTAAAGTTCAAGATCGAGTCCAGAGTGGGGGATTTTCCGGCTGTTGATGAGTTATCGTGAATTGATTTGATTGTGGACGAGGAGGACACCCTTGTTGGGGGTCCATCGGGGATCTCTTCTCTTGAGGTGACCACGGGTGTCATCTCCAGTGAAGTGCCTCCGCCGTTGATTGGAGTCAAGATTCCCTGCTTGTGGTATTCGTCCATTTCACTGTGATCGTCAAAAATAGCGCTGGAATTCTCCATTTCGGAGTCTGCTAAGGAGTTGACTCTTCTATCCAGGTGTCTTCTCACCGTCACAGAATTGTTAAAGTATTTATCGAGGCAGTCCTGCAGATCGATTGGGGGTTCGCCCGCCTGGTTGTTTGTAGGGACGGAAATGAGCAACGCCCTCTCCTCAATCAACCGGAGATCATCTGCCACGTTCATTTTCCCGTGGTGGATCACCGCCAACTTGAATGTTAGCAAGGGGAGCGATAAGCATTCCACCAAGAAGACAAACATCTGCAACGCGTCTTGCTGCTTACCACTCAATGCAATTTCACATCCGAGGGAATTCAAAACCATCAAGAGTTGGCACATCACTGCGCTGCTGATATTTTCTCCTGCACGCATCAAATTCACAATGTATCGCAGAGTAACCTTCAATTCCTCCACCTCTCTCTGTAATTCATGCGACAAATTAGGGTCTCCGATTGGATCAAGGAGAAAGTCGTAAATTGCGCTGCTGTGGAACATCGCAACTAACAGGGAGTCCAAATAACACGTCGTCTTCATGTAGTTATCCATCCCCATCAAGTGGATCTCTTTTCCACTCTTTGTTGTATTCACGCAAGCCACCAACTTTCCCCTCTGGGCCAATTGAAAGAAACGCAGGTTCACCACGAGGGTGTGGAGGTTGTGTGGAGAGGCGTTTTCCAACTGGAGGATCTGGATTAAGGTCGCCAGTGTCCTGTTTGTAGCCACCGATTTGGCGTGCTGTTTGCCTATCATTGGAGTTACTGTCGCAATTGCTTGCTTTAAAAGCGTCTTTTGTTCGTGAGTCAACCGAATAACTGGCGCTGACCCCTCTTCCACAAGCAGGGGTCCCCTGTACCCCTCTGGCGGCCTCATGGTTGGATTTAGTAGATGAAATGATCATCTCCACGGGGTTCAAAAAACATGTGAGAGCCAACGGACAAAAGGCCTGTTAAATGGACGGTCATGGAGTTTAAAGTTACAGAAAAGTTGAATTGGGTGTCCGCGGATGGGATGATAATTATCCAATTTCTTGTTTCTTAATAGGTCAATTGGATGGTGAGTTATTTGTAAAAATAGGCGCAATCCTCATGAGCAATTTTTATTTGAACCGATAATTCCATAAAAGTGGGACCACTGTGATGAGAAAATACCAATGCATCCATTGGTTTACTTTGTTTTACCGCAACTGGAAGGACCAAATGAGTTATCAGCCTCCTTGTGTGAAACAAGCGTGGAACAACGATAAAAAAAAGGATGCGGGGAGTTACGTAATGGTCTCATGGTTATGACGGTTCCTTCTTTCACACAAAAAGCCACTAGAGATGTCGTGGACGGGATTTAAGAAGGCAGTGAATAGAGCGGGGCAGCAGGTTCTTGGAAAACGCACGGAGACGGTGGAAGATCCGGAATTCGACGCCAAGCAGGCTCAATTTGATAGATTTGAGACTCTTGTCAATGAACTTTGCAAGCATTTGGAGGATTGGAAGGCGGGATTGGGATCGATTGTGGACACAGAGGTGGCGATAGTGAACACGTTGGACTCCTACTACGGAGATGGGCCTCGGGAGGGATTGACGGAGGAGTATCTCAAGCAATTGGAGGTTTTCCGGAACTGCAAGGTCCCGGAGCTGATGGGACCCCTGCAGGTGGCAGTTATTGACCCGATCAAGGAGCTTCAGGAGTACAACGAGGAAATCCACAAGTTGATCAAGAAAAGAGGACGCAAGAAATTTGATTACGAGGTTGCAAGGGGTAAAGTGGACAAGCTCGAGTCGGAGCTGGATCATCTACAGTATCAGGAGGCCGAGGGCGGGCTAACCGGGGCACAAGTGAAGAAGGCCAAAGACCGGCTTGATAAGCAGAAGATTGAGTTCCAGATGGTGGAGACAATCTACAACGACATAAACTCAAGACTCAGAACTGAGATCGATCACTACATCAACCTGCGGTTTGGATTGCTCGATCCATCCTTCGAGGCGTTTGTGAAGCTCCAAGTGAAGATGTTTGGGGAGATGGAGGGTTTACAGGGATTGGATTCGCTGTCGCAACAGGATCACATTAGAGCATCGATTGACACGCGTTTGGACGAGATTCTCGATAATATGAGGGGGTTGGATATTCATGGGATGTGAAGTGGGGGACACTTTGATGGCAAGTGAATTGTAAAGTAAGAATTAACGACAGAAGACGAACAAATGAACGTTGCCCGGATAAAAGTGCTGAGCGAATTCATTGTCTGTCGATGTGACACGAAGCAAGACAAAGCAATTGACCTGTTTAGATCAAACAATGACATGGACCAGGCCGGTGAAACAGAACGCCAATCACATGGCTGATGTCGACGTATCTGCTATATCGGGAGATCTGCTTTACAAACGTCTCGACCTAAGGTGAAAGAACAGGAATTCATCATGCCAAAGTCGATTCTTACCTCTCCACCCACGATCAGTAGCAAGTCGAATTAACTCGATCTTCACGTTCTCTAGTCTAGGTTACATACTTTTACACATGGCTCACCTCACTCACCCACCTCGCTTACACATCCTCAGAAAAGATGAAGGTCTTAAATTGGTCGTACGCCTTCTCAAGGTCATCGTTCACAATGATCTTGTCGTAGGCGCCCGCCTCCTTGGAGTACTCCATTTCCGCCGCCGCGGCGGCAATTCTCTTTTCAAAGGACTCTGCAGTCTCCGTGCCTCTGCCTTGGAGTCTGCTGCGGAGCTCCTCAATGGAAGGTGGGGAGAGGAACAGGTATCTGGCGTTCAAGTCCGTCTTCTTCACTGACTTGACCCCTTGCATGTCGATGTCCAGGATGCAAGTTCTCTTGAGCACGTCCGAGACGTGCTTGACGCCCGCCACGGTCGTACCGTAGTAGTTGCCGGAGAACTGGGCCCATTCGATGAATGCCTTGGCCGAGATGAGACTCTTGAATCCGTCAACGGTGAGGAAGTTGTAGTCAACACCATCCTTCTCACCAGCTCTTGGGGATCTGGTAGTGGATGAGACGGAGAACCCGAACGTGTCAGGGTATTCCGCCATGAGTCTCTTCAAGAGCGTCGACTTACCTGTACCTGAGGGACCAGAGATCACAATTGGACGACCAACCATCGTTTGTTTGCAGATCAAATGGTGCAATTGTGGGTCGAAAAAAACTTTCAAGGGCTAAAAAAAGAGGAACGACACGACAGTCGAGGGGTTTTGATGTTGAAACATGTGGGTTGGTGTCGGTCCTGGATATCATTGGATTGGTAACTTTGGGAAGAATCCAATGGTTTTTGTTTTAATGTTAAAAGACTGAATTTTGCGTTTTTCTTACAAATCTCGTTGTATAACTCTGGGAGGTTGACCATTGAATTGGCAAAATTTCTAGCAATTCAATGATACCCAACAAGGGTACGAATAACCCTCTCATTGCCAACTAATATGGGAGATGATGCTATCAACACTCTTCCCGTTACTTTCTCGTTAAAAATTTAAACACGTAATGCCTTCTCCTTATAACAGCGGCCAATGTCGATGATTAAATTGGTGTTGCGGGCTTTTTCGGATATCGATGATCCCTTGGACGATTCACCCGATACCAATTTACCTGACGACAACGGACTGGAGGATGTGAATCCAATTGCGGAGGAGATCTTCTCCTCATGGGCGCTCTTCATTGTCTTCTTCCTATTGTGTGCAGCGTTATGGTCAAGTTACTATCTCCAACAGAAGAGGATCAAGGCAATCCACGAAACAGTGCTCTCGATCTTCTACGGAATGGTGATTGGGCTTGTGATCAGAGTGTCCCCAGGCCATTACATCCAGGACGCAGTGAAGTTCAATTCCAGCTACTTCTTCAACATCTTGTTGCCGCCAATCATCCTCAATTCAGGGTATGAGCTCCACCAGGCCAACTTCTTTAGGAACATCGGGTCGATCTTGGTCTTCGCCATCCCCGGAACATTCATATCGGCAATGGTGGTGGGTATCATTCTGTTCATCTACACAAAGCTTGGATTCGAATCAATTAATATCAGCTTTGTCGATGCCTTGGCCGTGGGTGCAACGTTGTCTGCAACAGATCCGGTCACAATCTTGTCGATCTTCAACTCATACAAGGTGGATCCAAAGTTGTACACAATCATCTTCGGTGAGTCCCTCTTGAACGACGCGATCTGTATTGTCATGTTTGAAACATGCCAGCAGTTCCATGGCAAGCAGGCCAAGTTCACCTCCTTCTTTGAAGGTATTTCCCTCTTCCTTGTCACCTTCACTGTGTCCACAGTGATCGGATTGGCCATCGGGATAATAATCGCATTGATATTGAAACATTCCCATATCAGAAGGTATCCCCAAATAGAGACTTGCCTGGTGCTCCTATGGGCATATGAGTCTTATTTCTTCTCAAACGGTTGCCACATGTCCGGTATCGTCTCGTTGTTGTTCTGCGGTATTACAATAAAACACTACGCCTACTATAACATGTCAAGAAGAACCCAAATAGCAACAAAATACATCTTCCAGCTTCTAGCACAGTTGAGTGAAAACTTCATCTTCATCTACTTGGGGTTATCGTTGTTCACAGAGGTGGAATTGGTCTTCAAACCCTTGTTGATCATCGTCACCTTTATCTGCATCTGTATTGCGAGATGGGCCGCAGTCTTCCCCCTCTCGCGATTCATCAACTGGTTCACCAGATCCAGACGTCTGGCCAGGGGCCAAACCTCAATTCCAGATGAAATCCCCTACAATTACCAAATGATGCAGTTTTGGGCAGGCTTGAGGGGTGCTGTTGGTGTTGCGTTGGCAATGGGCCTTCAAGGGGAGGCCAAATTTTCACTCTTGGCAACAGTCTTGATTGTGGTTGTTTTGACCGTTATTCTATTCGGCGGAACCACCGCCGGTATGCTGGAAATGCTCCATATCAAAACGGGATGTATTGAAACAGACGTCAGCGACGACGAGTTTGATATTGAAACCCCACGGGTGAGATCAACAACAGCTCACAGCTACGAAGATGCTCCAACAAATGGCGCAACGGCCCGGTCAAGGGCTGCAAGCAACGATGGTAGCATTCAAATGAACACTTTGGTGGAAATGAACCTACCACCAAGTGCTAATAATTTAGGGATGTCTCTTGCGGATAATCCATTTGTTGAGTCCACAACTTCCCAAGAGAGAGTCCAGAATTCCAGTGAGGATTTGGGATTATTGAACAACATCATCAATGGTGGGTTTTCGAAAATTGATGAATTGGTCTTAAAACCGGTGCTATTGGATAATATACCCCAGGAGAGGTTCAACGGGGAATCCAAGTGAGTTTTGTAAAGATAGGGCTTTTGATGATGAATTACTTAAAATCACAGAGTCTTGTCATATTCAATGGTTATTATTTATACATTAAGGAGTCAATCCCATTCCATCTCACCCCTCTCCATCTCCACCGCCAATTCAGTACACCATTTGGCCAACTTGAACACCTCAGGCGGCAAGATCAAGTCATTCAAATGGGAATTGTAAAAGACAACAACCTTATAGAAGTTTTTGATCGTGAGCTGATTCAACGAATCCATCACGTCTTCACCTTGTGTGGGGTAAATTTGTAAAAATTGAGAGCTTCCCTTGTACACTTTGGCCAAGAGGATCAAGACGTCCGTCAATGAATCAAACACCACGCTGTTCCTCTCTTCACCCTTACTATGTATCATCACCTCTGTTAGGGATTCAATGGCCAAGGAGACAATGAGTGCGTTCGGAACTCTCTTTCTGGCTTGGTATTCGACATTTCCGTAAAAGAGGGATGTCCAACAGCTGATGAAAGAGGTGTATATTGCTTTCAGTTGAACGTTAGTGGATTCCTCATGGAAGAAGCGAGCGATTTTCTCTTGGAGGTTGATCCCAAAGTCATTGATACGGCTGATTGTATTTTTGAGAAATTGGCTTTCAGCTACCGGTTTAGCTTCATTCGGTTTTTGGAATAATGATGACGGATCTCTTTCAATCCTCTCACAACTGCCACCCTCACTGAAAACACCATCCTTGCCCAGATCACTCTCAAATGTATTCTTGTAGGCCCCTAAGTTACCAAAGATAGAAACATCGTTACCAACGCTTCGTTTTCCCAGGGTCACCTTCTTAACTCTGGGTAAGTCTAGACGGGCTGATTTTGCAGTGTTGCTTAAAACAAACCCCAAAATATCCAATAAAATCGCCCAGTTGTGTGGATTGTACAATGGCTCTCTCTCCTTAACATTTGGTGTTGTGGAAATGTACAATAACTCCTGGAAGGCAGTCAATCTAGCCAGCGGATGATCCAAATCCTTGAGACCGGTCACCAACGTTGAAAACGGCGTTTCTGAGTAAGATGAAAGAGGCTTATCAACAACTAAGCATCCAATTTGAGCGTATGCATTGTATAAGATTGAAAGTGAGTCCAATAGGATGAAGAGGAAGATGTTTAATGAGAGTAAAAGAAATAGCAACCCCCACGAATAAGTTTCCTTACTTTTCTGAGAGTTCAATCCAAAAGTCACCAACAATGGGTAGATCCCACTGTAAACTGTGTCTTCAACCAGCCATAACAAGAGGGGGACAGAGAAAGTCGTAAAAACCGCTCCAATTAGAGACTTGACAGCCATTGACACATATGGCAGGTTTTTCAAATATGCAAGCGGATCCTGACGATAAACCAACTGTGACAACTTCACAATGTACTTTTCGCCCAAAACAAAGTTTGTCCCGTACACCAGGGAAGAAACAGACACGTTGAACCAAAAAAGGGTAAAGTTCGGATTCAAGAATGGCTTGATTGTTACCGTTGGAGTTTCCAATGCCATCCGGGGACCCATTTGCAGATATATGACACTCGAAACAACGCTTTGAAGCAACCAAATCACACACAATGTGCTCACAAACCTGATCGAATAAACATTCAAAACCACCGCTTCTAGCCTATTTCCCGCCTTGGTTCTTTGGGTCTCCACTGTACAATCTCTCATATACCTGTAGATTGCAAAAACAATCCAGATGGCGATAGAGTACACCGGCCAAAGGAGCCAGTGTGATTTTGTCACTGTAGTTGTTACAAAAGTAATAAAAACAGCACCAATCGCCGTAATTCTGTGGAAAAAGACCATCCTCTTATAATGTATCTCTTTTTGGATGTCATAGTAAACCCTGGGGCCCTTCTGTCCACCTGTGGGTGTGGAAATCACCATTTTCCACTCAAGATTCACAAAGAAAAGATGTTTGATCAAAAAAGTTCTTACATAAGCCAGACAGACGCGTAAGCTGCCCTTGCTTTATCACCAAATCATCCTAAATGGAGCCCACAGATCCCCATAAGGCGTCTACCGTGGCCAACGCACACGCTGCATCGGCTGGATTTGACGCAGCTGAAAAAGCGCGCATCAGGGAGGCTCTTAACTCCCATTTGGGGCCTGAGTTCATTGCCAATCGAGACAACGGAAGAGCAGGTAAAGTGGCGTACATTCCGGGGTTTCAGATCATCAATTTGGCGAACGAAATATTCACTCCATTTGGGTGGCGGTCGGAGATCAGAGGGTTTCAGGTCGACTACATTGACGGCAGTGCAGGAAATAACACGTTATCGGTGGGTGCTAGTGTGATTGTGAGGATAATATTGAAGGATGGCACCTTCCGAGAGGATGTGGGATACGGGTCGGTGGATAGGTACAATTCCAAGGCCAAGGCGTTTGCTAAAGTAAAAAAAGAAGCGGTTACCGATGGTATAAAGAGGGCTTTGAGGCAGTACGGTAATGCTCTGGGCAACTGTGTTTATGATCAGCAGTGGCTCAAGGAGGTGAAGAAGCTGAAAAAGGAGGTGGTGGGATATAACACAGAGAAGATATACCGAGCCAGCACTTTTGAGCCACCTCAGCAACAGCCCCAGGAACAGGGGGACCAATACCAACAAAGAAACGCCCAACCTGGTAAACAGCCTACTACGCAACCAGCGTCAGTGATCCAACCGCATGTCAGAACCTCGGGGAATGTCCATCCGATTGTGGCTCCACGGCCATTAATGAGAAGAAGATCAGAGGAAGATTCATTTGTTTTCAGTGATGACGACATGGTTGCTCTAAGTGAGCCAGAGGACGATGGGCTTAATCCCCTGAGACCAGATGATGGAGAATCAGAGGGTGATATTGATGGAGGGTTCAATCAGGAAGAGTTGAGCAAAATGGAGAACGCGACGGCTATCATGAGCACCCAACGAGAGGATGCTCCCGCCGCAGCAGACACGATGCCAACAGAGGTGACATTCATGTCAACGAGATCACTGGATTCTACAACTGGGGCCAAAAAGTTTGATGTCAGTTACAGAGGGAACACGTCAAAGAACTCGAGCATTGATCAGACCAAATCGGTGCCCCTCAAGAAGGTGGACATCTTGAAGGACGTATCGATGAATAAGGAAAACACGAGTGTGTTGACGAACAAGAGATCATTTGGCCTACCTCCAGAAAAGTTGCAGAATAAGAGGCTCCACAAGTGATGTGTTTGTTTGTGCAATCTCAGTCTTATCGATGACGTGCGGACTAAGAGGTTGCTCAAGCGCTCTTTAATTGTGAAACATGGAGTTCTCAAATTGAGGATCGTAATGTTTTCTGCGGGATGAGACCCCTGATAAGAGGTTCCACATGAGACCGGCTTTATTGTGATCCATTGGGGGTAATTAATGACCGGTTTTGGGTTGCTCTAATGAAAATGATCGTTTCCTCGTTGAGAAAAGACAATGGATCTTGACAAGTCATTACCCAGAAAACACAAATGGTATAAAACTCCCCACCAATCGACATCTTCCCAAAGTAACTCTCTCATTATTACCATTCACTTTTTACAATGAACGCCAAGACTGTTTCCAACAACGCCGTTGCTCCAATTGATAACGCCGACAACTGGACTGCCTTGTCTCAACAAACCAAGGCTGTGTTCTTCCAAATGCTTTACTCCAAGACCCAATTGCCAGTCTTCTGCACTGTTGCTTTAATTTTGATAGTTTTTCTGTTTACTTTTATATCCTTAATACTATTCCTTCGGATCTTCTAGTACGGCTGACCTGTTTGCATTCATTAAAGGACCTGCTCAGGTGCATATTGACAGAACTATGCTTGTAGTTGGTTTTTTTCCACAAGTAATGCTTCCATGGTGAAATCAAAAGTGCAGCTTTAGGAATGCGAACTTGATTGTCTAAATTAGGTCTTCACTGCGTTGGGAACTTTCACTTTAGGCATCTTACCCCATTGAGTGAATTAAAGAATTATTACTCATTGGAACCGGGAGCGACCCCTTGGAAGAATATTACTTAACACATTGCCTCAAACGGCGCAGACGCTTTGTTTTAGAATGGACAGTTGCTCTCCCTGTTTACGATCATTATTGACGCTTAGCTGAGCATTTATCAGAAACCGGTCAATATGCTCAGCAGAATTTAGCAGATACACACAAGACAATCCACGCATACCCAAATAAAAGGAACAATCAACCCGCTTTTAACAAAAATATATTGAACCACCTTCTATCCAATGCTCCTTAATTTCCATCGTGTTTTGCTTTCTGTTACCTCTTATGTTTCAGCAACAGGTAACAAACTCCGTAACGTTTCAACTGAATGTTTCTCTGCTTGTACCACTTATCCTTGTGTTACGTATCAATAAACTTCCTATTTGGTATGACCTAATGCGCCTCTCAAACGGGGTTTTCATCTCACCATGAGGGAATTTCCCAATTGGGTCGATTCAATGGAGTCAAATACAACCCGCTTGAACCGTCTAATTTTTCACTATAAAAGCCACCCCAATCCCCAAGTAATTACCTTTCAAATGTTTCTTCAACCACAAACAAATACAACTAAAACAATGAACGCTAAGACTGTCTCCAACAACACCGTTGCTCCAATTGATAACGCCGACAACTGGACTGCCTTGTCTCAACAAACCAAGGCTGGGTTCTTCCAAATGCTTTACTCCAAGACCCAATTGCCAGTCTTCTGTACTGTTGCCTGAACTTGACAAGAATGTTTTTTGGATTTATTTTCGTTATTTTTATAATTAGTATTTAACACTGAAATCAATTTCTCTAACACAACGAATGCCACAAGATAAATGTGAATCTTTTTTATCTATTGCATGTGTAATTGAATATTTACATTTATGGTGTCAACTTTTGAATGACTGTGATCATCCTGCAACCAAAATCAACCCTGCTCAAAGGATGGGAAGCACCTATCCACAACTTGCAAATATTTATATCCAGAGTAAACGATCTTGAGCTAACGCAAATCTCATCAAAGTGCAAATGTATGTGCAAACAATATGAACAATGCGTACAATGAGCAAGATGAGTTTGTTTGTGTATCCGACTTGCATCAGAGCTGTAGACCAGCTAAACCGCTGGTTTAATCTATGGAAAGGCAACAATAAAATCACGTCGCTCAAATAACTCAATTTTGTCAAAAGTATATCGATATGATTAACAAATATAGATATTGAAATAGACTTTTTCTTCCTCATAATTGATAGGCAAATTTTGTGAAATTGTGGGTTCATTGCCATTGGAATGCCAGGATTTGATACGTACCGCAGCTACTAGACGTCTTAATGCCCATACAATTGTCAACACGTTGAAAAAATATTCACAAGAAGATCTAGATAACCCAACAAAGTTGAGGGAATTGGATTTGTTATTAAGAGGAATATCTGGGATAACCATCTGTTTCCCGACCCGGTTATATTTTAATAATCCATATCCGGAAATTTCGACTACAATCTTTGATGGGGATGAACAATTATATGGATTTATTGTGAGCTTGGTTTCCACAGTGGAGTTACCGATGCTTTCGATTAAAGTACTCATCTCAGCTGAGAGCCCGGGAGCTTTTGTTGATATGGAGGTGTTTGATCAGTTGAAAAACGGCCCAAATAGCTTTGACAAATTGAGGTAAGATATAGTGTCAGTTTGAGACATTTGGCCAATAGTTCCTTTTTATCGCAATCGGTGACTGATGTTACCATAAGAAGTGGGAACTTAATCGAGTTCATAAATATTTTACGAATGGGAATAATAAGGTCTTTGAAATCAGTAACGCTAATTGATCCTCGTATACGGGATCTAGGTTTTGAATCTTGGGATATTTTGCTTTCCCCCCTACAGGGAATTGAAGAAATAGTTTTTGGAGATTGGCTAGGAGTCTACCTTTTTCCGCAGGATGTTGATCTCTATCAGAAACTGCGGACCAGGTTTCCAAATGTGAAATTTAATTTGAGAGGGAACCATGATATTGCTCAAGCAAACATTCAGGAACCCTACATATATGAGGATTTAGCTCAAGTTGAAATTGCGTACGAATTGTCTAATCTTTTAGAATATACCAAAGGTTGTTATAATGTACAAATCAAAGGCTACAGAGACACCTCAACGAATAAATTGAATGCATTATATGCCAAAAATACGTTTCCAAAATTGACCGAGTTGAATCTTTGCGTTAGACAATGTTCATCAAAAGATTTATCTCTTATTCCTCGTAATATCATGCGATTGGTTGTCGAGATCAAAACTTTCATTAACTCTGGCCAATGGTCACCGCCGAGGGATTTAAAATATTTCTCTCTCAATCTTTCACCAAAAGGGGTGTAAGAAGTGGTATATGAAGAAACCAGTCTACCATATTCATATTTTAAAGTCTTGCAATTGGTCTAATTCCAATATCAGAGAACTGACATTGGCGACTCCCACCACGGAGCAATTCCAGGCTTGTGAATTTGTGATCAACTCTTTCCCCAATCTTTTGCAAGAATTTTATGTTCAATGCAAGGGGAAATGTGTTTTAAAGGTGAAGAAATTACCTGTGCTAAAATATGACATCGTTTACCACTCTAAAAAGTGTGCTTTGGAAATTTCAGATGGATCAAATAATGTGATATGCCTATAGATCTGCAATTCATTAACAGAAAACGCTGTTAATTATGAAAAACATACCGGGGAAGGTAGGCCGATGAATGATTACCTTTTTTTGATTTCAGTATGGTTATATTCACCTCTAGGCGCTTCATGATTTCTCTGCTATTTTTTTAATCCTACAATAATAGATCAGTTATCGATAAATTTAAGAAAGTTGGTTAAAGACATAGTTAAAACCATATTTTATTTATGCAATTAAATATTCTTGCCGGGTACGTTTTTGAAATTACATGATGGAATTTGAATACAATCTTCCTCAAGCTGAGCAAGTGTAAGCTCAGGCAGATTTGTAACTACCTTATTTCGGCTCTGACAATATGCAAGGGTTTCTTCATCGTTTCTTGATTTCAAATATCGAACTGTAAATGTAACTTTTTAAGAGTAATGACTTGTCTAACCGTTAGCTTAGGTATTAAACTCTATCATGGTTGTTCTAATTATGTTCTGATAATTCTTTTGACATGAAAATTGGTTTTCAGTGCTGAATTAGGGGTAGAAGATATGTTTTTGGCACACTACCTACAATTTATGTTAGCTTGTAGAACAATTGCATATACACGAGAAAAAGCAATACCCAAGACTTTAAACTAGGCAATAATTTGTTGTTTCGTCATAAAACTGAGCTTACCCATCCACGGATTGGCTTTGAGGTTGGACTTCATTCGCAAATGTCGCAAATGTCGCAAATGTTCCAAAGCCCAACCAATCCAATCTGTGATCAACTAACCAACTGGATTCCCAATGCCATTCCAATTTGATGACTTACTTGACTTAATATGGAAAGCGTTTCCAACACTAAGGGCAATGGACGGGTATACGCACCGAAATTGTTCAATTCGATTCTGCAATCCACAGACTTCTGTCTACCTCTCACTGCTTGACCGCTATTAGATAAAATAATATATATGCACAACCACTGAAATTTCCCTATCTGTGGCTTATGAGTGAACACCAGTCAGCTGAGACCAATTTGGACGAGGATCTTTACAACTCACGATTGAGAAAATACTCCAACCCAGCACTCCAACGAGACGTCAAAACTTGGATCCAAACCGTGCTGCCGGGGGACAATTACGATGACTTGATGGAGTTTCTCAAAGACGGGACCAAACTTTGCGATATTGTCAACACCGTGTGGGGCCCCACAATCAAATCCAGAAAGAGTCCAATGGCATTCTTCCAGATGGAGAACATCGACACCTTTCTCACGTTCTGCAAGTCCAGAGGGATGCCTCAGGACGAACTCTTTCAAACCGTTGATTTGTACGAGGCGAAGGATCCATACCAAGTCGTGATGGCCATACAATCGTTCTCCAGATATGTCAACAAGGAGTATCCCCAGTACCCAGTGATTGGGCCCTCTCTAGCAACCAAGAGGCCTCCTATTCCTCCAAAACCAAAAAGATTCGCTGTGGGTCAAGGAGGAGTGCCCTGGTCTAGCATGGAATATGGTTACACCAAGGGGGCTACACAGGCCACAGAGGGCGTTGTTTTTGGAGGCATAAAGAAGATAGATCGGTCCAACTAAGCTATATAAATGTCTTATCTGTATTCAGGTCAATTACATTGGGGATGAATTGTGGAAGACGGTATATCTCTAGGGCAGCCCGATAGAAAGTTCCAGGCAGGAAGGCCACATCAGGACCTAACTGCTTGATTATGTGGTGGATGGAGGAGACCTGATCCACACGGAGAACCCTGACCCCATTTAAAGCCACATCGGTCCCCGGAGCCACAATCAAAACACAGTGGGGGTATTCCTGGAACCGCTTTTCCAACGCCTGCATCCGAAGAGCGTCTTCCGCAACCGTATCGTCAAGAACCACCACAATCTTTGTACTCTTAATCGGTCCACATCTCTTGTCCCCTGTTGGAGGATTTTGTTCGTTGAAAAGCCAAAAGTAGACACCAACACCCACCGAGGCCAAAGCAACCACCCATGCCAGGGCAGTTCTTCTCCTCATGCCACCGTTTATTGGTTTTGTCAACTTCGTCATAAAAATTTTATTCCTCTCACGAGTCATACTTGCTATTCACCCCAATCGGGTAATTATCCTCCGTTTGGTCGTATTGGAACCATGCTTTTGACCAGTAGCTTGTGCCAAACGCGGTAAAATTGTTTCATTAATTCAGGCGTAAAATTACCCTTCAAAACCCCCTCCTATCACCAATTTCGGTAAACATCACGGGCAGCCGTTTCTGTCACCGGACTTTGAAAAGGTGGCCGGAGTTAGTGTTCTCCTTGTGGTATGAGAATGAAAATTTTACCATACGGCTGCCCGACTGATGGGCTATTGGAGGAGCCAACGACTGTTTAACTCTGGTAAGTGGAACCGCCGTAAACTTCCAATTTTACAGACTTTTTGCTCAATATGAGCAATCTCGGTCTTATTATTTCCTCCATCCGCGTTATTTGAGGGTGGTGTCTGCTGACAAATTTGTCTCCATTCTGCCACCTCCTTCTTTCTGAAAGTAGCTGTAATGAGAATAGTGACGTTTGTGTCGATCAGCCAATTGGTTCTCTTGGGTAGTCAAGTGTTTGCAGAACCAAACGATACCCATGAAATGATGATGATGAAACCTACGCATGTTGAAATGGGAGCCGAAGCCGAAGGTGAAACGGATGCAGTGAACGTCGACTGGGAAACAGTGACGCCATTGCCATGGCCGATTCACAATCACGGGGTGCCAATTCTTGATACAAAGCTGACGTTAGAACAACAAAAGTTCTGGAACGCTTATAATACAACGACTTATTTCACTTTGGACTCCCCATACCAGGGGTTTTTAAATTGGCACATAGGACTGCTTGTTCTTGCGGCGTTTGGCCTCTATCCATTTGTCCTCATTCTGAATAATTTGGAATCAAATTGGTTCCTACCTGCATTGACAATTCAAGGTGCAATGTCCCTCTGCTCATGCATTTTCTACACAATTTTTATTAAAAACGTTCCGGACTTGTTCCCGGAAATGGCATACTCTAAGATGATTACAGGGTTGTTTGTGTTTACGATCATCCAATACATATTTTCGATCCTCAACGCTGTGTCCAGATGGTCCCAATACCACGGCAGCTTTAAAGCAATTCCTATCGAGGACCCTGAAGACGGATTTGCACTGGAGGAAATGCACTCCCCAACAGCCACATTATACGATCACGATTCCGACAACGAAAGGAAAAACTCGAAGGTGACCCAGAAGAGAGATGACATCTTTTCAAAATTGGCTAATATTGCCCTTCTGAACCACGTGATCACTTCTTTCCACTCATTGATCACCATTATCTTCAATTTGTCAACCTGGTTGCTTTTTGTCTACTACCTGGTCCTGCTCCCAACAGGTATCGCATGTCTCAACTTGATGGGTCAAGGTAACAAGGTTTTCAACTTATTGGCTCATTTCATCAAAGGTGGCGTCTTTATGATTTTGGGGTTGGTGTCATTGGCAAGATACTGTGGTTGCTTTAAACAGATGGGTGGAGCATGGAATTACTCTTATGTGGGATCCAATGAACGTCAATCGGGGGAATTGGGGATCTTCCTAAGGTGCCAAAAACCTGGATCATGTATCACCTCTTTTGAAATGATCGAATCATCCTTAATTCTTTTCTACGGTTGCACCAACATCTTTTTGGAACATTTGGCCAACCCTGGTGGAGCATGGGCAGCAAAAGACCTACAACACGCCTCAATTGCTTTCATGTACATCGGTACAGGGTTGTGTGGTGTGATCAGTGAATTGAAGTTGTCCAATTGGAGAAAGTCCCTGTTCTTCTCCAACATGAAGGACGCATTGCCTATCAATGAGGACGAATCAAAATTGAACGTCACTCCGGGGTTCTCACCAAACCCATTTCCTGTTTTCACAATCTTTTGGACCGGGTTATTAATGTCAAAACATGCTCAATCAAGCAAGTTATCGACCGAAATCCACGTCCAATGGGGTTCCCTATTAACATATGGTTCTTTCTTCCGAGTTTTCACATTTATCTGGATGTCGTACGCTCCTACTAGAGGCGCCAATTTATTGCTGCCCGGTAAGCCATTGACGGAATTGGTCACCTCTTTCTGCTTGCTATGCGGTGGTCTTGTCTTCATGGAGAGTACAGATCAAGTCATCAATGCTTTGGCATATAGAGGATTCACTCCAATGTTTACGATCAATGTTTCCGTTGGTGTTATCAGTTTAGTAATGGCTTGGATTATGGCTGTTATTGCAGCCAAAGATTATTTGAAGAACAAGCTGAACCAATGATTAGGATCATCAATTCATCAGGAAAATATCAACAACAATATGTTATCCATATATGATTCCGACTTTTACCATCCCTGTTATTTTTTCTCATCAAATTCGATTACGTGCCCTATTTTAACTGATTTTTATTACTTTTTTCCTGTGTTGCCATTGATGCCAACTACCCATTTTCTTGATGATGATAATAACGTTGCTATATTAATTTCTAATTCTTTCTAAATATCAAAACTTCCCACTTTTGTTTTAGTATTCTAAAAAGATTGAATCATATATAAATCAATGACATTAAATTTTTTTAAACTCTATACACGTTTATCTTCTACCACCGTTACCACCTGCTCTCTGTCTAGTGGCTTGAGGTAATTTGAAAGGAACCTTCAATTCTGCCACCTTGTAGGATGCAACCTTAGTCTTGGAAACATTCAATTCCTTTGCCTCTGTTAATGTGATTGGTCTCACGTTGCAACCGATTGATCTCACCAATGCTAATAATTTCATTGGTTTCAATGTTAATTCATTGGCAACTGGGGCCAACTCTAATTGGAAATCCAATAGATGTAATAAAATCACCAATATGTGGGCCAATAACTTATCCTCCTGTTTTGAATCCAATTGGATTGTTCTATTACCATTAACACCAAATTTTATCGCAAATTGACCAACGATACTCTTCAAAGTTGATGGTGATGGTTGAACTTGATATTTCAATTGTAAATCCTCCAACTTCTTCACTCTCCTATTGTTATAAAATCCCAATATGGTTGAGAAATATGATAATAGTTGTAATTGAGATTTACCTTTTGATGCTGATTTTAATAGTTTCTTAAATAATGGTGATTCCTCATGTTTGCATGGTAAGGACTTCAATAGTTGGTCGTTTGATTGACCAATCATTGAATCAACTCTGAACGAGTCCAATGTTTCTTGGTAAACCAAGTCATATAATGGATAAATATCTTCAACATGAGTGGCATCTTCATGAGCTGACGGTAAAATTCTCGCCTCCCTATCAGCCTCCTCTTGCATCTCCTCCTTGGAAGGCATCAATGCTGTAGATTTGGCAATGTTGTGAATGATTTGGTTCTGTTCATCTTCGTTCACCAACTCTGAATCAACCTTGTTTTTGGTTGCATCCATAATAGCCTTCTTAGCTTTCTTAGTACCAAAGAGACCACCCAACTCGTTTCTTCTACTTTGGTAATCCAATTGAGCCTCTAGCCTCGATCTCTTCATTTTTTGTTCCATTTCAACATCATGTTCAATCAATCTTTTCACCTGAGACTTACCCTCAATCATTGTAACCGGTAAAATTTCTAACCCTTCCGATCCCTCTGTTGAGACACCCAGATAGTAATCACATTGATCATCGATTTCTTCACCTTGATAAATCAACCCTTCTGTTTCACCTTTTAAAAGTATTGGATTTTTCGACTTTTTCGATTTGTAAGTCGTAAATGTAACATCCTTAGCCACTTTACCTGTGTTTGCAAATGAAACCACTAAAACGTCGCTTTTATCAGTATCATTAACATGAATTTTCGTCATCATTAATAGCTTCTTTTATAAGGAGAAGGAAAATTTTTTTTCAGATTCAAAACTTAAAAAAAATATTTGAGGAAGCACTGCGCCACGGGAACATGTGGCGCAGCGTTACGTAATTGCATTTTGGGCGATCGGTTGAAACCATCACGTGACCATCATTAAACTTTTCTTTAATTCACTCTTTTTTTTCAGTTGAACATCTTATTGATGGAACCCTTACCACCCAATCATATCAGTTACTACGATTTACTTGGGGTAGACCCCAAGAGTACACATTTGGAAATTAAGCACGCCTACCATAAACTATTGCTTTCTAATCATCCAGATAAAGCAGGTATCAAAAAAGACGCAAACTTGAATATAAATCAATACAAAGAAGCATATCGAGTATTAGCCAGCTCTAGATATTCATATGATTTATTATTAAAGGATCACATGGTCCAAACAGGATTAGCAGACGGGTCAGGCTTGGATCATCTGGATTTGAGTTCATTTGAGATGGAATTCAATGAGCAATCAAACGAATACATCTGGTCCAATGACTGTATTCGTTGCACTATGGGAAAACATGTGATTAAAGAGAGTCAATTGGAAAAGGTTCCAATAGTGAATAATGAGGGAGTTGTTGCTGTTCAATGTGACAACTGCAGTCTATGGGTATCGGTCGGATTTAAAGAGGAATGAGATCGTTTTTGGTATCATTAAGAATAAAGGTATGTATGAATTAAGTATCTAGAATGGCCTCCAAAGCATCACCAACAATTTCCAAGTCTGTCAGTAATGAAATGTGGCCACCATCACAACGAATGCTCTTTTTAATGTCAAATCCCCATTGTAAATCATAACCGAACCCTTGTCGCTCCTCTTGGGAATACTCGTCGGGTATTGTCGTGCTATTTGGCGGCAGGGTGGATTTTTGGACCTTGGCTCTATCTCTTGGGAACAACCAGCCATGATACCCCACACCATCACCTTCGGCATAGAAGAAGTTGTAATAGTCCCCCCTCTTGACAGCTTCGGGCCCATCAACCATACAGAATTTGACGGAGGGGTAGGAAATGGAGAATATTTGCACCAATGGTGGGTACTGGACTTCTGAATTGTATTTCAAGCTGTTGATGAAATCATCCGTTCGTTTCAACGTCTTTTGGAGGTAATTGTAAGCCTCATTGAAAGTTATATTCAATTTTGCCTGCGTTTGTATTTGATGTTTAACAATCCGCTCTGTATCAATATCCACCCCTCCGGGTGGTAAAACGTCACTTAATGTCAACCCCCCCGGTAGTGTCATCTTGAGAGACCTTATCAAATGTTGGATCCTCTCGTTAGAACCTTTATAATTGGAGATACCCGCGTATAGGGTATCGCTTGGCTGATTTATTATATCCACGATTGTTGTCAGCTCATAATTATGATCCATTCTCCATCTCACACCCGCCACCAATGGGTTTGCATTCCATTTCACCCAAGTTTGGGGTTTCCAATAATCCAATAGAGTGCCATCATCGTCTTTGATGAATTCACCAGTCTCTGAATCTCTGAAAAGTCCCAACTCCTTTCTTGGCACAAACACGAAACTGGACCTCATCATAAAGTTCACCTCATTTGTCAATAGATCTTTTGCAAATAAGATCGAATCACTGAATCTCAGTGGTCCCAGAACGTTACCACAGGGAAAGGGGGTACCTGCATAGATCACCCCTTTAATCATATGGGGAACTTTGACCATCACACCATGAGCAATCAAGCCACCCATCGAATGTCCAATCAAAAGGATGGGTTGATTGCCGTTATTTTCATACAATTCCACAACGAACTTGTACAGCTCATCACACGTTAGACTCAAGCTCAACCTCCAATCATAACCCCAATTATGTGCTGTCACATTGGGGTTACTATTTAGCCTCCTCAACAATCTCTTACAAATGTCAACAGGTCCAATACTCGTTAAAATACCGTCCGGGTAAAACTTTTCTGTTGAATTGATCTCATCATCATCCTTAGGACCCAGTAACAAGTTGATCTTCTTAATGTTCAACCCGGCCTTCAAAACAGGTATCCACGCTCTTCTCTTAGTTAATGAATCCCGCAAAATGGATCCTCTGTACCCGCCTAAAACAATGACATCTCCGGTTAACCTATCGTAAGGGGAAACCTCCGAGTGATCGTCAAGCAGCGTTATTGCAGAATTGACATTTCTCATCAGCGGCGTTGACAAGATAGAACTGGTCAAAGCTTTGATCTTACCATCATCCAATTTATTGATGTCCCTGTAGTAGGAGGCAGCTTCTGCAGTAGTCAATGGAATATTATTCGACACTTTGTACGCTAAATGTGGATCCAGTTCGTCGGGGATCAGCTCTTGAAAATACGTTTCATTTTTATGATTGGTGTTAAGCTTGATTTTTTTCAAAACTGTGGTAAGTCTGCCGATCGGGGAAAGCTCTCGTGGTGAAGGCTTAAAACTAGGCAAGGAGAAATTAAAGACCGAGTCCACTAAACGGTTTGCAGTGGAACGAGAAACCGCTTGATCCTCCATTTGGCCAGGAAGAATGTATGGCATGATTATGTAAGCGGACTCAGGGTAAAAAAAACACAATAAGCCGAGGTGCTCATCTGCTCGGCAAAAGGGTTTTGGAGCACCCTGCCTATTGTGGCGGGAACAGTGCAAGAGGTGAGTACCCGAAAGTGTGGCCAAATTGAAAGAATGGAAAATCAAGAATAATTTAACTTAAGATCTTTTGTTGATATTCAAAGGACCTTTAGATTAACCATGGGTGTGTATTAACCCAGCATTGCTGCCCAATCACTGGGTTGAATAATTGTGAGGTTAAGTGAATAAACAATAATCGTGACTGTCCTTCTTCATTGGGTTGCTTTTTTGCCGGATTTGACTCGACTGATGCTATCTGAATAGGTTGAATGTAGTTGACGGTATTACAATTTTAAGTAGAATGCAATTGGTTTATTTAAACAAGTTTTGAATTACGGAAAGAGAAACCAAACTGGTGTTGGTATAGTCGGCCAGAAGTTACTGAATAGTAGAACTTAAGCAGTAATTTATATTTGCGACCATAAATTTCTATTTAGTATCTATCTGCCTATAAGTTGACCTCCATATTCGCTTTTGGTACTTCAAAGACACTTCATAAATTTTGGGACCGAACACCTCCTGTCTTTTAAAATCCACTACTCTTGCATTCCAAATGTTCCACAACAGTGTTGACTTCCACAAATCATCATCCCAAATTCTTTAGTCAAATTTAAAAGATTTCACGACAACTAAAGTATTGTCTTGAGATTGGAGGTCAAACCCGAACATCATTATGTCTATTCTATTTTTTCAATTGTCATTTTTATTATTCACAACTGTTTTCAGCTATTGTTTGTCACTGCCTAACATAACATTACTTGAGAGTTCCCCAGTTCTACTTTCCTTTCTCCTAGACCTGCAAAGCCTCTTGGAGTTTACCCAATGTGCCCATCAACATCAAACCCAAAACACATTACATAATATACGCTCAGCAAAAATAATACCTAAAGCCACCAAAGTGGAGGTTTGCAACGCTGAAAGGAAAACAAAGATGCACATCAATGGGAAAATAATAATTTCACCCCTACCCACTCAACTGCTATGATCCACTTTACCAGCGTGCTTGCCTCGCACATTTCTCGTTTTATTAACTAATTGATTTTTCTTCCTTTAACCAATCGCCCTTAATTTAACAAACAACCCACCCACTACGTTCACTTGCTTAGCCAGCCTGCCTTTATTCCCGTCATCTTATTCCACATTTTTTGCTCACCTCTACTACTCTTTCCTTCAAAAACCAAAACCCTGTAAAAAAATCTTCCTCGCTGTACCACTCTCTCTTCAGCACAAACTTAAGTTCACAAGCCGACCTTTGGGTATTCGATGGCCTGTGGATGTGTCTCTGTGCTGAGAATGAGTCCATAAGTCCTGGAGGGGGGACGTGACCTTGTCAACCGCATCCCTCTCATCACCAACACAGACTCGGTGGTGTTGTGTTTTACAACCCCACCATTCGGTCCTTTCAAAAACATTTATGGTACACAAGTAAATTATACAACTTATTCCTTTTTAATTGATTGCAACTTATTAATCTGAGCCTTCAATTGCGCAATTTCGGCCCTCAAAGCATCCTTCTCAGTCTCACAACTCTGGTGAGCAATTTCCATTGCCTCCAATTCTTGGACCCTCGTCTTTCTTCTGGCTCTAAATGCTCTTTGCGCGGCTCTGTTCTGCGCAGCCCTCTTGCCTGCCTGTTCCACTGCACTCTGTGCCTGTTTGATCTCTTCAGAGTATTCTTCACTCATGCTTACTTAATATTAGGTAATAAACAACAAACTAGCAGAGGCGAACGTTTTTCGTGATGGGTGAATCTGTGTGGGTGAGGTGGTCCAGAAATTACGCGTAGGCGGGATTTTAATTACGCTGGAGGAATAAGCTAGTAAGGCTCATTTGCTCAGCATTTGTGGAATAGGTAGTAGAGAACACATGAGCTATAAGGGCACAGTGATATGATGTTTGGTTGGAGAAATGAATATATATGTTTTTAGTACCGGACGAAGGAATAATAAATTGTTGAAACCGCCATATATAGTCACATCATTGAATTAAACTTGGCTGGTAGTTTATGATTATGAGGACTAGTGGAGTGTTTAACCAACCCAGTTCCATCTTTGAGATCTTATGAGATAACGACAATATAGATAGCAAATGAGGGCACTTTTGCGAGAGGGTAATTAACAGTCTATGCGATATATTAAATTGGCTTCACTGTAATCGGATCAGTTTAACTGTAACAAAATACAAAATACGGTATTAAATCCACAGAATTTACTCATATCAATATTTAATTTGCCAAACCTCAGAATTTGCCAATGTGATCAAACTGTGTAAATTATATAACAGAAAATCGGACACGACTTTGATCTCCCCCACTTTTACAAGATTTATCCCAATTGATTAATTCCATCCAGCAGTAAAGATGTTACCTTTGCAGTGGTAAAACAAACCAATTAGCTTTAGATCCAGGTAACCGGAAACAGGGTTATATTTCGTCCGGAAGTAAAAAGAAGAAAGTAGGTAATAACTAGACATAAAATCCAGGCGTATCGTTGACTCATTTTGATAAACCATTGTACCGATAAAATAAAAGATATTGACGGCAATAATTCCATGAAATCATCTTTTTAAATTATAATAAACGAAGAATGGTTAGATCGGGAAATTTGTTACACCCTTCACTCTTTTTAAAAATGGCTGATGATACGTTTGATACCTCCAAATTTTATGAACTGATTCACACCAATACCCCTAATGCATCTCTACTTGTAGAAGAAACGTTCATGTCCTCATCGCCGTTGAAACTCGCCTCTATGACGCCGAAACAATCACCAATCCATACATCGTCGAGATTCTTTCCATCCCCAGTGAGATCCCCAATGCGAGCTACCCCCCAGCGGTCACTACACGGGCTGGACAAATTCTATCAACATCGAACAGACTACCCGAAGTTGAAAACGGATAGTTCCATCCTGGATTTGAACTTGGATTTGAACTTGGATTTGAACTTGGAAATCGACACCATTGAAGACTGCTACAGCTCTCCTACTCTAAATGCGTCACCTTTGAAGCTCGCCACAATTTCAAACTTGAATTTGAACTTGAAACTTAAGGAATTACAAGTGAATGGAGATTCCAGTTTTACGAGCATTGACACCAATGTGAGTGGTGTCAGTTTAGAAGCAAGTGGTGAAGTTAGCATTGAGAACAACAGTGATTACTTGGACGACATCGTGTTAGCGGCTCCTCATTTGGAACCTCGTAATGGAGGCGACCTCAATAGTGGACCATACGCAGACCTAGACCCTAATACCAGAATCCTCCACTACATACACGGTGTGATAACCAGACACGAACTGGAATTGAGAGAATATACAGTCTCTGTTCCTGAAATCACACCTTTAAAAACCGTGGAACAAATCACCAGAAATGTTTTCACTTCAATTGGCGAATTGGTTCAATTGACACCGTTAAAGGAATCAAAGCAAAATTTCAAGAAATTTAAGGTGGATTCTTTGGTTTACGTCTCTAATCTGGTCTCCACTTCCGTACCCAAAAATCCGGGTCCATGGAAATCAATAAAGTTCCCATTGGATGGGAAATCGTTCAAAATGCTGATTTATTTTGATAGGATCGTGGAGAGACGTCCAAGCGAGCCTTATCATATACCAGAAACGGTAACTCACTATGTTCCTAATTACGTCGGTAACATCTTCTCACCCCCAACAGTCCCACCGTTCAAAGGTTTCACAGGATCCAGCAAGCTTCAGGTGTGTTGGTATCCTGAGGGTTACTCGTCTACACTTCACTCTCGTGGTGCGGACCAGTTCATGTACGTTAGAGAATTACCCACCAAGCTCACCACTTCAAGACATAGAAAGGGAGGCACTTTCCAGGACCTTTGTGAAATCAAATTGAAACCTCCTCAGGGGGGAGGAAGCTCCGTATTTTTAGACATGAGAGAAATTGAGGGAAAACCTCCATTACGAGAACCGGCAATTCAGGGTAAACGAAAATTCAAAAAAAGAAGTTAGTTTGTCGAATTATGAACAGGCTGAGCCAATGAGCGCGTGAACGTTTTCCATCCCCAAACCTCACCTCTTTTCTCTGATGATATGATTGATTATGGGGGAGACTTGGCCCCCCTTGTTATATACACGTCTCTTAGCTGTGTGTTGTCATATGTGGGTATCCTACTAATTATTATGGAACCTTGGAGGGATCAGATCATCCAGTACTTGATCTTATTAGCATCCACAGTCTTTTGGACAGGGTTCCAAACGTGGACACTTTCATATATGGATAATAATTGGGAAAAGGCCAATAATGCACTGGATTTGAAGATTTGGCTACTTGATTCGGGCCACTTTAGAAGAATATCCCTAGTGGGGAGAATTTTAATCTGGATGTGCTTGTTTCTTCTCTCAAGGAAGATTGTTGATCGATGGCAGGTGAAGTTGTTTCAGTTGAACGCCATACCATTGGAGGATATATCAATGAATGATTTAGAACACGGAGCTATCGGCAGGCCGATAAATGAAGCATTTCTGGCCACTAATGAAGAATCGCTACATAGACTATTAAAACGAGATATCCAATCAGAAATTGAATCGAGTTCTCAATCCATCGATTCAATTTCCACAATCCAAACAGTGACCCGGATCCCAAAAGGTCGACCCAAATTACAATGGATGTTACTAACTTCTCTCAACGTCCTCATTTTATGTCTGGTTTTATTTGATGTTTGTGTGCATGGGTATTTACATTTTACATCCACGGTGGATTTAGGACATGATGTGACCCATTTTCATGCTTGGGCACAAACTGCAAACATTGTGTCAACAATTTTAATTTACTCCATTTTTGCAATCATCCTTTTTATTTACGTGGCTTCATTGGGATCTCCTAAAATAATCACGTGGAAAAGGTTCAAACCGTTCTTGGCCCTGAATTGGTTGTTGCTAGTGATTATCATCGTCTGTTTTTTTCTTGCCTTGACTCTAAGTGTCTTCAATTTAGTTGAATTGTCACAAACTTTCAGGTGGCTGATAATGATATCATCAACCCTTGATTTTCTACTAGTTATCCTTGGTTACAAATTGGCTCAAGCGGTCGAGATCGAAAATTACCAAGAGGAGAGTAGTACAATTTTAGGTAGACACTTGAATCAGATTCATTAAATCAGTTTTTTTATTTTCCAAATCACGTATAGTCATACAGTGTGAATGTAAAAATCATCATATCAAGTCCATTTTTTTACCGTTTTAAGAATACATTAATAACCTTATCAATGTAAATTTAATTGGTCAGCTATCTACGACATATCCGCACTTCCTCAGATACCACCCCCCGATTTGTACACGTGGGAGGCTTAATGATACCTGGGTACTAAATCAGTCCGCCTGTCGAAATAGAATCATCATTAAATTATTAGAATCCCCAATCAGTCGAGTTGACCGAATGAAGGTTTCAAATGGGGCTCATACAAGGCTGAAACTTAACGAAATACACAGTTGTCGACATTGCTTACGCTTCAGTCGGAACAATTGGTTGGTTAATGTGTTAATCAGTGCCCAAGAGAAGAAAGTGTTGGTCAAGACGATAAAAATTTTCGCGCGGTTTACGTATTTATATAATATGCTCATAAAGAAGGGTTTCTCCCCAACGCGGTCTCTTGACCTGTTGCACTATCGTAGATCATCTGCAAATTACATTTGGCTAGTCGTTGCCATTCGGAGTAATCCATCAATGAAACACCCATGTTGTTCTTGAAACAGTAAACATTCACAACAACGTCCACATCCTTATAACGATGCTGGAAATCGTAATCACTCATCACCTCCTCAACGTGGGATTCGATCGCATCTCTATCGAAAGTCTCAAAATGTCTTCTCGTTAAATTCACCATGTACTTTCCACCACGTTTCTCACCGAGAAACTCTTTGATTTTATCCTGTAATAGGTCCATCCATTGATCCAAAACTGGAGAACAGGAAGAATCAATCCCAACTAAACGTTGAATAAATCTACCATTCTTCTCCCCACTGGCCAAGAGGTCATTGCAGATGTGCTCAACAAGTTTACTAGGAACGATGGGACTCTTTACCTTGAAAAATAGTAATGATTCAGCGTTCAATTGAATCTGTCTGAATCTGGAATTCTTTGCCCGTGTGGTGGATTTCATGGCAGCAACCTCCTTTGCAATTTCTTCTTCTATGTCTGCAGTCTTTGCGTTATCCTTTTCTTCTTCTTGCTCATTGTCTTCCTCTGCTTCTTGGGGGTAATACTTTTCAATTGCATCTGCTAAAATCATCTTCATTTCCTTCCCCGCTTGGGGTTCCTTCCTACGGGGACATGTGGCGTAGATACCATATTCACCTGGCTGGAGCATATCAGTCTGCCTCTGTCTTTTACCTGATCCACTCTGTGAACCACCTTTGCGCTTTTGGCCCATTAGCAACAACAGTAGAAAAATAAGAGTTCCCAGTAACAGTTACCGGGGATAAGTTTTTCCCAGTGATTTTTTCGCCAGTATGAAGAATGGAGCGGGTGTCCCCACCGGAAAGTCGTTGTGCAGGATTTACTGGGACTTTTGAATTCGTTTAAATTAAATAAGTTGATAGAGTGAGCTAAGTCTATTTGGGGTCCAAACTGAACCCCTTCCTTCTTTGTCTTTCTTCATACTTCTCTCTGTTGGCCAGGACACGCCCGACAATGGATTCAACGTCCATGTCGTCCCATTCGTGTTGGGGTAAAACCTTGAAAAGATCTTTAACATCCCCGTACAATCCTTCATCACATCTCTTTGCACCATGATAAACTCCCTGGACATCACCCAAAGCCTTCAGATAGTCTTGTGTAGGTTGGATTGGAGCATTCAAAACCACACCATCAATGTATTTACTCTGTAGAACACAAAGTGATCTTTCAAATAAATTCATGATTGGATAGTTCTTTCCCTTTTGATTGTTTACATCGTGGTCATTCACAACCCCAACGACTAATTGACAGCCATCGCTTTGAGTGATAGCCTTCAATTCTTTTAGTGCAATAATATGGCCAGGGTTGAATAGGTCAAAACCACCATCGATATAGATGATCTTTTGTGGTTTAGAAACACCTTCAACTAATAAGTCCAGTTTGGCCGTGTCCCAAACCCAAACATTCACACCGGGGCCTTTGGCATCTTTTCCGGTTGCGTATTCCCTGAATGCCACAATATTGTCGATGGTCAACAATTGAGTTAAAGATCCAATATGGTGATCCTTATTAAACAGCAACATTCTACCCACCAAATCAGTTGTGGAAATATTGGCTGTTCTTTTCACAACCAAGAATCTACCCATGTCCTTCACCACTTGATAACAATCATTACCATCCTTATCGGTTGTGATATCGTCCCCATGGACAACATAGTAACACCCGAATTTACCCATAAATTCCGGATCGGTAACATATGGTGCATTCGCCACCGCCTTGGTACACCATCTGCATCCTTCTACGGCAACCATTCTCTCCTTCAACGTCATAACACTCGGGCCCTTATTGATGAGAATCTCCTCATCGGAATGGACTCCAACGTACAACTCTTTTCCAAATTGACGTGCTTGGCGCATTGCACCCGCGTGACCGTGGTGGGCAAAGTCAAAACAGCCATCGATCCAGATTCTATCCTTCGACATTGTCATTGGCGGTGAATGGAAGAACGTGTGTATTACGTAAGGCTGGAAACATCATAACAGGTAATGCGGTTGGTTAAATCCATCAAAGACTGGTAAAGTCATCCATTTGGTCTAGCAATCTATTGTCTTTCTTTTTCAAGCGCTTTATTGCTGCTTTTGAATTGGATTGTAGTAGAAATAACAGCTATTGGAATAAATGCATGAGCAACTTTGTGCTCAGGCAAATACTCCTTGGAAGATAACAAGTTAAACGCTTACAAAACACAATTAGATGACCTCCACACATGGGTATTTGGTCAAATCAAAAGTTTTATTTAATTAATAAGTCTATTCGCTCAAACCTCTCTCCTTTTTCAACGCCTCGTCATAAGTTGGACCTGGTGGGATTGGGAATGCTCTAAAGAAGAACTTATTACCTTCCTCACTCAACTTGTCAATCTCATCTTGGGATAATTCCCAGTTCAAGATGTTCAAGATATCCTCCATTCTTTCTTTCTTCGAGGAAGTTGTGATTGGGATGAACCCTGATTGAAGGGTGTATCGTAAGAGAACTTGATTTTCACTGACACCGTACTTCTTTGTCAATTCTCTCAACACAGGATCGATTGGAGGTTCCGAGCCTTCAGGTTTCTTTCCATCCTTGATCAATTGCTCCCACTCAGCTCTGACCTTGGTCAATGGAACCAATGGAGCGTATGCCTCCAAGATGATGCCATTCTCTTTAGCATACTTTTGAATGCCTGTGGTCTGGTTTTGCAAGTAGGGATGGAATTCAATCTGCAATACCTCAGGCATCCCTAAGCCAAATCTCTTCAGTTGTTCCAGATGGTCGATGTCATAGTTAGAAACACCGATTTTCTTAACCAAACCTTGCTTTTTCAATTCAACCAATTCCTTCCACTGGCGTTCCAACGTCAATTCTGGGTTAACACCAACAGTGTGAAAAAGGAACAGATCAATGTAATCGGTGTCCATTTGTTCCAAACACTTTCTCATACTCACCAGAGGTCCTCTAATCTCCCCTTCTGCTGTTAATGGCGCCACATGATTAGTTGGAGCTCCAGCAGGGGCCTTGACGTTTTTATCCACCGGCTTTGAACTCACGTAACCAGAATACTTATCAGTGATCCAAATGTCCTGTCTTGAATGCACAGGGATGTTTGGATCCTCAATTGCCGCCTTGACGGCAGCACCAATGTCCTTTCTAGTGCAATAAAACTCCGCAGTGTCCAGATGTCTAAAACCAGAGGCGATAGCTGTCTTCAGCGTTTCCACCAGATCAGGGTCAACGCCTGCAAGAGCATCATCAACGTCCCTCTTTTTTTTCCATTGCCATTGGGTGCCTGCACCAAACCCCACGACGGGGATGCCTTCTCTATTTGGGAAATCAATTGTCATTTTACTGCGGAACAACGTCTGATTAGTAACACCGATATGTTTGGCGCAGCCACAGTTCACTGGAAACGGGTAATTAATGCTCATCTGCTCATGGCAAAGACAGATTTACGAGGAATTCCAACTAAAGCAATTTTTTTTGCAGTGAATATAGCTATTGGCTATTTTGGTACAGTGAGACAGATTAAGGGACATGCGAGTTGAAAGGTCAAGGAGAGTCATCAAAAAACCCACATCAACTCCTCTGTCCATCTCTGAGCATCGATATAGCCATTGATTCACCATCACACCCGTTTCTTAAGCTACTGGCTTTTAAATTAGGATAAATAAAATAGTTATAGAAATAATTGTTGGGCTTGTGGGGATGACCCGTTACTAACGTGATTTTCATGCATATATGCTTGCATGGTTGCTCAATTATACCTTCAACTTATTTCTTCTTCTGGCCAAAAGACTACTTTCGTCCAGATTAAGAGAAAACTCCTTTGGTGTCGTCTTTTTCCAAACGGAGGGATCGATCAAGTCCATTTCCCGTTCTCTGAAGGTGGCATTTGTGATATCCATTGCCTCCTTCATTGCAATCACAGCAGGTGTGTAGAGCTCCTTGTGATGTTGTATCCTCTCCACAGCACCTCCGTCAACATCAGATTCATCAACAATCGACCCAGTGTATGAGTTTAGTGAAACCAAAGACATATTGCGTACTTCCGACACTGGAGGTGGTTTCTGCCACATCTTGCTTGAGGCCCCAGTCCCCACACTAGCTTTGGAGCCATCAATGTCACCCGGTCTATCTTCGACAACTTTAGATTTGTCTAAGAATTCCATGATCCAAGGATCCTCCAACAAGTCTCTTAACGTGTATCTTTCCTTTGGATCAACAGTTAGCAACCTTGAAACACACTGTTTGGCACCTGAAGAAATCTCATCCCACCAAGGGCTCAAAAACGTGAATTGACCCTTGGCCACAGATCTTGTCAGCTCCTCAATGTTGTCATTAAAAAAGGGTGGAAATCCACTCAGTAGGATGTACAAGACACACCCCAAGGCCCAGACATCAACCTCCTTCGAGTACCGCTGATCTTTGACGATTTCCGGTGCCGTGTAACCCACGGTACCACAGGGGGTCTTCAAATCCAGCGTGTCCTTCTGCAGCTGCTTTGACAGGCCAAAGTCACCAATTTTGACGACCCCGATACCACCCCCACCGTAGTTGATCATGAATTGACCTTCGTCCTTCTTTGTTTCCGGGTTATCGGAGGACCTGAATACCACTTGTTTGCTTGGCACAAACCGGATCGGTTTAAAAAAGATGTTCTCAGGCTTCAGGTCTCGGTGGACCACCCCCAACTCCTCGTGGAGGTAGATGAGCGCCTCCGCCACCTGGATAATCACGTGCCTTGAGAGGTCCTCACTAAAGTACGTGTACTTAACGATCTCGTTGAAAATCTCTCCCCCAGAAACAAGCTCTTGGATAATGTAGTAGTACTCATCGTTCTCCACAAAGTCCACAAGTTTCACCACATTTGGATGATTCATCTGCTTCATGATGTTCACTTCCTTCAAGACGTTCAATCTCTGTTTTTCGTCCAATTGGTACTTTTTGATCACCTTCACTGCAACCTTCTGGCCTGTGTGACGATCCCGTGCGCTGTAAACCTTAGAGAAAGCACCTTCTCCCAGTTTCTCGCCGATTTTGTATCGTTCAATGTTTCTTTTACTCTTCTGTTGTCTTTCCAGCTCTTGTTCCGCCTCCTCCTTTACAACCTGAGTGGCAAGCGGTGTGAACTGGTCTACGTGGTGGATTGGAGGAGCACCAGTCCTTTGGTGCTGCCTGCCTTGTCTAATAAACTGTTTGATGTTATCCAGCATTGCTTACCTAAGAAACAGGTGAACAATACAAAGTGCTTTTACGTGATGTTGGGTGACTTGGCTGTACCCGACAGCGAAGTGGCTCACGAATTGGCCCATCCGATGGAAGAGATGAATGGTGTGGGTAAGCAGCTCCAGGAACAGATACGGGATCTTGTCTCCAAGGAAGGCACCCGGTTTACTGCCATCACTGCGAATACTCCAACGGAGTCGTTCCACTCCGCATATCCCAAGGTTTCCCCGGACCTCGACAACGGCCACCATGTTACGGGGTCCATTTACATGAACCACTTCTATATCGGCCGCTGGCTACCTCAGAGCATCCAGCGGTGGCTGTTTCCTCTTGAGGATACGCTGGGAAAGTCGCTCACTGCTTCCAAGATGCCAACGATATTGGAATGTCATACGTGTCTCAAGTTTAAGGGTTTTCAGGTCTGGGACCGTAGTGGTCAGTGGTACTGTCTCAAGGAAGATGTGACCAAAACTGATGCCAAACCGAAGCCAAGAAACAAGTTTCACCCAGACATGTCATCACCTGGTAAGTCAATGATTGAGGACAAAAACACCACATTCCACACATACGCAGCGTATCGCGCATGGGACAAACAAAGACGAGATGAAATACATCGTCTGACCCTGCTCTTGGACACATGCAGCGAGACAGAAAGTGTTGAAATGTCAAAGCGCATCAACGATCTCCGTGCACAAGCTGTTATAGAACGTATTCCCAAGAACAAAATTATACAGATTATAGATTGAGATATATGTATATAAAGGTAACGAATATATGAGTAGATTTGATTTGTTGATGATTGGCGAGATGGGTGTGGAATGACACACTATAAGAATATTAATCATGGAATTTTACAGGTATCTGATTACATTCGGTATTTTACACTGGTTGCAACTACAAAAC
Organism: Saturnispora kantuleensis; assembly: GCA_030557035.1. Classification (NCBI taxonomy): domain Eukaryota; kingdom Fungi; phylum Ascomycota; class Pichiomycetes; order Pichiales; family Pichiaceae; genus Saturnispora; species Saturnispora kantuleensis. The sequence continues at coordinate 88,206 of JAKTVD010000007.1, read as the reverse complement.
CTCAACCCTGCGTTAGAGGTAATGTGTTACCAAACACTGTAAGTCAATGAGTCACACTATCTACGATAAGTGTAATGGCAAACAGAAAACATTATGTTAAAGTTGAGCCCATAAATAATATTACAAGCGTGTGCAAAGGGTACTCCTAATTTTATGTGGATACTGGTGACATTTTTTACATTCATATAGTCAGTCCATTTGTCAGTTTACTCAACTGAGCAGTGGCGCATGATCACTTTCTTAGCCATGCGCCATTTCATATAGGACCAGAAATGATCACCAAGATATCAATAAATCCTACCGCTAACTATCAGCATTTCTATGATGGAGTTACAGATGTTATTAGAAATGTTTCTTTCTAAAAGTAACATCATACCTTGTGCTCTTGGATCGACTGTTAAATGATCAATCTTTTCCAATTCAAGCATTGCACACCAACACGTTTTCAATGCATATGATACAGAAATTCGAAGATACCAATCATCAACTTAACTCAAAAGGATTTTTAAACTATTGTTACATTAAAGGCATTGAAGACATAGAAAGTAACAATATATTAATAACGTAAACTCATTCAAGTCACCAAAAAGCACTGAGCAATTTCATCTCTTAACTTACGTAACGCCCTCTCCTCCTAATGACAAAGGGTATATTGAAGAATGCGGTGACGGACGCTCCATATCGGACACAATCTCCAAACGAGGTAACTATAGAGCCTCTGGATAGGAATATTGTGATTGCAAACACCCGACTGAATTCACAACTGGGCCCCAAACCCGTGAACACAGACAAGGCGCCTGAAGACACGCAAGAAACACAATTGAAATGGGACGAGGGAAACCTACTTGTGAACGAGATGGAGAAAACCCCTAAGATGAAGATTGACGAACCCAAAACCCCCTATGAAGGGGGGTTCAACCCAAATAACGACTATTACCAAATGGACCAGATGGAACCTTTGGAGCCAATGGAACCTCTGGAACCCCTTGATGAGGCTGGTGGTGTGTTGGAGAACGGCGAAACCACCCTATGTGATGCAGAGGATACTGTTGTCGCTAAGAAGCCGAAACCAGCCGATGATGAGATGGTGGCCATTGCTGACGACGTGAGTGAGTTTGAGCTGAAAAGAAGAATGCACTACAAGACAGAAGGTAACCCACTTCACCATAAGATGCCTTTAGATGAGGAGGAGGATGATGATGCGGAATGACGCTGTTTCTATTACTAAGATGTTTTATACCAAATTAAATGGCCCGACTCAAACCGACTAAGACAGCGTCCTCTACTCTCAACTGTGGTGGCGTTGGGACGCGGAAATCAAATAGGTCCTCTAAAGAGACGCCTTCCATGTCGCACTGCTTCAATTGCAGCTCGAATTTATGAAATTGACCCACAACCAAGAGAACGTTAGTCGTGGAGTTGGCATCCACCTTCAGTGTTTTCAAATCTTCTCCCCCTGAAGTGTTGAAAGCACCCCCGGAAACAAATCCCGAGGAAGTGTAACCACCAGGCACCTTCGTGTCAGTCCACACATCAACCAGCTTATTTGCCAAACGCACCTCGTAGCCGTAAACACCCAGCGGGTTGTTCCATCCATATGCGGAATTAGATTCGACTACATTCCCAGTGGATATTTCAACCGTCACCCTCTGCCCCAGCTCCTGGTCTGTTTGCAGCTCCAAACACTCTGATCTGCCAATCTGAACAAACTTCGTCACCTTTGCGGCCTTAGGCAGAGGCTTAACTCTACCGGTGGATGACTTAGCTTGAAAATCAGGGTGGTGTTTCGACCAGTTGGATGGCTTCTTTCTAATGGTTATACCCTCCTTAAACTTGGAATTTTGAAACGCTGGTAAATTCGGTATTGGTGGATAACCCTTAGCCTTGGCAAACACCTTATGGGGCAAATTCACACCCTGGAACATCTCTCCTACAAGATATGGCGGTGTTATAAAGAACTGGAGGAGAGAAGCAACCGTAATTGCAGATTCAGAATCATTCAAAACAACCACTTCACACACTTGGAAGGAAACAAGCGCACGAGAAACCTGGTAAACCGCCTGGGTAAGCTGATCTAAATTCTTGCAGGAACTCTCGTTGCCCAGCGTCGAGGATATGCACACTGAAAGAGGCATCGTTGAGAGAACCAAGGGTAGTTGCTGATAAAATTTTCACCTTACTGAGCATGGGTATGTATTTCTGCAGTAATTTTGACACTAATGAAGTGGCAGGGGACTTTTTTGGATCCACTGACGAGGGCATCGTAGGGGAAGGCCGGTTTTTTTTTCTAGTGGGAAAACCACTGGGGAAAAGCATCCTTCACGGTGTCATCACAGCACCATAACTCCGCACTTTTCATGGACACGGAAACCAAAGTTGAGTGGAGGCAGCTCCAGAAACTGATGAGGGAGCTCAAGTCTTCTCTTCGCAGTCACTCGGGTGAATCATTTGCACCTGGGTCGGATCTAGAGAAAAACCTCAAAACATACAATAAATTGAAGAAACTGGATCAAAGAGTAAGAAATGGAGATTATGATGTCCCACTACGAGTACATGAACTTCACAGGCGATTGATTAGGAAAGAGGAACGGAAACCGGAGGCGACTCTGGAAGAACCTGCGGAAGAACATGTTGAAGAACCCATGGAGGAGGAAATAGTTATTGGACCAACACCACAGTTACAAGGAAGGATCGTGAATTTGCTAGCAATTGAAGTTTCCCCCGAGGGGAATGATGAATTTAGGAAGGAGAACAATATTGTTCCGTTGGAAACCCCAACAAAAGCAAGGGAAATCATAATGGAGACCCCAACTTGTTTCAAGACACAATTAAAATTTGAACCATGTGATGATGAGGATGACATTGGAAGATTTGAACCATCTCCTCTTTTCAAAGGAAATACGAGGTCGATTTACTCCTTGAATAAGGAGGTGAAATCTTTAAAAAGAAACCTGAGCCAGTTGTTACAAGTGGAGCAGGAGGTGGAAGAAGAGGTGACTGCAAGTCAGAAACCAGAGGAATTGGAAGATGAAGAGGAACAAGATGGCACAAACCCTGCAAATGACCTGAACAGTTACAAAATTAAGCAAAAGACGATCAAAAGATCTACTAGAAGAGTGAAACTTAAAACTCAAAGGGAGTCAGAACAAGACGATACATTCAAGACGAAGAATCTCCACGATTTTGTTAACGAGGACAGTTCTGAGGTTGAGAATGATGTTGCTGGTTCGAGTTCCGATGCAGCTAATGATGATGACCATTATGAGCGTTTGGATTTCACAAATTTGGTAGCCGCTTCGGGCAAATCTAAGGGGAAACATCCTCTCTCCAACAACTTTGTGCGTATGAAGATTCATAAGAAGGGCGGTGGTAGATTCAGAAGGCGTTAGATCCAGAAGGCAATACCGTAGGCGATGGTTCCATACGTTCTTTCTAAATACGGACGTTGATTAACTTTATAAAATTAAGCTGTTAATAGTTCCAACATCCCAATGATCTTTTCACTCTCTTGACACTTTTTGATCTCCATCTCCACCTTTCTTTGTAAATTAAGAACCAACTCCTCGATTAAATAGCTTTTGGAAATCAACCCATCGTACATCTCCAAGACACAGAGCAAAAAGTCGGCAATGATTTCGACATTTCTTGGATCGCCAATTGATTTCAAACACCACGTTAACAATGGTTCCAAACTCGTCTCATCCCTATTGCTTAACGACACTCTCACCTTACCTCTTTTCTTCAATTCAACCATGCATGTCATCACCCATTCTGGATTAGTAGCGGAATACGTTTGCAAAACACTATCCAACGCCTCGGGCCACTTGAATTGGTTCATCAACTTCTCGAATGGTTTAGCTTTCTTACTTTGCACTCTGTCGTCGATCACCTGCAACTCGTTCTCTCCCTTATAATCGCCACCTCTCAAGATTCTTTCCAAGGTCATACTCTTTGGCTCCTTAAAAACCTCCTTTGGTACTTGAGGTCCGCTCTTTCTTGTTCTTATTGTCAACAAGCCCGAGTTCAACCCCACAACCAAATGCTTATGATTTGGTGAAACCCCGCAGGCCAAGACCCCTGATCCAAACTTCCAATTGAATCTCACATCCCAGTTGGCTGTACTTGTATCAAAAACCTTGACATGGCCGTCTATTGACCCCGCTAGGATTCCTCTTTCCCCTGCATCTGCTAATGATGTCACCGTCTTTGTAAAGTTTGTCAATGATCTCACTTTCGTCCCACTCACAATATCCCAACAGTTGACCGCATTTTCACCTGCGGAAACGATTGTAGTTGAATTTCTTGTCAATAAATCTTCCACTGGGGAGCCTTGGTTCAACTCCATGATGGGGTCAACACCGCTTCTTGTATCAAACACTCTGATGTAGTTATCGTAACAACCGGTCACAACCAAATTGGGAGAGTTGGGCATGAAGATACCCGAACGAATATAGTCTCCGTGTCCACCAAATGATACTATTGGCTTATTCACCTGTGAGATATCGTAAATACGGGCAACTCTGTCATCGGAACATGTTAACAGTTGAGTTGTTATTGTTGGATGGAATTTAGTTATATGCGTAGGGTGAGAACTCGGGTTCATTGAAACCAACAGTGTACGTGGATGGTGGGCATCAAAGATTTGAACTAAACCTGATGCATCCCCAGCAACTAACAATTTACCGTCGTTTCGGAACTCACCACAATAAACCGTATCCTTGAATCTCATGAAGGATTTAACAACCTTTCTGGTCTTTGACGAGAACACTTGGATCCTCGTTGATGAGGTAATGGCGAAATCGTGAGGCATATTTGGATCAAAAGAGATGTGAGTAATCGCATTGTGTTCCTTAACCAATTGGGAATTTGTGAACCCTTTCCAGTATTTTTGTTCAGGGTGGACCTGTGAGGGCATCATCGCCGATTTAATCGGCACAATCCTCTCTTTGTTGTTTGACATATTCAATAACTTTAACCTAAGAAGAGAAGAAGAAGAAAAAAAAATTTCACCTTCCTAATTGGGACATAACAACGGTTCGTTGGTCACGTGAGTAAGCTGGGAGGAATATTGAATCACCCGAACGAAGCAAAATTGAGTGCCTCGAGTGACAATATTGTGTTTTGATGTTTCTTTTAAATGAACGGTGTGATTCCCCACTTAAAGGGTGTTATTTTCAATTGTACAGCTGGTAGATTCGAATTGAAATTGACACATCTGTTGGCCCAAAGTGTGCTCCACTGAATTTTAGACCTTGGTTATTTCTATCGGTAGAACCGGACGCTACTATGGAATTCCCCATTGCCGTTAAATTGCATCACATTTGATGCAATTTAACGGCAAGGAAGAGATACAGTATTAGAAACAATGGATGACAAATTTTGCACCTAGTATAACAATCCTCCTTTAAACTAACTGTCTTTCGTAGTCATTTATTTGGGTAATCATCTTCACCCCACCGATTACTCCACTCGACATTACGCCTGCGTTTCTATCTTCCAAAACACGTCAGTTTTTGAATTTTAGAAAACCAGGGCCAAGTGTCCATATCAATCCATACAATTGCACCCGCGGAGCACAGAAATTCCCATTAGAACTCCTAAACCTCTACCCCATCACCGGCAAAACCAGTTGGAACCCATATATTTTTTCACATCTCCCACCATATTCCATTTTGTTCTTGAATCACGACTGGTATGCTCAAGAGGACGCATTTGAAGCTTTTACCCAGATTGAGGACCCTTGTTAGGGGATTTGCCACCCCGCCCACCCATTTTCAGAGTCCACAAAACCCGCCACAACCTCAATCTTACTTCCAGGGCACACCACCAAAACCACTGGCGAAGCCACTTCCGCCGCCTAAGAAGCCGACCTCCCTAGGAAGATTGCTGCTCTACACAACACCATTAATGGTGGTGATCATTGGGCTAATGGGGTTGTCTGGAATTGTCGAAAAGGAGGAGGTTTCCACAGAAGTTGTGAATGCGATCCATTTAGCCATCGCTTCCGAGAGTGACGGACAAATCGAGGACGCAATTGGTTGTTATCTAGAGGCACTACAGTTGTTGGATGAGGAGGGGGCGGAGCATGTTTCTCCAATTTACACCTCATGCGCTCTGCGCATAGCCCAGCTTTATGAATGTTTGGGTAAACTGGACAAGTCTTTGGGTGTGTATGAGGTTCTGAAGGAGGAGTTCATAACTGCATTGAGTGAACCGAGGACGTATGAATCGTTTCTAACGGAAAATATGCACAATAAGGCAATTAGAACATCGTTGGCGATTTCAATACGTTTTGCCCAGTTGGTTCCACCATCTAGATTGGAAGAGGGCAAGGAGGCGCTCTTGTTCAACATTGTGCTTGCCCAAAACAGAATCATGGAAATATATCCCCCGTTCTTGCCAGTGATTAACGACATTAACAACAGAAACATACTCTCATTGGTGACGAACGATATTGAACGAGAGTTTGAATCCCTGAATGAGTTGGAAAAGCGGGTTAAGATGGATCAGAATCAGAAATCCCCAATCGAATTACCTTTATATGCCACAGATGAAACCGAGGAAAATAAAGTGCTTGGTCTCCACATAGGGGGATGGCCAATCTTCACCAAAACCCTCATGGTGGCCAAGGACACTTTGGCCAACCTGTGTGTTGAAACGGGAGATTTGAGCGACACTATCTCGAATTTGGTCTCCAATACGAATTTCATCCAGAGGTCCTTTGAACACCCCGCTGTTGTTGCGTTGACATTCACCAAATTGGCCATCGCCCTACAGATGACTCATAACATCATCAGTAGGGACTTTCCGAAAGAGTCGATTGTTGAGGTTGTCCAGGAAGATAAACCTCTTCGGGTGGACATCTCCAAACCAGAAATCAAGGAATTTGTTCTCACCACAACGGCTCTTGAATCCGAGCGTGTTTTCCGCAAGGTGCTCCAAATCTGTGATCAGGCAAAGAAGACCCATGGCAATATTTCCACGGATGAAATGGTCAACAAGGTCAAGCATCAGCTAGATCAAATGTTCAAGCCTGCTTTTGATAAGAGTGAGATGGTTGCCGCCATGGGCTTGGGGTTAATTGAACTTCAAAGAAACCAGCGGGAAGAAGCTCTCCAATATCTTCGTCGGGCCCGTGTACTATCGGTCAAGATCCGTGACGATGATTACACAAAGGACATCACTGATTGGATTCGGGAAGTGGACAATTAAGGGGCTTGTATAAACCCATATCCGCGATGGGATACCACCAAAGAGCCATTTACCCTTTGAAGGTCTAAGAATTGGATCACAGCAGTGGACAAATCACTATCTTGTTTATATAAATTCATTAAGTTCATCCAAAGTGTATAAAAACATATTTGCTGAGCAAATCACCAATGCTTTCACGTGACCTGTCAAACATTTTCATCATCTTTCAAATCTCCATTTCAACTCCAACAACATCCATTTTCGTTGTCATGGTGGCGAAAAAAAAGGGTGGGTTGATAGTGTGCACAAACTGTCGCCGAAAGAAGATTAAATGTGATAAGTTGGAGCCCTGCACGAATTGTGTGAGATCGGAGTTGACGGCTACTTGTCAATACGAGTCCGGTTTAAGAATTAGAAATTTGACTCCCCGCAACATCAACTCGGAAGATAAAGTGTCCCAGTTGGAACGACAGGTGCAGCAATTAAAACAAACGATATTGGAAATGGAAGGAAAGAAATTTGGGTTCATTCCTTCAGGTGATATTTTGAAATATAGGAGTGATAAGTTATCGTTTTTCACGGTGTGTATGAAGCCTAGTAAGATACAAATTGTCAACTCCTTCAGACCCAGTTTTACGATGAAATGTATTGGGGAATTTCAGAAAAAGATGCAGGTTGATTCCCACAAAGATTGGAAACTAAGTCTGAAAAAGAATTCTCCAATCGATGATATCCCCTCATCTCATGATTGTTCCTTACCCGAGATTGATGATAGGTTGAAGAACGTGTTTGTTGGTAATTATTATGCCATTTTGGAAAGATTGATTTACTTTCAAAACGAGCTAAACCCACTACTTCTAAATTCACTTGTGCCATGTGGTGTTTTACATATGGTGTTGAATACTTATGTTAGACCGGGGGCCTCTGGGATCACATTTTTTCCACCAGAAAAGCTTCACCAATATCAGCCACTGGTAATCATTTTGTCGATTGCTGACTTGGTTGAAATATTCACCGGTTATGAAAAGATCACCCCATTCGCACACACTTTAAAGAGTGGGTCGTTTGAATTGAGTGAATTTGGACTTACCATACTCAATGTTGCCAAATTCAGATCGAAGCAGACCTACTTTGGGTTGATGGCGATTCTCTGCTTGAGGTTATCATTGATACATTATGGTCATTTTATCGACTCCGGGTTCAATTATCTCAAGGAATATTCATATATTCAAACTGCTATCAACATGTGTACCAACATGGGTATGCATAAGAACATCAATAAGTTGCACGTTTTTGAGTTTGTTCCCTCATCAGATCAGCACGATTTCATTAAACAGATACCCCTGGAATGTTTGAAGAGAACATGGAATTATATGTTGATGAGTGATATCCAATTCTCCATCTTTGGTCCTCCACCAATGATTAATTTAGACTTTTCTCACAACCTTTACGAGGATGTGATGGCCGAGAGATCAAACGAGGTCGAATACCATGAGATCGTATCCAGTGCGTTGAAACAGTTCTGTGGAAATGAAAACGTGGCATTGTTGGATTTCTTCAAGTTCGGTAAGGAATTAAAATCCTACTGTTCCAAATTATGCTCTTTTGGCAACGTCTACCATTTGGCAAGTGATAAAAAAAGGTGGCCTGAGGTGTTGAACAAATTGTATTCTTTGAAGATAGTCTTGGAGATGTATTCCTTTGGAGGATTTCAAACCAGTGATTGTGGTAGACTGAAAGTTTTCACTCCTGAACAGTTGAGTGACGCAAAAAACGTTGCTGAATTGGATAAAGCCCATACCCAGTTCAAGGAACAGAGTGTCATCATTTACGCGTTTGGTCTGAAATTCATTAGGGAGATTTTGAAATGTAAAAACTATCCAATGTTTATTCTCTACATGAGAAACTTGATCTGGATTTGGTTGGTCAGGCCCAGCATTGGGGTGATCAACCTATTGATTGAACCGGGAATTCGCCTGAAGAAGAATGAGGTCAAATTGGATTTGACCGTTTCCCAGTTAGAAAGATTTCTATTTTCCAACGTCGAGATACCGAACGACATTCTCGATTATTATTTCAGTCCTCATATCATGGAGACCGAATTATTGACCATTTTCGAAGAATTGAGTGATATACCAATGATGCTCAATAATCACGACTTCAGAACAAATTCAAGGTTCACTATGGTGTTGATATGCTTTTTAAAGGCATTCAACCAAATTACATACAACGGTGAGTTCGACCCACCCCTAGTTTTTTCCAAGGTGCCCTCAAAGATGGTTGAATTTTACGAACAATTATCCCAAATAATGGTGAAAAGAGAGGAGAATCCATTAACGCCAAAATCGGAGACATATCCTTTCATACCGTATATGGATCCAGTTGGAGGTAAAGCAAACCCTCAATTGGCACTCCAAGATCCATTGAGTGATTTCATGACTGCCACATTTGGTGATATCGACATGTTCCAGGATTTGAATCCCCTCCTAAATGACGATCTGCTAGGTTTCTCTATTTGATTCACCATATTATGACTACATCTCTATAATACGTTACATTTCATGCTTTTTAACTCTGTTCCTTATTTCTTTGCATCTATCATCTTTTTTTACCTTTTGTTGTGTCCAAAATGGTACACCAACTCTCCAAAATGCCGTACTTTTCCTTCAAGATTTTTACAACAGTATCATCGTGTCTACCTTGTACCACCACTTCCTTACCCTCTCTGATGTTTTCTGCGTCTAATATATTAGTCGAACCCATGCACTTTACCCTTAGAACACCTGCAAAGTCGTTCGGTTTAATGAAAAAGCATTCACAGTGGGAGATCCTGGTGATGAACCTCCTACCTACCTTTAACTTCTCCACTGTGATGATAATTTTTGGTGGCAGGCCCTTACGTGGTTGCAATCTCTTTTGAACAACCGGGTCGTATGAATCTAAATCACTTGAGTGGTAAAGGATGTGATATGGAGAGTAATTTTTCATGATCTTACCCATCACTTCTGATCTCTTGATGTTGGTTTTGATTCCCATTTCTTTCAAAACCTCATCAGGATCAATCGCCTGTTTGTTATTGGCTGATACTAAATCGGCTTTCTTGATGTAATTTTGAACTTGGCTTGTTATCTCCTGTTGGGTGTACAGTTGGTCATATTCCATATCCAAAGAATTGTACATTTGTCTCGCCGGGTTTATTGGCTTATAGATTATCTTCATGATAATTTCACCCTTTTCATCTTTTTCTCCACTGTCTTGTTTCCTCTGTTGTCTTATCTTATACGGATGGAAATTGGCGATTCTTGGGTCATCTTTTGGAGCCACACTCACAACCGACAAATTATCATCTCTACCCTTGAGTTTTATCAACCCTGCTTTATCCATCGCTTTGAGAAATTTAGCTCCCTTTTTCCAAGAGGTATTCTTCAAGTTGACAACGTTCAGATCACAGTTTGGTAAGTTTTTCAAAATGTGAGATTCGACCAACTGGGTTGTCTTCATTGGCAATCGCAAATTTTCCTGTGAAATTGTATATAGTAAAGACCTTTCAAAGAAGGTATCGATATCTTCCACAGTCAAAGAGTTTTCAACCGCGTTTTCAGTCTTGAGTTCACTCTTGGGTTCACTCTTCTCCTCAACCTGCTCATGATCATCCACCTCGTCTTCTGTGTCTCCTTCGCAAACTTTCAGAAGTCCCATTGCGCTCAAAAGCTCTTCATCGCCCATCCTACTTTGTCTCTCGCTAGCAAGTGAATCGACTCCCCTGCATGGAACCTTGTCTCCCAGAAATTGGACAACCTTCACCATCACACCTTGCAAATCTTTATATTGGTTCCATTCGAATCCCCTAACATCCAGCTGACAAAAACCCACAGCAACGGCATCTAGAGGTCTTTTATAATCAACAACAATGCATAAATCGCCCTTAAGCACATCAGGCATTGTCCCAACGCAACCTCTAATCATAAGATCTGCACCGCCAATCACCCTTTCCACAACGGCTTCGTGGGTCTTCACCACGGGGAGACCATGTAGTTCAGGGTAAAGAATGCAAGTGGCGACTGTTGGTACCATAGCTGCCTGTAGAGAGAAATAGACCCCATCACCGCTTTCCACGTCAAAGTACATCAAACCCCGCTCTATCTCGGGCGTTTTAAACTTGCTCTTAGCAAGAATTTGTGGCAATGGTGTTAAAACTTCCTTCTGGAATTTCTTCCTTTCGGATGCCTTCAAAACCTGCTGGGGGGTCAAGTCTAGTGTCTTTTTGAACATACTGGCAATGAATATGTGAAAAGCTTGGTTACTCGCTTACGTAACGGTTTTACCATCACCTCCCAGCTAAGAGCAAAATGACAAATGGGGGGCAATTGACCCATCCTGCGAAGGAAGGTCGAATATGGTTGAGCCCAGCGATGAAGCTTGGTAGTTCCTTGTTGGATGCAAAAACCCTGCTGGTTTTCAGGGCTCAGGGGGAAGTTGTTTGGGATTGGGAGTTGGATCAGCAAATAGGATGCGTTGTTTGGCGTCCAGACAGTAAAATTGTGGGGTTAATTGGTAAGGATGGGTGTCTCCAGTTGATGAATGTACTGGGAGGTGAAAAATTGGGACGTTTACAGCTTTCGGGGACTCCATACGGAGCCTTTTGGTGCGTGGACCGACAAATGGTTTCGACAAGAAAGGAGATTGTGGGCGTGCTACCAACACTAGAGGGGCTTAAGGAAGATGTCTTGGTCCATTGCGGGGACACTAATTTGGATTTTCTCATGGTGGGCACGAATTTGGGGTTATCGTTGATCTTTTCCAGTGTCTTCACCGTGGATATCTCCCGAGAGGGGATAAAGGTGATGAGTATTGCTTCGAGAGATGATTTACGACTCCACTATCTTGTTTTGGAATGTGGCGAAACTTTGGATTTGGTGGAGCTTCATTTGGACTTCATTAATCCCAACACCAGGTCAATAACTTCAACCTATGGTAAGATCATCGAACTAATAGACAACATTGAATTATCTCTCACTCGAGTCGAGAATGTCTACAAGCCTTTTGTGGAGTATACGTTTAAGATTATGCAATTGCTCCAGGAGGACCAGCAAGGTGACAGGTCCCCAATTGACGATTTCTATGATTTGCTTCTAACAGGAAACTTGGCTCACAACACCCGAACGTGGATGACGGACTACCTAGGCGATCGTGGAATCAAACGATGGATGTTGTTGGGAGATGCATATTTTGAGATGATGAAAACGACGATTTTCATGACTCTCATCCCCTCCTTGACACACCTAATAACCCATTTGACCCATTTGGGGTTGGGTATGGACCAGCCACGAGAGTTCTTGAAGAAGTGCTACACGTCGATGATTGAAATCAACGAGTTCCAGTCTCAATTCAAGCAGACGATGTACTGGTTTGAAGGTGTCTTGAAGGAAATAACCGGAGATGAACCACCCAAAATGGACGTCGTCATCAAGGATGTTGTGAATTTCCTCCTATTTGTTAGCAATTTAAAGCTTGAAGAGAGGCCAAAATCGGTGTTTGCCGAACCATTCCACCAGATGAAGATTGCCATAAATAACGAAATCTTCAAGGCTAAAGATACCTTTGAATCCATGGTGAGGTTTGGTTCCAAACGCACCATTGGCAAAAGCGGTCAGATTGTCGATATTACTTTAGTTGGTGGTCGGCCAATTGTTCTTGTTCAAAGGGGGTCAATTTTAGAGTTAATTAAAAATGGTGGTTCAACATCACTCGAAATCCATCGACTTGTACATTCATTCATTAGGGGAGAATCAATCGTTGTTGTTCAGGAGGATGCCATACAAGTTTTTGATTTCCAATTCAAAAGGCTCCATGTGGTTCCATGTGGTTCCCCTATTTTTACTGTCGGATCTTGTAAGTCCTCGGAATGGCTCATAACCTTGAGTGAAAACTTGAGAGACTTCCTCTGGATCTCGATCGATTTATAGATAATGCTGAGCAGAAAGTATGTTTTTTCTTACCCAATAGGGCAACTCTTCTTCCTTGACCTTGCAATTTGCTAGAAAGATATGATTAGGAGGGACCCTCGAATAGATGTAGACAAAGAAAACATCAAGACCAAGTCAAACAAGCCCACTCTGGGTAGCCGTGAGATTTTAGCTCCAAAATCGACAAATCAACGCCGTTTAAAGAAGTCAACAACAACGACCAGTTTGAGAGTCCAAAAGCCAACAACTTTGCGCCGAACAACTTCCCTACTGCCGCAAATCCCTAAACCACCAAATGTGTTTAACAGGGGATCAGGCGGAGGTCCGCTGGTGAGAAGAATTGAGATTCCAATGGAATCCGATGATGAATTGGAGCTGACGTTCGATACCGATCAGGCAATGGGATGGAACGTGATGGCCAAAAACATGGGATTGACGCCATCAAGTGAAGATGTTGATGAAATTGAAACGGTCTCCCAAAGGCAGGGGCCTGATTTGGATGATTTGGAAAGCAGAGGCCATATTGCTCTCTCTGGTGAACTATTAAAAGGCCTCTGGAAGGACAAGAAGGTAGAAATGGAAGATCCCCTACGACTGAGGTTTGATCTAGCTGAGAAAAGGTTGGATTTATCCGTAACTAAGGAGGAAGTCGGGTTGGATGATGACTTGGAGTTGGAATTCAGTGATAATGAAGATGAGGATGGCAAACTGGACTCAATTATCGAGTTTTATAAATAATTTTAAGCAATACCGGGTGTATATATATACAAGATTCACCGCCTCAGCAGCACGTAAACTATTTTCACCACCTGAACCAATTGAACCAACCACCCTTTTCTTCGCCAACCTCAACATTTGTATTGGCATTGAAAGAGTTGAAATCTTTTGATAGGTCACCCCGGCCTCTCACCTGAAACACCGCAGGGCTTGTATCTCCCTCGACATCCTTTGTACTTCTTTTGTCGAAATCCAATACGCTCTTCAACGTTTGGATATCGTTCTTCTCCAAAATCCAGTTATTTGGAGGGAACTCAATTTCTAGACCAACGTACAAATCACCAAAAAGGTTCTGATCCACCTTCGGCATACCTTCTCCCTTTATCACAATCGCATCGTCCGGTTTGAGAACTTGTCCCACAGGCACATTTATTGAAATGCTTCTACCATCAATCGAAGTAACAAATTGATCCTCTTTGAACCCCACAATAGCATCAATCAATCGGATCTTCTTCTTGATATAAAGATCATCCCCGTTTCTCTGAAATGCAGTATCATCATGCACCTCGTAAGATAGTTCCACATCACCTGTTTTCAAACCATACTCTTCATGAGATTTGCCTACAAGAGTGACCTTGCCAACATTTGGAGACCCACTTCTAATGTGAAATTCCATTATTACCTTCTCTAAAACTCTACCTTCGCCCATGCATCCTTTACATTTATCCTGGTATCTGATCTTCAATCCACTACCCTTACACTTTGAACAAACAACCTCCTCCGTGAACATCATTCCTCCAAACCTATTAACCATTTTAATTCTCCCGTGTCCATTACACATCTCACAAACTGGAGGTGAGGCCTTTTTCTTCACCCCCTTCCCATCACATCTCTTACAAAGAACCTTCCTCTCTATACTTTCTTTGATCACCTTCCCCAAATAAACATCCAGTAAGGTAACCATGGCATGTAGCTTAATATCCTCGGTCTTGAACCTATGTGTTCTCTCTCTTTGCTGGTGGTAGTTGCCACCAAAGAATTGTGCAAAATCATCCGGTCCAAAAGCTCCCCCGGCACCGTAATCAAATCCCCCATGGGGCCCCGAAGCCCCAGCAGTCCCACGACCCTCGGGTCCATAAATATCATAATCCCTACGAAGCTCCTCATCCATCAACACCTCATAAGCGTGTGTCATCTCCTTGAATAGCTCTTCGCTGGTTTCTCTCTCCTCTGGAGACACCTTGTCTGGGTGGTGCTTCAGTGCCAACTTTCTATACGCCTTCTTGATCTCAACGCTGGTTGCAGAGCTGGACACACCGAGAATCTCATAGTAATCAACCATTAAAGGAAGAAGATGGCACTTAAAATATGCTCATGCGAAAATATGAGACCAACATTATTACAAATTAATTTTCTTTCATCATTGTCAGAGGTGGTGAAATAAATTATGCCAAATTAACAATGCAATCAATTCACGTTTCTTGACGTTTAAACAGAGGTTTTACGTAGCCGAGCATCGATTAGATATGCGGAAGTACTACAAAGTTATACAATTGTATGGAGTAATTCCTACTTGTACAACACAAGTAAGGGGTTAGTAAAAACAAATTGCTAAAATATAAGCGATATAAACTTCCAGGTATTGTGATTGTCGAATTCTGTCTATTATCCCCTTAACGGAGGAAGCCTTTTTTGGCCTTGGTTGGAGCAGGTTGATAATTTGCAGTCATAGGGTGGGTTGATTTGGATTCCAACTCACTCTTCTTCTCCTCCAACATCTTGATCTGTTTGAGCAATTTGTCTCTCATCTCCTTATGCTTACTGAACAAATCCGCTTCGGTTTCTTGCAATTTCTTCTCCTCACGGGAGACCTTTTGTTGGAAAATCTGTTTCATTTGGGATTCTAAATGGGCCAATTTCGTAGCTTGAAGCTGGTTCTCCTCCTCCTGTTTCAAAACTGGGTCAAATGCCTTGAAAACTGAGTCGTCTTGTTCCACACCCATATTAATCAACTTTTCGGTACGATACTTTTCATAAAGAACCTTGGAAGTTGAATCCTTCAATTCTTCCATGAAGTTTCTGATTAACAATTGTCTCAATTTGATGAAATCACAATGGGTCTCATTATCGACCTCAATAACCCCCCATGGATATTTTCTACCTCTGATTGTTCTGCCGTCTTCTGTTGACACGTAATTTGTGGAACCAACAATGGCGTAAGGCAATTTGCCAATAATTTCTTCCCTGGTGAGTTTGGTTTCCTCATCATCATTCTCATAGTTTGGAGGATTGAAAACGTTGATGTTTTGATTCTTGAGATCATCGATAATTCTTTGTTTGAACTCAGAAATCTCCAATTCCGTTAGTGTGTCGGATTTGGAAATGACTGGGATCAAATTCACTTTTTCGTGAACAGATTTCATGAATGCAATATCCAATGGCTTTAGGGAATGACCGGTTGGTTCAATAAAGTATAGTAACGCGTGGATTCTATTATCAGCGATGCTTGATCTGTTAACCTTGGTTTCACTTTCCAAATATGAGTTGAATCTATCGTCGATCTCCTCAACAATTGGCTTCCAAATATCCGTGTTATTAATATCTTCACCAAACTTTCTTGCCATTATAACGGACAAATGGAGCTTGACGTTATTTTCCTCAATATCCCTAACGGATGTTTCGATTTTCAGTCCCTCCTCTTCATCCATTGATTGCGGTTCCTTTTCGATGAAACCTGTTTCGTTGAAAAGGGTGTTAACAAATGTTGATTTACCCAACCCCCTTTCACCAACGACCATCAAATTAAAATTGAATCCCCTTCTAATAGATTTTCTATGCCATTGTTTTGGTAGGTTAGCAAACCCCACGTATGAATTTAACCTTCTCTTAATGACCGTAGCGGAAGGAGCAATAGAGGATGACAATTCCACAGAAGCGGGTTCTGATCCGATGTTAGTATAAAAAATTCAAAAGAAACTAATAGGGAAGATGAAAGAATGCGTACCGTTCAATGAAGTCATGGCTTTGTTGAAGAAGGCCATTGAACGCAAAAGGACAAAAAAATGGAAACGAAAACAAAACGCCAACGCGTCAGGGGTGATTATGTAAGATTATGTAATGCTTGCTCAGCTTAAATGGATCATATATTGACTGTTTGCCCGATATTGGTGCAAACACGACCAAAATAGTGTGCAGAGCTAATTTCATTACTGCAATCATAACTTTGCCAAAAGGAAACGGTTTCAATTTAAAATGAAAAATTAGGTACTGCCTAAAGATTATTTTAAGTTTAGTAAAGTAAGGATCCTTGTTATTCCCATTACCATTGATCGTTTCATTAATAGGCAAAAACAATATAGAGCAATACTGATTTGAACTAATGTAAGGCTGATATATCGCGTTCCTGATGTGGAAACACTAATTTAATTCAAATTGAAAAGTACGGATGACTGCACCATTAACTGAAGGAAAGTAAATCAGACAATAAATTGAAAGTAGAGCATTTAAATAAGAACGGTATAAAATTTAAACCTATCAGATCAAACAAAAGTAAAAGACCAAATAAAAATGTCTTGAAATTATCCTCTGCCAATTTGTGACCTAAACAAGGACAATCCAAAGAAGTGGTTGGTGTTGCCGATAAAATAGAGGTAAAAGGATTCATCTCAGTTAAGGAGCCAAGCTCTGCATAAGTCAGTCGTTGTTGGTCCAGACAGAGCTTTTGAAATTTCAGGATTGACACCAGTAATAATTGTTATGTATGATTCCATAAAGCCATTGGTTGTGGTGACGCATGAGGTGTAAACTGTCTTGGTGCTCATCTCCGCAAAAGTTGTGTCTAAAGCAGTCTGAATTGTAAAAGATTCTTCCGAAGAGACTTCTGACCCCGGACGGTAAACGACGACAGCTGTATGAACCACTGTCAAACCAACGTCATTGGTTGTGGTGACAACCTGAGTAACAGTTGAAGAAATTGATGCAGACGTGATGGTCGTGGTAGAATCTGTTGCACATTTCACAATGACAACTTCAGTCAACTTGATGGTCTTTCCAATGTTGTCAGACGCCCTAATGACAGTTGTGTATTTGGACGTCAGTGTATCAGCGGTTGTGCTGGCAGTAATTTCCTGAGTGGAACTTTGCTTAGTACTAACAATCACAACGATTTCTGTAGCTGTAATGGTATCACTGGATTGGATAAAGTCGGCAGTACTCGTTTTGTTGCAACAATGCCAGGGGTAACCGTAGAGGTGGAAATAACGACACTTGGTCTTGTTAGAGTTAGGTTTACTGAAGAGATTTCTCCATTAGCAAATAATTCCTCATATGGTAAGACGGTTTCACAGGCACCACTGAGCCAGCTAACTGTGGTTGGCGTAAAGGATGAGGAGTTTTGGTGGCAGCGTTATTGATCTCCATATCGAGGAAAACGGTCATAATTTCTTTATTTATCCTCATTAGAACAAAAACAGGAGGAAGTCGTTTCATTTAGTGGCTGTTCACTTATAACAAGCGTCCCTGAATTATGACTGGAACTGATTAGCATTTGCTAGATTCAGCGACCCTGACGTGCGTACCAAGAAATTCACTTAAGTTCAACCTGTGCCTTAATTTGGTGCTGCAAATAGAAAACCAAAAGAAGAACCATTACGTCGTCCAGCATCAGCTTACATTCTTGACCATCTCCACGGTATTCACAAATAGCATCATTTCCTCTCTCGCACTAAATTATCTCTCTACTAATTTAAAAAAGTAATACCTAGCTTACTTTCTCGACCCACGAAGCCTACCGCAGTATGGGAATCATTATAACACCATTCCGAATTATTTGCCATCAGCCTGCTTTGCTTAGCCTTAATTTGGCTCATTTAACATTACCTTACTTTTTTCATCATTAATCTACTCTTTTAATACTAGCTTAAACTAACGTGCCCAACCACTCAAGAGCTTGCTTCTTTTATTTCTTTCTCTGTAATTCTATTACTTGCGAGAGATTTTACTGCCTTTGCACCTTTCACGGCAACATTCAAAACCGTCAAAACCATTGTTGTCCACATAAGCAGCCCCAATGTGCCGTTTCTAAATACAAAAACATTGATAATCTGAGGAAACACTCCCGGTGGAATCAAAAGAACACTTCTATTTCCACCCCAGAACTTCAATCCATAGTAAGTATAGGTCAATATCGAGCCTAAAGTTGTGTTCATTTTGCCAATGCGACCACCAATTTGGGCCTCAGCCTTGCCAATATCGTCCTGTAACTTTTCCAATTTCCTGTTCATCTTTGTCCATTTGGCATACTGATCCTGTGGCGATAATTGATCTCTTTGATGAATTAAACTCTTTCGTTCCGAATAGAGCTTGATCAATTCGGAATCTCCCCTCTGGGCCACCCAATGTGCAACCCATTCAACAGGAAAGTACATCTGTAGCAGAGCAACAAGGGGCACAAGCCAAATCCACATTAGAAGACAATATTCGAAGCAATATATTATTCGAGTGAAGGAAGAAAAACTTGATCATCATCACCACCACTTTAATCCGAACATATGAGTGATTGCTCTTCAAGTGACTTGGAGGCAAGCTGGATCCCCCAATTTTGCGCCACTTACGGTCACGAGTTTTTTATTGAGGTTCCACAGGAATTCATTGAGGATGACTTCAATTTGACCGGGTTGAATCAAACAATCCCACATTATAGAGAGGCATTGGATGTGATATTGGATATCGAAAGTGCTGATAATGCACTTGTCACCCATTCTGCCGAGGTGCTATACGGTCTTATCCACGCTAGATTCATCATAACAAAGCAGGGACTTCATCAGATGGCAGATAAATTCGAGAGAAACGTGTTTGGATCGTGTCCAAGACACTTGTGCAGAGGGTTCCACTTGATCCCGTTGGGTAGAATTGACGTCTTGGGTGTTGAGACAGTGAGATTGTACTGTGCCAACTGTAATGACATTTACTTGCCCACAAGCTCCAAGTATTTGAATTTAGACGGGGCGTTCTTCGGTTCAAGTTTTGCCGGTCTTTTCATTAAAATGTTCCCAGAAATTGGAAGACAGTGTCAGAAGATTGCTCCGTTTGAGTTGAAGTGCTTTGGATTCAAACTGAACGATCGAGCTGTCTGTGGTAAGAGGATGAAATGGTTGAGGAGTTTTCCAGAGGAAGAGGGGGCTAATTGAGTAGGGGGTAGTTGTATAGAGGTTTGCTATGCAATTAGATGGCTTCATGACGATTAATTTTGGATAGGATGAGTTATTCGTGTATGGAAGATAATTTATGAGTATGGTGGACGGAATATACGATTTTGAATGTTAGAAAGGGGTGTATCTATAAATATGCGACAAGAAGTGAGGAACCTCGAAGAAAGTAAAATGGCTAAGAAAGTAACAAAATGAGGCAATAACATCGTAATTATTGACGTCGTCAGCATCTTTTGAGCACCAATTAGAGAATGAAGAGAACTTCAGTGAATTGTATTACATTTGGTAACATGATTTTATCAATGTTTAATCCTTCCTCATGATTAAACCCTCTTCATGATTAATGAGATCCATCGACAAATGAGATCACTTAGAAATTATACTTTTCATCTAATAACAAATTAACCCACAGGCTCACATACGCATGATTTATCCAACAAGATTGATTAGCAATATAAGTACCTAATTAGCTAATTAGCTTCTTAACTGATCAAGTAAGCATCAAACTCACCCAAAAGCCAACCAGCAGATTCTTCAGCTTAACTAGCCGCCTAATATTATATCTACTAAACACCTGGTGCATTCATTTATGCGTCCATTCATCCATTCATTTCCTTATTCGCTACTTCATTCACTCATTCATTTCATGTTCACCATTCATTCATTTCTCCCCACCATGTCACCTCCACCGTTTAGTTGATAAAATGAAGAGCAACAAAGGCGGTGATGACACTGCTGAGAATATATTCAGGTAACTTGAACCCGTCCAATCTGAGGGCAACGGTTAACACAAACTGCGTCACACAAAGAGAAAAGCCCCCCAGAAACGCATTGAAGGGATAATTGCCTCCCATGAGAGCAAATACCAGTTGACTGACTCCCACTACCAGGAGAAACGCCAAATACGCGTCGATTAGCACCGTCGGGCCATCAGCAAAGGGGGTCTTGATCGCCATTTGTAAAAGAGAAAGTTATATTTCCTACACTCATTTCTTAATGGATAAGGTAAAAGTGGAGGGCGGACGTCTCGTGAGGGGCCAGAGGCCCCTGCAGAAGCCTCCGGTTGTTGTGCCTCCCTTGAACTTCTCTCCCGTGGAGCACAACATCTACCGGTCCGGATCCCCGTTGCCACTGAACCACCCTTTTCTCAAGGAGTTGGGGTTGCGCACAGTGTTATGGTTGGCATTAGAAGATCCACCCGACTCCTTGGTGAGGTTTTGCGAGGAGGAGGGCGTTGATTTGAGGGGGTTTCCAACCACTTCCACGGATGATGTGATACCGAAGGAAACTCTGATTGAGGGTTTGAACATGCTCTTGGATTCCAATTCCCACCCGATTCTTGTCTGCTGCGGTATGGGGGGCCACCGCACTGGGGCACTCATTGGCTGCTTCAGGAAATTGCAAGGATGGAACTTGGCCAGTGTGAGTGAAGAATACAGGAGATTTACCAACAACCGAGGCGCTTCCCGGTTGCTTGTGGAGTTGATTGTTGAACAGTTCGATGTCTCTTGTATCGAGTTCGTCTAGTTATACCATTATATATACAAGTTATTTATCACGAGATTGGAATCTCTCCTTCGCCATTTGGACCCCTCTCAATTGCTCTCGTCTTTTATAATTACATTGCTCCCACCCAAATATCGACCCCAGGAGGAACCCACCAACACCCAGATTGGCGGCCTTCCTGATGTTGGAATGGAACGCAAACATCACCGTGGAAAAGACAAACAAGCATGTGAAACCGGATAACCCCGCGTCTCTGAAACAAGGGATAGCTATTAAATTCGACGGAGATAGATCTCCCATTTTCAGCTCACTGAGCACCTTCCGAACGTCATCACCACTGGACATGATGGCACGTTATGCTGAAAATAGTGAAAAATCGTATTTGTTACGTAATCAGTTCTTCCTCGACATGATCACGTAAGCGCGGCTACTGTGACCACGTGAACGCAACACTTCAGAGAGTCGCGATGACCTTTTTCTGTTCCGCAGAAAAATCCCACAGAATGTAAGATAAAGTATAAAGCACGCCTTTATTCCGACAAGAATGGATATTCCCCAGAGATCACGCAGAGTGTCGATGGCTAAGCTGGGATCAACCCCCCATTCGTTTAAAACCCCGTTCAATCCATCCGCGGTGAGCGGAGCAAGCACCGGCGATGAATCCCCGTTCTCAAACTCTCCCCACTCCTCCTACATGGAATCAATACAGAAACATCTTCCTACAGATTCAGAGACTGAGGCGATTAAGCTACCATCAGGTGACATCACTAGAGATTTTTACATTCAACCACCGCAACTGATAAGATCGAGATCAGTCGAAGAGCGTCGTTCCTCAATGGCCTCATCGATAAGATTGCCAGGTGGATTCCGTAGGGAATTCCAAAAAAGAAAGTATGGGTGGAAGATGGAGGAGGCAGGACCGTTCACTAGGAACTTCCTTGAGTTCTTGACGGTCTACGGGCATTTCGCAGGGGAGGATTTAGAAGACGAGGATTACTTGGCGTGTGATTTGAACTCCTCGGGCTTGGCGGATGAAGAGTCCCCACTGCTGGAAACCGGCCCAAAAACAGAGAAGAAGACCACCTCCTTGAAGGCTTTCTTTTTGTTGATCAAGGCTTTCATTGGTACAGGTGTCTTGTTCTTGCCAAAGGCATTTTCAAACGGTGGTCTGCTCTTCTCGATAGGTCTGCTTCTGATTTTCTCTTTTTTGAGTTACTACTGTTACTACGTTTTGGCTAAGTGTACTGCGGTCACCGGTATCACCTCGTTTGTTGACTTGGGCGACAAGATGTTCGGTAAAGTGATGAAATATCTGATTTTGATATCAATTGTTGTGTCTCAGTTAGGGTTCGTTGCCGCATACACCATCTTCACCGCAGAAAACTTGAAGGCATTTATCAACAATACCTTTGGCATAAAATTAGACATCTGGGTCCTGGTGACTTTCGAGGCAATCTTCCTAACACCAATGTCGTTGATCAGAAATTTGACAAAGTTGTCCCTAGCTGCACTTCTAGCAAACGTCTTCATCCTTGGTGGGATTGCAACAATCATCATTTATGCCTCAATTGATTTGATAAAATTTGGGGCTCAGGAGGTGGAAATGTTCAATCCCAATTCCTGGTCCTTATTTATCGGCGTGGCTATCTTTGCATTCGAAGGGATTGGGTTGATCATTCCTGTTCAGCAGAGCATGAAACATCCCCAGGATTTTCCAAAAGTCCTTGCAGCCGTCATAAGTGTCTGTGTCACATTATTCATTGGAGTGGGTACCTTGGGTTATGTCACCTATGGTGAAAAGGTTGAGACCGTGGTTATAATGAATTTGCCTCAGGATTCTGTTGCAGTCATTTCAATCCAGTTGTTCTATGCCTTAGCAATCATGTTGTCAGTTCCTCTTCAATTGTTACCAGCCATTAGAATCATGGAAGCAAGGTTTTTTTCAAAGAGAGAATCGGGTAGAGTTGATCTCAAGACAAAGTGGTTCAAGAACGTGGCAAGAACAATTGTTACTGTTTTCACTTGTGTTTTGGCCTGGGTAGGTTCCGCAAACTTGGACTTATTTGTTTCCTTTATTGGCTGCATCGCATGTGTTCCATTGGTCTATATGTACCCACCCATGATTCATGCCAGGATAGTAGGGAAAGACCAAAGGTGGGTCAGGATTGTGGATTGGTCCTTGGTTATTTTTGGTGGTGTGGCAACTGTCTACACAACTTATCAGTTGCTGAAATAGATCCCAAAAGTTTGAGGCTGTTTGATTTGTCATGCACCTCTTTTCCTTACGGATCTACGATGTAAACGGGTTATTGCATGGGAGTTGTTATTAAACGTTCATTACTGGTTTTATTACTGGTTCATTACTGGTGTATTTTTGGGTCAGCACCAGTTCATCGCTGGCTTATTTTAATAATATTAAATCGACTAATTCACTGTGGCATTTTATTCGCCAGGGGTGTATATTTCCTCCGTAATGTAAACAAATGCAAATTGCTTTTCTTCACATAGTTAGTAAACTCATCAATACACCGTAATACCGCGTCCCAGATAAACGCCCTTGAAAATTGTAAACTATTCTACAGTTCTCCACGGTGCACATACAAACTAGCTCCGTTCATTTATTGGCTTCTAGCTGATAATAACAACCAGTACAGCAACCAAAATAAGCAATGCAACAAGTATCATGAAGCACCACTTTCCCTTTTTCCTTTGGTATTCATCCGCTCTGTTTAACTCACCCATCGCCAATTGAGTGTCTCGTGAATAACTCCAAATATTATCACCAATGGTGTCCAACGTTTCACCTTGCTGATCCACTATCTGATCAAGGGCTTTATAGATCTGATTTATATCGTTGACCCCCTGCTGGATGTGATCAATCGACTGGAATCGGGATTCAATTAAATCTGAATGATAAGCCAGTTGATGATCGCTGATCCCTTCTGGTTTGATTTGAACCGTCTGAAAAACTACTTGGTTGTTATGTTCCTTATCCGTCGCTTGCCCATTGTCCTCGCTGTCGTCTTGTCCATCACTTTCACTTAACAATGGGGTGTTCTCATCAAAATGTAACTCCTTCAATTTGATGAACTTAGGCACCAACTGTATCTCCACCAGGCGTTTCAGCTTGCTCACTTGGGTTCCATTGCCTTGAATTTGGATATCTTCCTTGATCTTGCTCAATTGATCATCACAGAGTCTAATCAAATCATCCCCATTGCGTTTATTCCGTAGCAACCATTCCAATCTGTTCACAAGCTGGACGAAACTCTGTACATCGGAAGATAACTGCTCCAATGGTGTGATTGTCGGCCCTGAGGGTCCTCCGTCTGCAAATGACATGAACTAAGGAACGAACGCACGAATAAAAGAACTAAGAAAGTTGAGTGTAAATAAAAGAGAGGCGCAAACGAAAAGGTTGAATTTGTTGATCACCCCCACCAACAGTCTATAAGCCAAAAAAGAAAGCAAAGGACTGTAAAATGAAATTTAGTTTATGTTAGGTTCGGGATGGCTCTGCATGGTTAGACGTGGTACAGAGTGGCCAATAAGAGATTCTGCTATACATGTGCTCATGCGCTCAGCAAGTGTCTTAACTGGTCAAATAATCAAGAAAACACGCCTGCATTCATTCACATTAATTGCAATAAAATTGAATAAGGTACAAATTGAATGTTAAAAAGTAGAATCTGTCAATGGATTGTAGTAGCAACCAATGGCAGCACTCAATGCACCCACTTTTGTGCATCGATGCGAATTATCATTAACTTTCCTCCTTAATTATTTTTCCTGCGAAAAGCCCAAAGTCACCACTTGAAATAGCACCACCACCTGCATCATTTGCAAGTCGTTATTAATTCCCGAAAAAAACAGTAATCAATCAAACTTATTGTTTTTGGTTCTTGTCTCTAAAATTAGCTTGCCCAATCATACCTCATTAATTAATTCACTCCTAGTTAAAAAATTAGTTAAATAGCAATCCATTAATTCATTTGCTGATTATTTGGCATTAAGATTAAGGCAATATTCCTGATTTGCCAATTGACCTTGTTCGTAATTTTGTCCTTACTCATCATCTGCTGGCAAAGTCTTATGAGCGTGAGGCATGAACACGGGTTTAATAACAAAATATGAATTGGTTTCATCTGCAAAACCAGCAAACATGTTGTAGAACCCAAACAACCCTGCAAGGATACAGAAGAAGCCACCGGCTTTTGTGAC
Source organism: Saturnispora kantuleensis (assembly GCA_030557035.1). Taxonomy (NCBI): domain Eukaryota; kingdom Fungi; phylum Ascomycota; class Pichiomycetes; order Pichiales; family Pichiaceae; genus Saturnispora; species Saturnispora kantuleensis. Next base: position 62,396 of record JAKTVD010000007.1, on the reverse strand, counting down.
GTCTGTACTACCAATAAACTGTCCAATTGTAAGTAACAAAATGAACAACCAAATCAAGAACATCAAGACTGTCAATGGCACAGTGGATTTCAATGTACAGGCCCATAGAGTGAAGGAAAAAATGGCCCATGGTAAAAGATAAAACCCAACCACTTGGTTATATTCATAATCGGAACTGTAAGCCTGGGAGATTGAACCAACGTTCATCAATAAAAACGAGTATGAGGACCAAAATCCACCAAACATCAAAAACGTACATGCAGCCCAAGTATTACCGATGATAAAACAAAGGATACCCACAATCAATTCCACCAACCCGGAAGTGGTCAAAAATGCCACCAACAAGACGTTCACATGGGAAACACTTCTTGCTCCCATGTGGACAAACCCCAAAGACATTGCAGAGGCGGAAAATGCTGCCAATCCTGCCGGCACTGGATTAGCATATTCCTTCAGCTCAGTCGTCTTTTCTCTCACACCAACTTCCAAGGCACCACCGAAAGCCGTGACAAACTCCTTCTTTGGGATTGGAGTATCATTAATATAGATATTATCTCTGTCGTGCCTAAAAGACTGGCAGGTCATCGTTTGGATGGCTCTTGGCATATCCTGGTGGTCGTTGGAGGAAACACTCTGTTTTTCCAAATCAAAATTATCACTATTGGCCATTCTATTGCTCTTTGACTGGGAGGTCACCGCTATCGCCGGGTGGACGGTGGGTTTGTGTGGGTTTTTATACTAGCCGATTCCCCTCAGCGGAGTCCGCACCCCCTCTTTCTGTCAAAAGAGGGGGTGTGGTGGTGTGGGAGCGCGGCTGGTCAGGTCACCCGGCGTCACGTGTTAAAAAGAGGGGGTGAGGCCACCCGGCCGGATCGGCTCAGCCGCTCAGCTTAATAGGCTTACGTAAAAGGTCTAGACCCTCAAGTGAGTTTTTGCGCGCTTATGTAAGGGCCATATTCACACCTGGCTTTCTTTAGCAAATGGCCCTTTTGAACAGATGGCGGTTGATGGGGTTGATGAAACGCTACTCCAAGTACGGTGTGCTTTTTTTTTTGATTCTTGTAATGTATTCCCTTTTTAGTGGGGATAAAGGTATTGAAACGGAGGGAGGATATCGATACAAACCTCAAATCAAATGGACTCCAAGAATCATCCCCCAGGAGCATATTTCCCAATACAATCTCAACTCGATAGATGGGGGCAAAAGGATCTTAATATTGACTCCGATGGCCAAGTTTCACCAACAATATTGGGACAACTTGATGCAATTGACGTACCCAAAGAAAGAGATGGATTTGGGGTTCATTATTCCACGAACCATCGAGGGGGACAAAACCCTTGTTGAATTAGAGGCAGCAATTAGGATAACCCCTGATGCTACCAAATACAACAAGATCACAATCCTTAGACAGGACAAAGATTCGTTGAAATACCAAAATGAAAGGAGCAGACATGCTTTGAGTGTTCAAAAGGTGCGTAGATCCTCAATGGCCCAAGCAAGAAACTCTTTACTGTCAACAACTCTTGCATACGATATCAATTGGGTACTTTGGCTCGATGCAGATATAGTGGAGACCCAACCCACCCTTTTACAGGACATGATTGCTATCGATAAGCCTGTCTTAGCCGCAAATTGTTTTCAAAGGTTCTTTGCCGAAGATAGGGGCAAAATGTCAATGAGACCCTATGATTTTAATAACTGGGCAGAATCTCAAGAGGGTCTTCGAATAGCATCCACCTTGAGCGAGGATGAAATCATTGTAGAAGGCTACTCTGAAATGGCCACGTATAGGCCTCTTATGGGCCATTTTTATGCTCCTAGAGGAGACAAGGACACGTATGTGGAGTTGGACGGGGTGGGTGGAACCTGTCTTTTGGTTGATGCCAACGTCCACAGAGATGGGGCAAACTTCCCAATCTTTCCTTTTCACCATCTTATCGAAACCGAGGGGTTTGCCCAGATGGCCAAAAAGTTGGGGTATGGTGTTTTTGGATTGCCAAACTATTTGGTCTTCCATTTAAATGAATAAATGAGCAGTGTACGTAAGCGCTTATGTAATTGTTAGCCACAACCCAATTCTTATCGGATGAAAGAGGAAAGTGATATAATCAAGGTGCTCAAGAGCTCTAAGTTGTCAGCAAGCGAGAAGGTGAGTGTCATCACCGAAATAAACAATAAACAACAATCAAAAAGTACGATAACAACTTTAAGCCACACTTTTATCGAGTATACTAACAGGCACCAGATTTAAACCACGTTCCTTGTAAGTTTTACAGAATGGGTACTTGTCAGGCAGGTGAGTCGTGTCCTTTTTCTCATTCTGTGGAACAGGGGATTGCTCCACCTTGCAAGTATTTCCAAAGGGGGAACTGTAAATTTGGTATCAAATGTGCCTTATCGCATATAATGCCGGATGGCACAAAGGTCAATACCAATACTAGTACGAGTCCCGTTCAACCGCATCAGCCAATGGTCCCACCAACATCCAAGAGCTCAATGGGTTCGATTTGGTCCAACTCCCCGCAATTCGATAACTCTTGGAGCTACCCCCCAAACTATTTACCAAGGTCTTCAACATCCAATTCGGCAATTCTGAGCGAGGAGGGTTCTGACGATGAATTGGATCTTGTGCCAAGCTCTCTAACAGACCTCCTCACTCCACAAGAGTTGAAAAGAAGAAGATCGTCACAGAATAAAATCGATAGATCCTTGGTCTATAAATCACTACAGAATAACCACGGTGTCATTGTCGAAACCGATACGGATACCCAGTTCATAATGGATTGATATAATGTTAAAAAGTGAGAGATTATACTTGGTTTTATATTTTTATTAACTTTAACTTTAAAAAAGACTGGTTAACGGTAATCCGTTGAACCCATACCCCTCTTACCAGAGAACAAATGCTTTGGCATTTGGTTACCGATTCTTCTATCCGATTCCCCTTGTTTGGCGTTTCTATTTCTCTCTCTCCTTTCCATTTTACCCATTCTTGCGGCCTTGGATCTCATTGCACCGTCGTCCAAACCATCATTCAATCTATCGCTCTTGTTCAATGGATGGAGGTTGGTCTTGATTTGATCTCTCATTGTACCTCTCATGATGTCTTGACCGCTTGCTTCGTACCTTCTTTGAGATTTGCCGTGCTTTTCTCTCAATTTCGTTGTATCGTGACCAACCATGTACATTGACTTTTCTAGATCACCAAACTGCTTTGAGGTCTTATTTCTTGGCATGATGGCTCTGTTATTCAAGTGCTTCTTTTGGCGCGATTCGGCAATCATCATCTTTTGCTTATTACGAATCCACTCGGCCTTGGAACGGACATCTGAAACTTCCTCTGTTTGTTCCCATGAGTCATCATCTGAATCATAGAACCCTTCCTTCTCTAATTGTTCCTCTTCTTCCTCCAAAGCTTGCAACTTTGCTGAAATATCTGGGTCCAAGAAATCGTAGACGTTTCTACCATTCAGAATCTCAGGCATTACATCATCCTTCCATTCCTCGTCTTCAAGGAGGTATTTTTCCTTCAGGTTGATGTTATAAACACCGGCACCACCATTTTCAGCCTCGATATCCCTGGCCAAAACCCTCCTTTCTGGATCATTGATATCATATTTCTTAAGATGCTTGACCTCTTCAGGAATGAAAGCGGGTCTTTCAGTGGCATCTCTTGCATGAGGTCTTGAAACGTGGATCTTCTCCAGGATGTTGTTGACTCTTGAAGCCCCCTTCAATTTAGAATCGATTCTTGAAGTCAATAACTTTTCACACGCCTTGTTTCTGACTTGCATTACGTTATCATCGTTCAAACAAGAGGTTTGCATTATTTCAACACCGGGGATCTCCAACACGGTCTCGATCAATGCCTTCTTGTCATCATCCAAATGTTCAATTTTGATGATATCCGTCTTGTTAACAACAACCAAAACGGATTTATTGGCAAAAAGAGGCTTGATGGAATGGAATAATTTGACTTGAGCTTCAATGGAAAACCCACATTGTTCCGACAAATCCATGAAGTAAAGCACGCATGATCTCAAGTGGGCGATTGCGTAAATCGATTGCATTTCAATGTTGTTCATTTCTTCTGTTGGTCTGTCCAAAATACCGGGGGTATCAATTGCTTGAAATCTCAAATATTTGTAATCAAAATGGCCAACGTATAATGATTTTGTTGTGAAAGCGTAAGGTTGAACATCCACATCTGCCTTTGTGATCTGTCTCAAAAATGAGGATTTACCAACGTTAGGATACCCACAGATCAACAACGTTCTGGTGTTTGGGTCGATAGATGGCAATCTACCAATATGTTGTCTAACTTGTTCCAAATATGATAATGCATCCTTCAACTTCTTAGCAATCGTGGCCATTCTACCCAATGCAGCTCTTTTCAATTGTTTACATTGGAACAAGGATTGACCAAATTTCAACAACCGAACATAATCTCTTGAAACTTGTTCAATTAATGTCTTTGCTTTTGAAATCGAACCCAATGACACCTTATAATGATTCTTTTCATACAATGTATCCATCAAATCTCTGTGAAATGGGTGTAATTCGTTAATATTTGGGAATCTTGATAGAATCTCATCGAATTTCTCAATGAATCCTTCTGCAGTGAACTTCACCTTTCTCATATAAAATGCTCTAATTCTTTGAATTTGAAACCCTGCTCTGATCACTGTTGGGGTCTTTCTTTGTGTCCTGTTAAGGACAATATCCAATAGATCATTTGACTCTGGAACCGCTGGTATATCCTTCCACGTTAATTGCATCTTAAGAAGGAAGAGTGGAAGACTGAAAATTTTTACAAAAAAAAAAAAAAAAAAAAAAGTTTCCAGATTGAGAATCAAGGAAAGATCGGGCTGTGTAGTCACGTGACGCGGCTTACGTGATGGCGCATTTTATGTTTCACTGCATATTAAGTTGCATATGTCCGAGGTGCATGTCACGTGGGGTCTCGTACGGCGAAATTTTAGTTTCTCACTTGCCCACATAAAATGCCCGCATTGATCACCCAGAAAGGTTATGAAGTTTAAGATACGGTTGAGGCGATTGTTTGTGGTGGTGGGTTTGATTATTTTGGCGGGTTGGACTCTTTGCTACACCTTTGGTCCTGTTACACCACTTTCTTTGGCATTCAAATATCAACCATACAAAACAGCAATCCAATATAAATCGAATGATCGTGTTAAACAGGTGTTTACAAATACACCCGAGGTCTCCCACTTTACTAAGGAGTACTTAGAATCATTTATTGATTTACCCCAGGCGCTGAAATCCTCAATGAAGTCGAATTATGCAGATTATTTGAAATCAATTGATCAGCTTGAACTGACCTCGTTTGGGTTTAATGTGACTGAGTCCACCTCTGGAATTGTTATGATCGGGGGTGGGAAGTTTACATGGTTATCTTTACTCAGCATTGCACAGATAAGGTCAACAGGCTGCACCTTACCGATTGAATTATTTATTCCCCACGGAGAGAGATATGATGAGGAATTCTGTTCAAATAAGGCACCTGATATCAATGTCCAATGCATAAGGGGCCCTAGAATGAAATTGAAAACCTACCAATGGAAGATTGTGGCTATCTACTATTCCAATTTTGAGAATCTCTTATTTCTCGACTCGGATAATACCGTTTTGGTTAATCCGACGAGACTATTTGAATGGAGTGAATATCTTAAGAACGGATTAGTGTTATGGCCAGACGCCTGGACGAGGACAACCCACCCCTTCTTCTACGAGATTATTGGGGAACAAATCGCGACAGACCCATCGATTGAGCACTTCCATTCCCTCAAAGGCACTCTACCGGACCCGACGACGGAATCGGGGATGATCCTCGTTAACAAGACAAAGCAGATGCGGACCCTCTTGGTGGCATTGTATTTTAATATATGGGGGCCCTCATTCTATTATCGATTGTTAACTCAGGGTGGTGCGGGTGAAGGTGATAAGGATACCTTCATTGCAGCCGCCTTAGCAACCAATTCCCCATTCTACACAGTCCATCAGACGCTTCACTTTGTTGGATACATATATGAAGGCGAATTTCAATCCAAGGCCTTGGCCCATTGTGATCCCATGACCAGCGACGAAGTCAAGGCCTTCTCCAAGGGTCAAAAAGGCCAAAAATGCAAAGAGTTGATGTTCCTACATATGAGCTATCCAAAGTACTTCTTCCACAACTTGGAGAATGAACTCACTGTCAATGAAAAACAAGTGGTATTGTACGAGACCTTGTTAGCGTACACCGAAGGTGATTTTGAGTTGCATTTCTGGGAATTGTTTTCACAACTGATTTGTCGAGATTGGCTGCCTCGTAGTAAGGATTTGTGGGGGAAATACGATAATTCCTTCCGTTTACTGGGGTTGGACTTGGATTACATCAAGGCTCAGAATCCTGACGACTATTGTGAAGCACATGTGCTTCCTCACTTAAAATTTTTACGAAGGTGGTTCACCAAAGCAGACAGAACCAAATCCCAATTTGACCAATAATCTTGTGTAATTAATTAATTAGCTAGCGCTCTAAGTTAATGGTTTCCCCAAATTTAGCATATAATCCCACCTTCAACCCTTTCATCGTCTCGTCCAACATGGAAATTTCGTCCCTCAATTCATCAATCTTCTGGTCCAGCTGTTCTGCCTTCACCTCCAATTTCTCAATGATCTCTTCGGGTGACAGCTTTATGAAACTCTCGTACACCTCGCTTGAGTTTATCACGTACCCCACCTTTGGTTCATCGATCAATTCCAACTCCATCGAAACTTCGTCAATTTGGTCCTTTTCGTTCTCCAATTTTGTCAACTCTCCACTCAAACGGTCTCTCTGGACCATCTTCTGGGAAAACTCGTTCAACTTCTCCTGATCTTCCGGTGTCACCTGGGGCATATTCATTTTGGAGGAAGATTATGGTGGGTGAAAAATTGGCAAATTGCTCAGCATCTCACGTGACAACTTTAAATCACAACAAGTTCTTGTATTTTTATCAAATCAAAGCCATTTAAAGATACAAAGGATTACACAGTAATTCTTACATCAACAAAGCACCGGCAGCAAGAGCAACGGCACCAGCGGCGTAGTAACCGTTGGTAGCAGCACCAGCTGGGTAGGTGGTGACTGGTGGTTCAGTTTCATTTCTGAATGGACAGTTGGTCACGGATTCTTCACAAGAAGTGATGGTCTCAACAGTGGTTTCAGAGGCGATGATGGTAGAAACGGCCATGGCGGAGGAGGCGAAAAGAGCGACGATAGAGAATTGCATAATGAGTGACTGAGGTTAGTTGTGTTAATGAGAAGAATAGAAACTCGCCAACATTATTGGCGCCATGGTGGGTTTTTATACTTTTTGGGTGGTGTTGTGATTGGTTTGTTATTGTTTTGATTTCATACAGGTAATGGACCGCGTTTTTTTTGCTCGGCACGCCAATGTGCAACTTGTTAAATGATGTATTGGGATCGAAAACATCTCAAAAGTTTGCCAAAAGATGAATATTGTCCCCTTATTTAACTATATTTAATATAGTATCAAAAGAACAACTTTCATCCCCTCTCAAGGGTTCTCTTCACCAAAAATGCTTTTTGATCCTGCTCTTTTTTTAAACAATAAACGCGGTCTTCCAGGGTTTGCTCCACCCACGTTTTTGACTCACATTTTTCCCCCCAGAGGGAGTAAATTCTGGTCCGGCACATTGACTTGCTGGGTTGCTCTTACGACAAAAAAGGAATCATTTCAGATAAGACATCGATCGGGTGACTCACCGAATAAAAGGGTCCGAATTTATTGGCGAAAAGATCCAAAAAGTGACCAAGGCCCTAGAAAATTGCAGAAAATCCGACCACCACAATTCCTTCTTATAAAACCGACCCTATGCCATTGGGATCACCGCTATACCGAGCGGTAACAGCTTCTGAGCAAAAAGGTCAAATTTTCAACCACTTTTTCATCCGATGAGGTCTTACGTAAGCAGACTTGTCTCCAAGAGACTCTTCAACACCCCTGTTGGGGCCACGATTGGCCATGGAGGCAAGCGAGATAGTTCCCCCACTCAGGTGCAATTTTCTGTTGAAGACCTGGCAAAAATGCTTGAGAATGATCCCAATTTGGAGGCCTTTTATGATACAGAGACTGTTGAAAAGGCCAAGGCATTGAACTCACAGTCAGAGCAAGAGCCTGGTGATTACGAGTACAATCTCAGTTTGATAGAAGGGATGGAGAGATTTGAGGGCGAAACTCCCTCTTCCAAACCGTTACAGTCGGCCATTTCTGAACCCCAGACGATCTCCACTGCGGAATTCATGAAGATGTTGGACAAGGATGGCTTAATCAAAGGCAACCATTTTGGTGAGGCTCATCTAGAAACTGTTAAAACCTCCTCCTTTGAACCCACAAACCTTGAAGACCCTTACGAAGAGTTCAAAGCATTTCTCTCCAAATGGGAGACCCCCAACAGTGAAATCCCAACCATGGCCTCAGTTGAGCCGCTAGCGGCGGGAGACCTGCCCCTTGTGGTGATCTCGAAATTGCGGTCCCCTACGCTCAACTTGGCTCTCGAGAAGTACATCTACGACACCTATCCTAAGGGCCCACTATCGAAGCGGCTCATGCTCTACAAGAACAGTCCGTGTGTCGTTGTAGGTAAAAACCAAAACATCTACAAGGAAATCAACTTCAGGTACGCGGCAACAATCGGTATGCCCCTTGTGCGGAGATACTCCGGTGGGGGCACTGTTGTCCACGATTTGGGAAACTTCAACTTTTCGTTCATGAGCACAAAGGATGAATTCGACAGACTGGGATTCACAAGTTTGTTGATTGATACATGGAATGCCTCCGAGCAAGTCAAGTTGAACATCAACTCCAAGGGCGACATGATCGACCATCACAGCGGCAAGAAGGTGAGCGGTTCCGCCTACCAGATCTCAAAGGGAAAGTCAATGCACCACGGCACAATGTTGTTGGACTCCAATCTGGAGGAGCTGGGCAAGCTGCTCAAGGTCAACCCTGTGCGACTCGGGAGGATCCGGGACACCGCCACCGCCTCGATCCCCTCTCCAATCCGAAATACCAACGTCTCGGACGACCAGTTCATGAGCATCCTGGTTGACGCCTTCACCAGGGGGTTTGGCGTCCCTACCAAGGCCAAAGGACATGGCGATAATTGTTACACGTTTACGGTAGGCCGTCAGCAGGCCCAGGTGGTTGTAGTCGACGATCCTCACTCATTACCCGACGAGGTATACAAAAACAAAAGGGAGTTGGAAAAGTGGCACTGGGTGTTTGGAAAAACGCCGAAATTCGAACAGGACGTCATCTTGGATTCAGGTAACATCACACTCACGTTCACAGTGTCCAAGGCCTGTGTTGTGGCACTCAAGGTAGTCAAAAACGGGGTTGAAGTGTCCGACGCAAGATTCCACGCTTTGAAGACCCAGTTGGAGTCTGAAATGCCCTTTTTTTTCACCAGCAGTAGCATATGTCCCCTAGTGAAGGACAACCAGCTTTCCAGAGAGATCGGTTGGCAGGTGGACGATTTAGCTGCAAACTTACATCAATAGATTCTTTATAAAGCTAAAAAAAATATTCTTCCTCTGCTTCCCGCTACCACTCTCTCATCCGATGAGTTACCAAGCTCTTGTTGAATCCCTGACCGGCAAGCAGATTCTTGATCAATTTCCTGAGGTGACCCCCTTGGCAAACGTCACCGGGCTTTCTTCCACCTCTTCGGAGGCCCAAAGCCACCAGGAGGCCGTCTTTGAAGGCCACGACAGTGAACAGATCAAGCTCATGGACGAAAACTGTATTGTTTTGGACTACAACGACGTGCCGGTCGGCTCTGCAACGAAGAAGGTGTGTCACCTGATGACTAACATCAACAAGGGTCTTTTGCACAGAGCCTTCTCGGTCTTCCTCTTCGACTCGCAAAACAGACTGCTTCTTCAGCAGAGAGCCAGCGAAAAGATCACGTTTGCAGACATGTGGACCAACACCTGCTGCTCCCATCCGTTGTCCATAGAGGGAGAGTTGGGCTCTGATTTAGCCAGCGCTGTCCAGGGAGTCAAGGTTGCCGCTCAGAGAAAGCTGGACCAGGAATTGGGTGTTCCTGCTGAAGATGTTCCCCTAGATAAGTTCAAGTTCTTGACGAGAATTCACTACATGTCACCTTCCAATGGCCCTTGGGGTGAGCATGAGGTTGATTACATTCTTGTGATCAAGACCGATGCTCGCTTTGACGCAAACCCCAACGAGGTGAGAGACGTGAAATACGTGACTCAAGAAGAACTGAAGGCGATGTTTGCCAACCCCGAACTGGTCTTCACGCCATGGTTCCGTCTCATCTGTGAGTCCTTCCTCTACCAGTGGTGGAACAAGCTCGAAACCCTGGAGGAGTGTGTTGGAGGAGAGATTGAGAGAATGTTGTAATTAGATCTGTGTAGAATGCTGAGCGCTTTTCTCTTGTTTGCTCTCTCTTTAGCGGATGTTCAGTAAACTCACGCAATTTACCCAGTCCATTCAGGATGAGCTGGCCACGGGACGTCCCCAGCGGACCCCTGTGGATCCCGTCAAAGCTCGAGAGCTTCTCGGGAAAGAAACGCCTCCTCTGGGAGACATTACGAGACCTGAGGATATTGATGCTGTATCCGGTGGCCAACCCAGTGGGGCAGATGGAGATGAGCGGCTGGGTGCAGATGGTAGTGGTGGCCAGTTAGATGGTGACGTCCTGGTCCAGGAAACAGAAGAACAGAAGGCTCTGCGTGCAAAGCTGGCAAAGTTGCAGAAATATGACAAGCTCTATCCAAAGCTACACGAGGCCTACAAGGTGGAAAAGAAGAAAACAGCACTAGTTTCGATGTTTGAGGGTGTTCTAAAAGAGCTGACGCCAGTAGAATCAATTGCGGATGTAGACGCGTTCGAAGGATACCTCAAGGGCGTGAACAAGAAGATGGAGCTGACAAGGACGGAATTGGCAATAGTCGAGAAGGACAAGAAAGCTTTAGAGGAAAAGGTGAAGGACAAGAGTGAGGTGGAATGGAAACTAAGAGAAGCAGACGTGAAATTGAGACAACTGGAGCAGTTCAAGAAGAAAGCCAAGGAGTTGGAACAATCCAGGAAGAAATCTGAGGAGTTGGAAGGTAAAAGTAATGGTGGTAACCCATTAGAACAACGCATACGTGAATTGGAAGATCTTCTAACGAAGGAAAGAGCTAATTTGGAAAGCAAAACCAATGAGCTAGCCACCATCGTGGAGAGCGGTTCCAGGGAAAAACTCATGTTGGAAACTAAGCTCAAGGACTTTGAAGACAAGGGAGTCGAACTCAAAAATAGAATTACCGAATTGGAATCAAAAGTCAGCTCTGATGCAGAAAACGTGAAACAATTTGATGAAATAAAAATCCAGCTGAAAAAGAAGATTAGTGAATTGGAGTTTAAAATCCAATCCAATGAAGAAACTAAAAAATCATACGAAGAGAGAGAAGACCAGCTTAAGACCAGAATTGGCGAATTGGAATCAAAAATTGAGTACAGCTCAGGAAAGAAGAAGGATTCAGAAAGTTCTAAGAAGGGAAAGAGGAAGAAAAACGGTAAGCCAAATGCAGTCAAAGAAACGAGAATCGGTTCTCAGGTTGCTGAGGAATCCGAAGCTGAAATTGCTCATTTGAAAACCACCATCAAGGAAAAAAATGAGGAGATTGAAAACCTCAAGGATATGTTGAGGGATGTGGGTGATTCCCTTGTTGAGGCTAAGAAAGACTCCAAGAAACAATTAGAAGACCAGCTGGAGATTAAAGGCCAAGAGTTGGAGTCGGTTAAAAATGACTTGGAGATGGTAAGAGTACAAAACGCAAATGCTTTGCAAGAATACGAAAAGACAAAGTCCAGTATGACCAACAAGTTGGAGAAAAATATGAAACTGACGGATGATCTACAGAATGACCTAAAGGGAAACAAAGCAAAGATGGCAGACTATGAGGCAGAAATTAAAAAGGTGAAGGTCGCTAAGGAGGAAGTGGAGACCGAATTGAATGCCAAGGTGAAAGAAATGGATAAGCTGAAGAATGATCGAAAGGGAGATTCAGCCATCAAACAGGAGCTATCGAATGTGAAATCCCAATTGGTGCGTAAAGAGAAGGTTCTCAACGAGGCAGAATCCCGTATCAAGTACCTAGAAGAGGAGAAGACGAAATTGAATGATTCACTAATAGAATTGAAGGTCCAAGTTAAACAAATTTCCACAAAGGAAACGACCTTTGAAGAATTCAAATCCAATTTGACTAATTTGAATACCCAATTAAAGAAGGATTTAACAGAGAGTAACATCCTATTGAATAAGCTAACGTTGGAAAAAAACCAACTCATCAAACAGGTTGAAGAGCTGCAGGATAAATACAATGAGGTTAAGGACGTGAAGTCCACTAGTAATGAAACCGTCGACAACCTTAAGAAAAAATTGGATGAGGTGAATATGATCAACAGGGAATTCGAAAACAAGGTGGAAATCCTCACGGAGGAATTGGCCCAATCCCGTACAATGCTCCAAGACCGTACCAGGGAATCGAGCACAATGAGAAAGATCTTGATGGATAATGAGCAGTCCCAGAACAACGAAATGAAATCATTGAAAGTGAAATTTGACAATCTCCTGGAGGAAAAGTCCCAAATTGAGGATGAATCCTTGAATCAGGTGAGATTGAAAATCAAAGAGATCGATGAATTGAAGAGACTCCAAAGGGATCTTAAAAATGAACTGGACACCATGAAAATGGATAAGACCAAATTGCAGAAGGAGTTGGAGCTTGCATCAAGTAACAAAAATCATGTTTTGCATCCCGCCGCCGTCACCACCTCGGTTGTGGATACACTTGCAGGCACTGTGAATAACCAGCTTGTTGAATCACTCAGAGCTTCCTTGCAGTCCACAGAGACAAGACTCTGTGAATTGGAGGATATGAACGCCAAGTTACGTAAGGCCAACCAAGAATCGAGTGATAAATTGATCTGGTTGAACAAAAAATATAAAGTCTTGAGTCAACAGTACAAGCGTAGAGTGTCCGAAACAGATATCCGGTCTCGTACGGGTTCCGTTATCTCACAAGATTCGCTTCCACAAGGATCCTCGAATACAGCCCCTACCGATGTGGATGAGGTTAAGGAGAAGGCAATTTACATCAAGAACGTCCTCTTAGGGTTCTTGGAGCATAAGGAACAGAGACAAATGCTATTACCTGTTATTAAGACCCTTCTATACATGAATGATGCCGACGAAAGGAAACTATCGGATCTATTGGGTTAACTATGTACAAATTCAATTTATTTTGAAATCACTTCCATATCATCCATGAAAGGTCTCAAAACCTTTGGGATAACAATAACCTTCCTTGTAGGGTCGTAAAAGTTCTCAACAATGGCCAGAATTACTCTTGGAACTGCACAGGCGGTACCGTTGAGAGTGTGAACAAAGTGGGTCTTTTCCTGGTCCCTGAACTTTGTTGTCAATCTTCTTGATTGGAAATCCAAGCAATTGGAAGTGGAAGTCACCTCACCCCATGCTCCCCTACCTGGCATCAACACCTCGATGTCGATCTTTTTGAAGGCAGGATTACCCAAATCGTCGGACGGCATTACCAGCACGCGAGCTGTCAAGCCGAGCGAGGAGATGAACCGCTTTTGGAACTCCACCAGTTTGTTGAATGTGGTCTCCGATTGCTGAGGCTGGGTCCAACTGAACAACTCCACCTTGGTGAATTCGTGGACTCTGTAAAGACCCCTCGTGTCCCTACCAGCGGCACCGGCCTCGGCTCTGTAGGATCTGCTCACGCCTACCAGATTCAGAGGCAAATCCTTTGGTTTGAATTCAAAATCCGAATAGAGAGATGCCAGTGGGATTTCAGCGGTACCGGTTAAACATAACGCCTCTGCCAATTCATAAACCTGGGTCTCGTTATTTTGATCTCTTGGCTTAAACCCACATGCGTTGGTGATCTCTGTCTTGACGATACTGGGAGGAATCACCATCTTAAAGCCCTCTTTTCTTGCTGAACTCAATGCATATTGAACCAGTGCCTGCTCCAACATTGCTGCACCTCCGAGTAAATAGTACCAGCCTCTGCCGGAATTTACAGTCGCCTTTGTGAAATTCACGAGATCCATGCGTTCCATGATATCTTTGTGGTCTCTGTCAGGGTTTGCCACCAACGGGAAATCCTTTGGAGCGTCTGGCTTCAATAGCTCAGGGGTTGGGTTTAAATACTCCAATAAAACCTGTTCCGATTCCACATCTTTGTGGATCAAATTAGGCAAATCCGCCACTTGGGAATGCAAGGATTGCTCCAATTGGCACTTCAAGTCGCTGTTGGACTTGATCATTGGCTTTAATTGAGATAACTCTTTGAGTACATCTTTCAAGGTGGGGTCATTTGATTTCTTCAATTGTGCCATCTTCTTCTGCAACAAATTCGACCTTTGCCTAATCTCTCTTGATGATTCGTCTAACTGGTTGATCTGGTTGCACTGTGATTTGAACTCATCGGTTAATGTGAATGGCACGTTTCTTCGTTGACAAACTTGTTCAAAAAGGTCGAAATTCTCATAAGCAAATCTGATATCAAATTGAGGCTTTTTTAACGTGTTGGTGGTCTTCGCCACAGAGTACCACCTCAAGTATCTCATGGAAATACAGTTCGTATGAATAAAGAAAATCACATTGTGATGAAAGAAAAAATGGGTCAACAAGTGTCACGTGAGGATCACGTAATGTTATGTAATGTTACCTACTTCGCTGCTTATCTAATTGGATGACGTAACGCTGACGTAAGGATCTTTCCCTTCACTCTCGCCAACTGCAAGACCCAAATACCACCACTTTCATCATGAACGATTTAGACCAGGCGAGAATTATGGAGGGCATTCGCTCCAGAGGTAGACAGACCCATAGGAGTGGAAGTAGACATTCCTCCAGATCAAACTCTCTCACTGCCAGCGTGCTAGAAGATACGGAACGTCGTGAAGATGTGACATTCAGAAACCCCAGTGATCGATTGAACAACCAATACAAGGTGAGCGACGATGCAAGCGATCTAAGTGATGAGGAGCGTTTGAATGATGATGATTATGAGTTTACAATGGAAGACGAAGGGCGTGTGTTGCCGAATTATCAAGGGAATGATGGAAGAAAGAAGAAGGATGTGGATGTGGATGTGGGAGATTTTGTGGATAGACACCAACTGAAGAAAGCAGAAAGAGCAAAAAGCGTGGATTCCCTGGTGGCAACTTCGAAGGCCATTGCCAATGCACAATCAATAGGGAGGGAAGTTCCTCAAGAGTTTCTAACAACGGTGAACAAGACAGCTAAAGAGTTGGGTGCAAACATCCAGATCGAACCAGAGTATTACAATGAACGAGGCGCTCCTCAGGAACGTCTTGAGGATTATTCCGTCTACAAAAGAAAGGTGATCACTCCAACGGTTGATTTCATCGCTCCTTATACCTCAGATATGGAAAATCAGGTTGATGTCCAGGTGGCGAATATGTTGAACTCGAAAACCAAGGTTTCAGATGTTGACAGTGATAATGTCAATCAGAGAGCAGTGGCAACAATCACTAGAGGTAACTTCTTTGAAGATGTGATCCAATCAAATAACAAGCATCCGAAATCCTTCGTCCTTTGTATGGACTTCTCCGAGGAGTCGAAGTACGCCATGGAATGGACGGTGGGGACGGTGCTCACGGACGGCTGTGTGCTGTACGTTTTCAACGTGATTGAAGATCAAATCAACTCCGGCTTGAACGGTATTCAAACTTCGGTATCCCCATCAAGTGCAGGCTCAATTGGTGGTGCCACTGGCGGTAGCGATACAGAAAGAGAAAGATTGCGTGTCAATAACGTCCATGAGATCCAAACCCAGCTGCAGGGTCTCTTGGCCTTGACGAAGTTACAGGTACATGTGGTGATAGCGTCATGTCATCACCCAATCCCAAGACAATTTATCGTTTCGATAACAAAGCAGCTTTCGCCTACAATGGTGATTGTGGGGTCAAAGGGTCAAAGTGCCCTCCGGGGGGTGATTTCAGGCTCTCTGAGTAATTTCCTTATTAGACGTTGCTCCTGTCCAGTGATGGTGGTGAAGAGCAGATTGAAGAAGCTGACGAAGAAATCAAAATTCAGCAACATCATTCACAGTTTGGCAGATGCTAGGATAGATTAATTGATATATAAAATTTATTAAGCTAGGTATTCATACCCACCATCGACCCTGCTGAGATACTCCAGTTCAATCAGTTCCTCAATACGCTCCTTAATTAAGCTGGTACGGGGTTCAAACCGGTTCCGCACCATCCTCATCACTTCACCAACCAACTCCTGGTGCTTCAAGTTTCGACGCGATTTCATGATGCGAACAATGGCAGCATCAATATGTTGGGACCGTTCCATATGGATCGAATTCAACGTTTTGGTATGTTCATCGCTTGTCTCCAAATGGGTCGGCGTTGATAACGGATCGACATTCTTCATTATTGCATCACTGGAGACGGATTTCGGTAAATTTGATGGCACATTCACCCGCACTTTTGGATCCTTGCATTTCCAAGATCCGTTCACTTGAACAACAGTTCCCGAATTCAGAATTAATTCATCCTTTGGATCCCTCACCTGAAGCAATTTTGATCTTCCCGACATTAGGGAGTACAAATGACGCAATAAATCAAACATCTCGATTTTCGTCCTTCCATATATCTCCCCTATGCTCATGCCCATATCATCATCATTATTAAAACATAGTGTTAAAATGTTGGCACATAGGGGTGGCATTTGAACATCGACATTCCTTTGCTTAATTTTCCCCTCCTTGGTCTTTACCGTGGTTTTCACGGATATGACAACATTACCCACGTTACACCATCGAACCTTCCTACCAGGAAACTTGCACATATACCAACCCTCAAATTCATCACGTAAAGTTGACATCTCCTTTGGAAACACAACTTCGGTGATATCCATTGGTTGGTTGGGCCAATGAGATGTGGTCAGCACAGTTGGAGTAAATCCAATCCCACCTTCATGCACAAATCCCTCACCTAAAGCTTTGGAAGACTTTATGTCCTTGATCATCCCCTCTAGCGAGGTTGTGAATGTTGAGCCATTTTCATTTTGCAATTTGGTGATCATGTTGATCTCCAAGTCTAGTTCATCATCTCCCAATAGGGCCGATCTCTTGGATTTGGAATTGAGTAATCTCCTAGCTAAATGATTCCTATAATATTTCTCAAAAATGTCTTTATCCTTGACATATCTCAACATTTGAATCGAAGAATTCAACTTTTCTTCCAATTGGGTATCTTTAGAATCCGATTTTTTGAGAATTGAGTCAACGTAGAGAGAAAGATATTCCTGGAACCTTCCCTCAGTGTCCTTCCTTGATGTTATCTTTTTAATTTTGTTATTATAATCAGACTCATTAATCACGGTTGAAAATGCACCATCAATCTCTCTATTGATCACACCGTTGGATTCAAACGCCACATTGACAATATGCAAAAACTTTGTTCTTAAATGAATGAAATTGTTGATCATTTCAGTGGCGAATGTTACCCTCATGCTTGCCATATTGGCTTGACCATCTTCCAATGAATTTGATGCAACATCCCAGGCATTGGAAATCAAATCACTACCCATAGTCATCACCAATCCTCTCAACTGGGTCTTCAAGATGGTCTGATCTTCTTGGCATTTACCCAAGAGGATGTATACTTCACTCAGAGTCTCAAGTTGGTCCTTATTGACCCAATCCGATAAACCATCCACATCCAATGATAAAACTTTAGGTATTGGTGTCAAGATCATATCTGTATAAAGTAAATTCTGCAGGGTTGGTATCGTCTCCTCTGGTATATGTAAAGATTGAAGTGACAATTCATGTGAAATAAAGGACGTTGTATTTAAAACATAATTGGATCCCAACGTATTTGTTGGTCCTGCCAATAACGTCCTCGCCTTTTCAATATAATATTTGTGGGAATCCAACAAGAAGGTGGACTCAAAATACTTTTTATAATAACTCGTATCCTCTTTGTCCTTCAATGATTCAAAGACTCCAATGAGAGATTTCAATAACAGCTTATCCACAAATTCACCCATACGGGCCTTTCTATAATAAGAAATCACCAACTGAGTCAACTGATCACTTATAGTTGGTGACAAATGTGATACATCATCACCCATTTGGAAATCCATTATAACATCACGAAATATACTCAACCCCATATCATAAATCGGTGCAAGACTCGACTCCTTAACGTAAGTCCTATCTAAATAGAGAGCAACATACGAAACCAGTTGAATTCCTAATAAATAATCGTCCCAAAGCCCTTTGATCGACTTCAAAACCTTACCTTCATCAATGACTGATCTTTCCACATCCACAACCCTCACCAGTTGAATGAATTGAGGTCTAATCAATTCCTCCAAGTGGTTTTGGATATCATTTTGAATACCCTCGTAAAGAAATCCCCCCTCTTTAGCCAATACTAAATTATAGCATGTATTGTATAGCTGGGAGTACGACCATTGAGAGTGTTTCAATTGAAGAATGTCAACAAATGCAGAGTGGAGCAAAGGCCATACCTCTTGTGGGTCCACCTGCAATGTGCGACGGGGTGGAATGATCTTCTGCTTCATTGGGTTGATGATGTTGTGCGTAAGAAGGAAAGTATGGTAGAAGGGTGTTGGAAAATATGTTCACCGTTGCTCTGGGCAAAAAAATCCCCACTAAATAATTCACAGCCCTTAAAGTGGGCCGTAAATTTTATACTTACTGGGAAGCTTACTTTAGTTCGGAATTTACTGGGAATGATTGTTTGTCCACAAAAAAAGGGAAAAAAAAACTCCGATGCCGGGAATCGAACCCGGGTTCCCGCTGTGAGAGAGCGAAGTGATAGCCCCTACACTACATCGGATGTTGTTATAAAAATATAGCAGAAGAAATACATAGCAAACAATTAAGAAAAGATGATTTTTAAATCTTATGATATTAACTGCAATCTGATTTCATATTTTTGAAACCAGTTTTTTTAGTTATGCGTCTCTTTGCTTACATATTTGTAGATATTTTTGATTATTGATTCATATAAAGCAGCTGGGGCCAAGTTTCTGGGTTGGATAATTATTTTTATTCATAGCAGTAAACACCTATGCAATCAAAGAGCAATTATAGTGTACTCATAAGTAAAAAATGAATTCAAATGTCCATCACAAAGGCAAAAGATTGTGTCCTTTCATTCTTTATTTATTTTAGTGGCATTTGCACCTGCACTCTGTATCATATTCATAATCTAACACGTTTTAAAGCTCTGGATCAGCTAACAGGACACCATCTAATCTTAATTAGAATACCAATTGTAATGAGAAAGCCTTCCAATTCTCAAAAAATACCAAATGGAGGAACCTGATCAGTATAGGGCCATTGAAACCCACCCCGATATTCCTTAAACCGTGTTTTGAGCATAAGAAGTTGAGTTCCTGTTTCGTGGATATCTTTAATAAAGTGGCAAATATAATGAAAATCAAGAATTTTGGATTCTATAATGTTTTTTTAACTCTGTGCAAGGTTATTGTTTTATAATCTCTTTATTAAGGCGATTGTCACTTTGTAGTGGCGGGGCATCTCCATTTAAAAATAATGCTCATGTGGACCAAACAAGGGAAATTCATATTTAAGGGCCCTAAACTTACAAATATTGATACGAATCTCAAGTACCGTCTGCTGCAGAATGTCTATGGGATATTGAAAGTCCGAAGATGTCGACTACATATCTAAGTACATTGGACCAGGTGATTTGAATAATTCTTACTGGAACCTGTTTATAATGCATACTCATGGCCACTTCACTCATTTCCACAACATTTTCATCACCCAATGTTAGGTAAGTTGTTTTTGATAAGCTCTCTACGTTTTACTCTTCCCATAGAAGTTGGCTGCTGAGCGAGGTAACCTTCTTACCGGTGAATACCTGCCTTCTATGCAGTTGTCAAAGCAACCGAAAAGCTAAGAGTAGCGGTGAATCCTCTCTGTACTGTGGCCAAAGCACCCGAGGACTTCCTTCTATAATCATAACCATCTCTCTTGACCTTTTTTTTGCTTAGTTTAGAAAAACCCTTGTAATGATTTTGGTCAAGAAGAGCCTTTTCATTGACTTTACCGTAATCATATGTCACAGCAGAGATTACCACCCCACTCATTCTTTTCCTACTTGATTTATACCCTCTTTATCAAAACATCGAAAGCTGCTGTCCTTACGTAATTAATTTTTTTAGTGTTTGATTCACACTGTTTTCCAATATGTCCAAATTTATACAGTATATTGGGTTTCCGGAGGGCCACTTTACTTTCAGCAGGGCCACTTGGCTAGTAATTATCATATGGCTGTGTTTACCTTTTACAATATGTATTATTTCTCACATATTGTACTTTAGAAGATGTTATTCACAAAGATTGGCAAAACGATATAATTTGAAACCCGAATTGGATGAGGCAACGGTGATAGTACTGGGTGACTTGGGACACTCCCCAAGAATGGCCTATCATGTTCAAAGCCTTAAAAAATTGGGATATTCTGTTAATCTTTGTGGTTATTTGGAAAGTTCCTTGCCATCGTTTTTGTATGATGAAGACATAACCATTTATGAGATCCCTGTTGTGCATAACGATTGGAAATTACCCTACTTGGTGTTTGCCGCTTATAAAGTTGTTGTTCAGGCCTTGAACTTGACTTTGTTGTTGAAGGACGTTTTAGGGGATGATACGAGGTTTGTGATGTTACAAAACCCACCATCTTTGCCATTGTTGGCGATTTTGGGGTTGCTAAAAACGATATGGGTTCCCAATGTTCAATTAATAATTGATTGGCACAATTTGAATTGGTCTATTCTAAATTTAAAATACAACAATGAAAACCACTTTATTGTCAGGTTGATGAGATGGTACGAAATGTGGTTTGCCAACAAGTTTGCAGACTATAATTTGACAGTCACTTTGGCGTTAAAGAAATACCTTGTTGGAGAGTTTGGTATTGATGGGGATCGCATCTCAGTTGTGTATGATAAGCCGAGTGAACTATTTTTTCCATTGAAGGATCAAGAAGAATTGAAATCAATTATTGAACAAAATTCGTCAATATTCCAAGATTTGAATTACGACCAACAGAAGGATCGAATTGTGGTTACATCCACATCTTTCACCCCTGATGAGGACTTTGAACTTTTAGTGAATGCTTTGAGGGATTTGGATACTAAGCTGAACAATGATCAAAGAATCATCATGATTGTAACAGGCAAGGGGCCTTTACAACCTCAGTTCCAGAAAATGGTAGGATCAATTGAATGGAACCACATCAACATCAGCAACGTTTGGTTACCGATGGAGCAATATCCCAACATTCTAAAAATCTCTGATTTAGGTCTCTCATTGCACTATTCTTCTTCAGGATTGGATTTACCGATGAAAATTGTTGATTTATTTGGATCAGGAGTTCCTGTGGTTTCTGTGAATTATCCTGTGATTGACGAACTGGTGATGACGGGGGTCAATGGGGTCATTTTGAAAGAGAACACTTTTGTTCAGATGTCATCGACAATCCACCATTTGCTTTTCGATGATAAAGATCTCTACTTGAAGGTGAAAAATGGGGCTCTTTATCAGTCGCAAAGCAAGTGGACAGATGAATGGTTCGCTAAACTGGGCAAAAAGATGGCTATTTCTAATCAACGTCCGATCTAGAATGCCAGCTTCAAAATTGCTCATGATTCACTCTTTTTTTTATTTTGAATATTCCATTGCACATGGCTCAATGTATTGCTCTGCGCATGTGGCTTTTCATAGGATGCGTATACGCAAGGGTAAATGAAAAATGTGGAAACGGACCTATTGGGATTGAGACGAGGTTTAAGGCCACTTTTTCTTTCCACATCACCATTAGACATTAAGACCTTATATGGAAGTTGTTTTGGGTTGGAGAGGATATGGGATGACCAGATATGCATATCTCATCCTTTTAGGGGTTAAAATAAAAACAATATTTCATTTTGAGCTATCAAGTCAAACAAACTAGGTATTTTTTAAAGGCAGATTGAATTCGAAAAGTTATTTTATTCGTTTGAGCATCGGGGGTGAACCACCTTTTCCGCATTTTTTAAGACCTTTGGCATCTAACTACCCCCAACACCGAAATCCCCGCCCTTATCAACATACATCACCGCCGGCACGCTGACCCACTATACCTTCACCTGTCAAATACACCGATTCTTACACCGACTCTCAAGCTCACTTCGTTCGCTTGTTCATCCATTCGAATTATTAACTAAAAACCATTTATTTAATCAAAAGTGACCTTCTTACCCGTGGATTTCACAATAGCGGCGGATGCTCTTTGTGCAGTTGCCAAAGCAACCGAAGACTTCATCCTATAATCAGAACCATCTCTCTTGACCTTCTTTTGCTTGGGTTGGAAACCCTTGTTGTAATTATCCTCTTGAACATGAGTTTCATTGACCTTACCATAATCTTCTTTCACAGCAGATGATTGTTCAAGCAGTCTCTTTGGTTTCCTTTGGGATCTATCCTCACCAAATTCCATACGCAACGGACGTCCCATCATTCTTTTACATGACTTATCGGCCAAGGCCTTTGCTGTTCCATCTTGGTCTTTGAAATCAATGAATGCAAACCCTTTACATTTACCTGAATCTTCAAATGTGGCCATTCTGATCTTCATAATTTCACCACAGTGTCTGAAATGAGATTCCAACAACTCTTGTGTCGTATCAAATGCCAAGTTCCCAACAAATAAAACACGTGATGGTGGGTTTCCTTCTTTTGGGGTCGGAGTTGGTCTCCCTTCAAAGTTTGTGCCCTGTTTGATAAGGAGATTTCTTCCGTTTAAGTCTTGTTCACTTAAAGTGATTGCAATGTTCATGTCCGTCTCGGTCTTGAAATCAATATACGCAAAACCTCTATTCTTTCTTCCGTTTTTTGGCAATTTCACTCTAGTGATATCGTCTTCTTCAATCGTTGATTTTCTCGTTATGAAGTTTTTCAAGTCCTCCTCAGTGGTTTCATACGATAAGTTACCCACCCAGATTGAATGCGATGATCTAGCTGCTGGCTTCTCCTTCTCATTGTCACCTTCATGCTTGTCTTCCTTCTCATTGTCCCCTTCTCTTGGTCTTTCGATTGTAGACTTTTCTTTTTCAAAATCTTCTGCGGTTTTCTTCCCTTTTTTAATTTGACGAAGTTCCTTCCTGGAAAGAGGCGTTGCCTTCGTAATATCAATCTCAATCTCCTCTGACATCCTTAAATCACACTCAATATTGAAAGAATTTTCGTACAAAAAAATATTTTTTTAGCAAGAAACCATCAAGAAACCATACTCATCCGCTCAGCATTACGTAACCAAACAAACAAGGTCACGTGACCACCCTCCCCCATTTTTGTATTTTTAGTAACATGCAAATCAAAGAGAGCTAAAAAAAGGAAACAAATTTTGTCTCTCAAAACATCACTCTTCTTTCACTCAAAAATGCAAATCCAATTAGTTGCTGCTGTTTTCGCCGCCTTATGTTCCTCCACATCTGCATTGGCTCCATTGGGTTTTAACCTGGGTGTTGAGACCAACTCAGGAAGCTGTAAGACAGGTAATGATTACTCTGCTGATTTGGACGCTCTTTCTCCATACTCAAAGAATGTCAAGACATACTCTGTTTCAGACTGTGATACCTTGCAAAACCTGGGTCCTGTTCTCTCAGAAAAGGGCTTCCAATTGACCCTGGGTGTTTGGCCAACTCCAAGCGAAAAATTCCAGGCGGAAATGGACGCAATGACCACATATTTACCAACAATCTCGAAATCGGACATCCTGAACGTCCTGGTGGGTTCCGAAGCTTTGTATAGAGGTGACGTCACTGGTGATGAATTGGCATCGATGATCGATCAGGTCAAGACCTTGCTGAAAGGTATTAACGACAAGAACGGTGAATCTTACGGCGATATCCCGATCGGTACCGTGGACTCATGGAACAAGTTGGTCGATGGTACTGCCAATCCGGTCATCTCAGTCTCAGACGTTTTCTACGCCAATGCCTTCTCCTACTGGCAAGGTCAAACCATGGCTAATTCTTCTTTCAACTTCTTCGATGATATCATGCAAGCCATGCAAGTCCTTCAAACCGCCAAGGGTTCCACCGACATCGACTTCTGGGTCGGTGAAACCGGGTGGCCAACCAAAGGGACCAACTACGGTTCCTCCGTTCCATCTGTTGCCAACGCTGCGGAATTCTGGCAAGAAGGTGTGTGCGCCATGAGAGGGTGGGGTGTCAACACATTTGTTTTTGAAGCCTTCGATGAATCCTGGAAGCCTGAAACCAGTGATTCTTCCGTGGAACCATACTGGGGAGTCTTCGATTCTAGCAGAACCCTCAAGTACGACATCTCGTGTGATTTCTCCACTTAAACAAAAGTATACCCCATTCACCGATCTTCGCCATTTCCTTTCATTTTCTTTCTTTATACGATTTGCAAGTACTATTTATCAGACCAAGCCGTAGACGTTCACATTCAAGGGAACGCGATCAAACAAGTCAAAATTTTCTTTATTATATTCATTTTGATCGCACGAAGTCGATAAATTCATCTCTTTCATTCATTTTCTATCCAACACATCCAACAAGGACTCACAATGTCTTTTCTCCCTTAAACGCGGAACTTTTTCTCATTTTTGCCTCTTTTAATCCCCCAACCCATTTCAATATTTTGCGACGCGTAATTGCTCCTCTATTCTTAAACACGTAGCTTCAAATGTCTGATTTCTACGGTGATGGCACAGGTTATGGGGGATTCAATAACGACGCGGGTTCTGGTCAAGGGAACTCACAGCAACAGTCTCGTGCGTATACCAAACAACAATTAACTCCGGTCACAATTAAGATGATTGATGATGCATTGATAGGAAATGATGGTTCCTTCACATCAAATGGTATCGATTTAACCACAGTAAGGTTTGTGGGGTGTGTGAGATCAATCGATCCACAACAATCATATGACATGTATGAATTGGAGGATGGAACTCATTCCTTGAAGACGCGTGTTTGGACCAATAAAGATGACTCCTCAGGGGATGGCTTTGAACAACCATCAATCATAGTTGGTGAATGGGTGGAAGTGGTGGCATCACTACGAGACTTTCAGGGCAAAATTCAAACACACATCCAGACCCTGAAGCCGGTCGAGGATTTCAATTTGATTTCATATCACTTCCTAAATACGACAAATAACTGGTTAAATATGACGGGAAAACTCGGGGGTAAGGGCGTGGATCCTAAAGGGGAACCTACATCAGGTACTCTCTTTGTTCAGCAGGATATGGCTGTGAACGCCGGTTCTGTTCCTGGGAGGGTTTTACAATGTATCCAGGATTCATCCAAGCAAATGTCCGAGGGTGTGCCCTTTGGTTACATCAAGGATCAGTTCAAGAATTTGGACCCCCAAGAGGTTCAATCTGCCATTGACGAGTTGGTGAATGATGGGGTCATTTTCAACTCCAGCGATGAGGATCATTACCTTCCTGTTTAATTATTTATAAACGCTATCTATTATTTTTGCTTCCTTTGTGGCGAAGAAGGCGGCCCAAAGGTCACTATCGTCAATCACCTCACCCTCTTTCTTGTCAGCGTCGCTTACCTTGGTCAATTCTTTAGCTTCGAGCTCATTTTCATCAATGGTGACAACATCGTTTGATCTCATCTTCGCCGCCATCAACCGCTTTTTTGTACCCAAGTAAGCAATACTTTCCTCAATTGTTCCTTCAATGATGAAATTCCACACTTTCGTCTCCCTCTTCTGGCCAATTCTATGAATTCTGCTCACCGCTTGTAGTTCAAATGAAAGATTAACAATTGGTTCACACAGAAAAACATGTGAGGCATTGGTAAAGGTCAAGCCCGCAGCTTGCGCCACCGTGTTTAGCAAAAAACACGAGTATCCGCTGTTCATTTTGAATTCCTTAATATCATGATCTAATTTACTCTCACCCTTTCCTTTGATCCCCACTTTAAATTTAGCACCAGCAGTGGCAAAGGGATTGATCCGCTGACCCGTTCTGCCTGGCAAGCTCAAATTTTTCTCTGTCCAAGATTTGTAAACAATCCCTTCTGCTTTCATCGCCCTTGCTAAGATGTTTAGAAACTTGTTCCACTGGGAGAACACCAATATCTGGGTTTCTGGGTCAAGTGCACGAAGATATTTAACCTGTCTCAATATCATATCAATCTTAGTCCCATACGATTTCGTTAATCTGATTTCTCCAATTTGATCCAACGTGGCAGAATCAATGGAGGAATAGACAATGTTCAAATCTTTTTCAAATAATCTCTTGTTTTTGAGCTTCTTTAATTCATCACTATAGTCATCCTCTTCCTCGTCAATCTCCTTCGGTGCGTCAACAACATCACCCTTTAAACCACCCTTCGATGTGACAAAATGGTATAGTTCAACCTCTTTCAATGGTTTTTTGCACATAGGACACACTTTTTTGTTCTTCATCCACTCTATAAGACAATCCCTACAGTATTTGTGGCCACAGGGAGTCAAAGTACCCACTAGAATGGTAAAACGGCAAATGATACACTGATTTGATTCATCATTGCATTCCCCTTGAGGCGCATCCAACGATTTTAAATAGTTTAGACGTGCCTTGTTTGTTCTCACTCGGGATTCGTGCTGCACCATTTGCAGCCGGATTGTGTCCATATCTTTTATGCTGGCTTCTTTTGGACTCATAGAAGATTCTTGAGGTTGATATTTAACCAACTCATCTGACCTGGATTGAAGAGCTCTATAGTATGCGATCTTCGAATTGAATACATCATTTATCCCGTTGAGAAGTTTAATCTTCATCTCCTTCAATTTCTTATTCTGGGAGGTTATTTCGCTTTTTAGAACCTTCAAGCAACGCTTCAATTCCTGAATTCCAATCTTCATCGTTTCATGTGAAAACTGAGCTGCACCGACCGAGTTTTCCATATTCTGCTTTTCTTCTGTCAATTCCAAGAAGACAGTTTTGAAAGATTGCTTTGGCAACTCTGTGGCGCCGGGTTTAACGAATTTCCTCAATTTATCCAATTCGTAATAAATTAGTGAATGATCAACAGAGTCTGCGGGATTGGGCTTTAGTTTTCTCTTCTTCACAGAAGGCTTAACTTCTTTGTGTTTGAACCGACCCTTCTTCTTCCTGATCCACTCCTTATCACTATCTTCATGATCACTCACATTATCCAATGTCTTGACCTCTACCTCTGTAGAATTGACTGCTCTCTCTCTATCCTTCAAAATTAAAGCTAGTTGATCGATCAACGCTTGTGATTCCTCTTGAATTGTAAGGGAATTGGCATATTCACTTCCAGTCAAATCTTCATCACCCCTAGTAACAGGAATGGACTGAAGCTCCACCAATCGTGTAAACCATTTGTTTATAATATCCGATTGTTTGTCCAATTGGTTTGCTGTTTGTATTGCTCTTTCACATGAAAATTGAGACCCCAATGAAGTTTTTGGTTCCTCTAAGACGTCAATGAGTGTGGTTGGGATAGATGGACAAACTTGAAGAAGTTGCTCACCCTCTTTTTTTATCTCACTTGGAATGATCGCCTTTTCATCACCGGCATCTTCCTCCTCCTCCTCTTCTTCTACGGCAACTGGAATCTCCTCTTCTTCCACAGGAACAGAGGGTAATTCATCCGGAGTATAATTTTCAATTAGTGTAAATGTTTCATTCATTTTCTTGATAGCGTCCTTCGTCTTATTCAATGGGAATTCCAATATATGATTTATTAAATCATCAGCCTTTTGATAGTATTCATTTTCCAAATCGTAATGTACCTTTTCCTCATGTTTCAACTCTTCAACGTTAGGAGGAATCTCTTCATGATCCTCCAATTCCTTCATCTTTTCTTTGAGTCCCTCAAATGTATCGGGAATCTCCCACATAGGCCTATAATGTTGATAATGAGAAGATGCTAACATGAAATACGCCTGATGAAGTAAATCATGGGTCCTTGATAACCTGCTACCCCAAAGAGCTCTATCTAGATTCCTCCCAACACTTTCATCGTCAATCTTGGCGGAACATTCCATTATCTTCTTCTTAAACAGGTTGACTCTTTCATCCAATTCCTTGATAACTGTTTCGAATATTGTCCTCGATTTTTCTGGTTCCCTCAAGAACTCCCAAATCTTTCCAACCATTACTTCATCTCTGAGATAGTTTGAATCATGATGGTAAATCTCCATTTCCGTATTCTTTATCAATTCCTTTAGAACCCCATCCAGTGTTCCAATTGTCATATCGTCCATATCATCGTCACCATTTTTCTTCTTTTCATCCTTTACACCGCTATCCTGCATGGTTTTCAGTATCATGGCATGATTACAGACCATTCGCAACCAACCGGACCATTTTCTCATTCCCACTCTACTCTTATCTAAATCAAATCCCTCAATAACTGGTTCTCCCAATTCATTCAACCCCACCTGTTGAAGAAATCTGGAATAAAGATTGGAGTAATTATCCCATTCGATGTTACTAAATGACGATCTCAATAGGATTCTTGTTTGAAGAGGCAATTCAACCTGGGAGCCCACCATATGTTTTGTGTGACGCAGACATCTATCTTTTATAAGTCTATCAAACAAATTCCTTGGCACATCATCCCACTCTTTGGGAGTCAATGTATCTAATGGGAATAATCGCTGAGATTTCATGAGCGATAACAAATCATTCAAGTTCTTTCTGATGAGCGTACCGGAAACACACCACGTATGCACTCTTGGAATGATTCTGGAAAATTTGGCCACTTTAGACATTGATATGGTAGCCAATTGGGCCTCATCCAAGACCAATCTATGAAATTCCAAACGCATCAAAGGAGATGAATAATCTATTCTTTCATGGCTTCCGGATGCCATTCTTTTTGGTCTCTCCGTGGGCTTGAAAATTGCCCTGTCCAATTCTTTTGCAAGAATGTTGTATGAAGTCAAAACAATATCATATTCAGAGAGAATTTTTGCTATGGATAAAGGCGTTAAATCGGAATCCTCATCTTCCATAACCATCACCCCCCTGTAGACGAAAGCAGATAAATTCGAAGATTCTTCTATTTCGTCAATCCACTGTGATGTGATCGTTTCTGGACATAGAATTAGGGTTGTCTTACACTCTTCGACCAATCGAGAATTGTCAAATGGGTCTCTCTTTGGCCCAGCCTTCATATTAGCCCTTGGGTGGGACTGAACCAATGTGGTGACTTCCAAAGTCTTCCCCAACCCCATTTCTTCGCAGAGAAATGCTTTCGCTGGAGGTAGATTCCTTGATTTTAACATTTCCAAAAACGTCGGTGTTGTTATTATTCCACCATTTATTGGGTTAAACCATATTTCATCGGTTGTTCTTAAGTTAGAAAAATGGACCTTCGTCCATCCAGGAGAGAATTTGTCCAATATGATGCTGACTTGTTCAGTGGTCAATTGCTCTGGATCGATGAGCAACTTTTGAACCTCACCATTCACCATTTCAAACCCCTCGTGACCCAACATCCAATCGAGAGATTGGGCCTGGTAGGGCAATAGAGTTTTCTCAATTCCTCTCACGTCCCTAGGCTTTATTTTTGGGTCATTGGCCGTTCTATTCGTATTTTGGGTAATTGTTGAATAGAAGGAAGAGACGGTGGGTTTTGACCAGTTCGATGTTTCTGATGACTGATATTGGGTTAGTTCGGGTATAAATATGTAATCCGATAAGATCTTCAAGTTGGCCAGCGTCCTCGCAGTTGTTTGAAAATACAACGATTGTTGGATCCACAACTCGTAGTTCCAAACACAGTTGACCTTGACTTTGGATTCGTAAATAAAGGAAACTTTCAAGGTTTTTAAATAAGGTGTCACCACGTAAAAATTAGGTGCATTGATCACTGGTCCATGACTCAAAAAGTAATGTAAAGTCTGATAAAGTTCTTTATTGGCTCCCTCATACTTAATCTTCATTAATTGTTCCATTTTAGTACCAGGCTTTACACTCAATACTATTGTATCATTAAAAACCCGAAACTTTACAGGCAGGTTCTCTAACTCGTAAGAATCACCCAACCCCTCAGGACAATCATCAATACTGGTTATAAATTCCATATCTTCCGTTCCATTGACGAGCTGAAAGAAGTTGAAAGAAGGAGCTTCCACCTTCAAGGCCTTCTTCGTCCCAGTTTCAAAGAGATGCTTAAAAGTCTCTAGATTGAAGGCGATAATCTCCATATCTGTAGAAGTAAAGTTGGCAAGGATATGATATCGAATTACGTAATGGAAACATTTCTTAGGAAGATATTGCTCATTATGCTCAGCATCTGGTAAATGGAGATGGTAAAATGTGCGTTCAATTGTCATTTAAGAATGTTACAAATAAAGAAAAAAAGTAAAAAAAATAATCAATATGACCCATTACTTGAGATTGTTAAAAATATATGCCTTATTATGCCTTCACTTGCTCTGTCAAATTACCTCTGCGCTCTTGATCCTTTTCCAAAACTTCAAACAACCCTTTGAAGTTGCCAGCACCAAATCCATCATGATGATTTCTTTGGATGATTTCAAAAAAAAAGGTTGGTCGATCAAATAATGGTTTTGTGAACAATTGCAAAAGATACCCCCGTTCATCAAAGTCTACTAAAATTCCCAGCTTTTTGATGACCTTGATTGTTTCTTTTATCTTTGGGTGGGCTTTCATCTTTAACCGTTTTTCCAAATTTGTGTAATATTCTGCAGGGATGTCAATGAATTCAACACCCATTTCTCTCATATTTTTAACCGCTGAAATTATATCACCAGTGCGAAGTGCGATGTGCTGGACTCCGGATCCGCTGTTGAATTCAATGAATTCTTCAATTTGGGACCTTTTTAACCCGTGGGCAGGTTCATTGATGGGCATCTTGATAGCTTCTTGCGGTGATGCCATGACGGTAGATTTCAATGCAGAATATTCTGTGTAAACATCTCTTTCATCCACGGACCAAAACTTGTGGAAACCGAAGGCATTTTTGTAGTAAGCGCATACCTTTTCCATTTCATTCCAGTCCGCATTTTGTACACAGTGATCAATGACGTTCAATTTCACCCTTGGCTTAATTTTTGGGTGGCTATCCTCCAGATGGAACCCCGGTAAAAACCCCTTGTACTTGGATCTGTTGATGAACGTGTGAACAACGTCATTGAGACCCCCAACTTTGGCGATGGTGATTTGACCAAATTCATCAACCATTTCAACGGGTTCCTGAAGAATGGTGGCACCACCATCCCTTGCAAATCGAACAGCACCTTCTACGTCATCCACTTGAAAGGCCACGTCTTTTACGGCATCACCATGAGTGGTCACATGGGTGTGAATTTCATCAACTAGCTTGTCACCAGGGGTCGAATTCAAAGGCCTTATGGCACCCATAAAGACAAAAATAATATTGCTGTTTTTGACAGCAAGAGCTGAGATGTTTCTGCTCCCTGTTTCCAACCCCATGCTAGCAAATGCTTGGAAACCATAGCATTTGATCAAATGGCTCGCCACAATCTTCGGTGAGGAGACATAAAAAAGGACATGGTCAAACTCCCTACAATGTTGAGCAACAAAACTGCCAATCCTTCCAACCTCAGGGGTGTTATACTCGGTGTCAGCAATGGTCATTGTGAAGAAAACGATCTTTTGCCCCTTTGGGATTAATTGAGCAGATGAGCGATTTTCTTTCTGCACACGACACAAGCCTTTGCAACGCTTTGGGCATCGCACAAAAAATGTTGGGCTCGAGAACGCTCATATGCTCGCTACCCTGCATGTGGCTGTGAACTGTTGGGCTGGTCGAAGATCTATCCCATCTCTAAATGCGGCTGCAGTATGCATAGATTCTTCTAGATACGGACAGGATGCATAGCCGGCCCGTGACAGAAAACGTCTTTACTGCAGAGGGGCATGCGTACCCCGCCCGGTGTTGGTACTCCGCTTGGTCACATAAAATATAAAGCAGCATATAATCCCCACTTTGGCACCCCTATCATTGCCCCGAGCCCCCTAACCCTGAACCCTGAACCGACATAAAGTGTAATAATGCCCTGAGCCCAACATTTTTGAATTTGTGAAATGTGTCAAAAAGTTTTTGCATCCTTCTTTTCAAACGCCGAGAACTTCTTGAATATACACAATGTCTTCTGCAATTGCTCAATTAATCCAGTCACAGACAAATGGTGCTGCTAATGGTACCGGTATCACCAAGTTGATTAATATCACAAAAAAATTTTTACATATCACGGACGTTAAGATGATTCCAACGTTTTTGATTGATTATGTGGAGGGTCTTCAACAATCTCAATTTGGCGGGTATCCAAACCACGATGATATTGCACCAAGTGCCGTTTTTTTGGCTCTTTTCGTTGTGATTTCTATTGCTCATGGTACAATTTTTGCGGTCAACTGGAAAAGAGGTCACAAGTTTCTCCTCTCTGCATGTCTATGCTTTTATGCAACCATGAGGTGGATTGGGTTTGCCCTCCGTATTGTGTGGGCTAAGGATTTGCTGAAGTTGCATGTTGGTATCGCCTCCGAGGTCTTGTTGGTTCTACCAATTGTCTTCTTGGCTTCCTTCAACCTTGTTTTAGCCCAACGTCTCTTCACCTGGAGACACCCAATCATCGGTAACCACAAGTGGTTCTGGTATTTGATGATCTTCCTTTACACTGTGGTCACTGCGGTTGTTATCATGACGATTGTTGCTGGTGTCATCCCATACCTCTACTTCCTTTCTCGTTCCCACTACGATATGTGCCGTAACGTTGTCAAGGTCACCTCTATCTTGATTTCTCTCTACTCCTTGGCCTCCATGGCACTAGTTGCCTTCTCTTTCCTCATTGGAACCACACAAAAGGAAAAGGATGCCTTGGTTTACCAACCGTTCTGGATCAAGTCTTTTGCCCCAACTTACTTCCCACCAGTGAACGCTTCTAAGGAAGGCGAGGCCTTATTTGTTCAATCCCACATCAATGACTCCAGACCAGCCTTGAGAACTGTTGTTGGTGGTGGGTCCAACTTTGTCTCCGGTGCCGATGAAGCAGAATCCCAGGAATTGGCGGAATTTGAAAATTCCGGTGATTCCAAGTTTTCTGCTAAGCATAACGTTTCCATCATCATCATTGCCATCACATCAGTCTTTGTCTTCCTTGGTGCCATCTTTAGATGTGTTGCCTGCTTCATTGACGACATTGTTGCAGAACAATCATGGATCTACAAGCCTGTCGTCATGTACGTCTTATGGGGTGCTTTGGAAACCATCTGTAACACCATGTACCTTGTGGGTAGAATTGATTTGAGATTCTACAGACCGGATGCTCTAAAGGGTACAAGGTTCACCGACAAACCACAAATCCCTGCTACTATGTCTCCAGAACCTGCCAACGTCGAAAAGGAGCAAAACTCCAGTGTTTCTCACGATCTCTCCGACGAGAGAGTTTAATTTAATGATTTAGGATTTTTCATCAAGTTCTGTTTATGATATTTTTAATAATTAATTGACGATACTACGTACAACCAATAAAAGTGAAAAACGTGCTGAGCGTGTTTTTTTGATGCCAAGATTACTCCAAAGATGGATATTGATTTGTTTGTATTCACTTTGAATTGTGCAAAAAGCAGTCCACAACAGCTACTCCAGTCCATGGAAAGAGTTTTACCGACTCACTGTCCCCAATTGCTTGTTTTTGGCTTTCAAGAGTTGTCTACAATTTTAAATGCCACATCATATAACGTGATTGATAAGATAGTTGGTGGCATATCTCACAAGTTACGGCTGGATTTAGGTGGAAAATACAAGAAGGAAATAAAAGAGGTTTGTCAATGTCATTATGGGAACATTGGATTGATCATCTTGACCTCTTCGATTGATTCTGTGGAAGATATTATCCAATCTAGAGGCATACCACTTGGCTTCTACTATACAAGCTTGAAAGGTGCGATTGGACTTCGAATCTTGTACCTTGGGCAAGAGTTCACTTTTGTGGTACTCCATTTGAACGCCGGAGAAACGCAAGATTCTTTGCGGCGAAGAAACAGGGATATTAGGTCTGTTTTGAGGGGGTTAAAGTTTCAAGACGGATTTGCAGTGCTGAAGGAAGATTCTCATTGTTTCCTATTGGGAGACTTCAATTATAGGGTTGATGATGGGGTGGATCAATTGAAGAGCGTCATGAAAGAGGAGTTGACTCATTTCAAGGAACATCTCATCACCTTTGAACCTACTTATAAATTTGAAATTGGGAAGAACGATTACAATAATAAGCGGACTCCGTCATGGTGTGATAGAATTGTCTACCTCACCAATTGTGAAGCAAAAGTGGTCCTCTATGATTCAATTCCGGAAAACAAGGAATCGGACCATAAACCCGTGGTTCTACTTCTTCGGATACCATTGAAACCGCCTGGAGTCTCGATTATGGAGAGCGAATTATTCGGTTATGACGTGAACCAGGACTGGAATTACAAGGTGGTAGCGTTTGTGGATAGGGTCTTGGCACTATTCTTGACGATCTTCACCACTAGGGTCGGGATTGTCTTGGCGTTGATTGTCACCATTTTCATAATTTATCTACTCATATAAATCTCATTTCCCCGTATACTTTGCCTTACCAAAATCAAAAGGGATGTAATGGAATTTGATCATGTGTTGGATCTGTTTCCTCATCGTGAGAATGAAGAGGAAGACAAAGTAAAAGACCAAAATGGGCCAAAACACTGGGATGTCAAGCAATGGCACAAAGGAACAAATGAGTGCGGCAACCGTGGAATAGAATGTTTTTTCCCAAAACTTGAATTCTGGCAAACGTCTGATGAATGGCCTGAATTCTTCATCGTTCTCGTCCATCTTAGATGTACCCTCTTCGATCGATTGATCATTCATATCCTGCTCCAAACTTGGATCGAATTTCGGCGTAAGGAATTTGAGAAACATGTTCAAGACAAAGATTGCCCATGTGTAACATATGATGTACCAACCTTCTGCGTAAATGATCCTCAACATGAACAAGGCAATTAAGACATACGTGACAATCCATCTCTGAATTGCCAATGGCGTAATGATATCCAAGATCACCCTGTAGTGGACCTTTGCCTTGTGCAAATATGCGTCAAATGGTCCCTCCTTGGGATCGTTTAAGTCCTCAAAATCCATTGCCAATTAAAGAGAAACGAGTTCCGCTGAGTTTTGGTTAAAAAAATACAACGCAATGTAAAAATAATCACGTGCCCCGATGTGATCATGTCTTTTAAAAAGCCAACAGGAGCCAGTAAATGACCAAACGGTTTTCAATCTAGTATTGAAGGAGTAAATATGTAACGTGGTCGACTTTCCTGCTGTTAAATCAATTTCTATGGCAGACTTTGTATGAAACATATTCATGAAATCACTTTCACTCTCAAAAAATCCCCAAAGTTGTTCATTGAAAAGGAAAGATATTTGTCCTTACACTCTCGGTTGAATCCAAACGGCAACATATCGATTTATCTAATCAAAAGCTGATGAGCAGATGAGCATCTCTATTCTTCTCTTCAAAACACTGAAAAATTTTAAAGTTCATCCCATTAAAGCATAGATTTCTTAAAATTGGTAAGATGTTCAAGCTCCAAGTGGTGATCATTCCACCTAGTGGATTGAACAACCAACAGGAGAAAGAAAAAGCGCCGGATGTTTCGAATTACGAGCAGAATTCCAGCTCTAAATTAATGAGTACGCCGATTGCAAATTTAATGATGAACAACTCGTACATGTCACCATTCTTTAATAATTGGAACACAATCAGGGAGCCAAATCCAAATGTGAAGAAAATGTTGCATATAACCAAAGGATCCAATGATTTAAAAACAGTGGCGGTCGAAATCAATGAAAGATTCCAAAAATTGTATCCAATGGAATCACCATTGGAGATATATCAAATGCAAAACTTTGAAGAATGTGATTTGGACCCCGATTATAAGGTGGAGATGGTTTTTGATACAAATAAAATCTGTAGAGTACTTGTGCAGAACGATTTTAATGAAATCACCACTCCAAACGGAAAGCGCAGACTGATTGGTGATTTGAACCATATAATGAAAAAGAAGAGGAACTCAATCTCTTCATCATCACATCACTATAAGAAACCATCCTCGATCTGGACCACCTCTTATTCAAGAACAGAAGATACCGATCTTTCAATCCTCAATACCAACTTGACATTACCAATTCCGGATGAGTCGATGGCTAATGAAACAATAATCCAACCACCAACTAAGTCCGATCATCTTCGCATGCCATCTCCAATCATAGCTCAGGGTTCACCCCAAAGAATCACCTCTGGTATGTTGACAACCGAGGATCAACCGGATCTATCGAAGTTTTTAGATGATGTTGACGAGATGGATGTGGATATAACTCATCCAAGTGTTCCAAGTAAAGAAGATGCCCTCAAAAATAAGAATATTGGCAAAACTCCTCAAAAAAGGAATGTCAGTATGATTTCTAATGTTCCTGGCCTCTCAACACCACTGCCAAAAACCAGAGTCAATACAAAACTCCAAGCAGAAGTTGAAATTTTACCAACTCAGCCAGAACAAAGGATAAATCTACCAGAAACTCCGAATTCAGTAGTTGTTCCAAAAGTCATCATTGAATCTCAAAAAAAAATAAATGCCCAGCAAAAGAGGTCCAAGGAGATGACAGAGGTTATTTCCAATGAAGAACCGGTCACTCAATCAAAGGAAAAAGCGGAGAAGAGAAAATTCTCAAAAACCAGTGGGAAATCCCAAGTGGGGGGTGTTATTGAAAATACTGATCTTCCATCCTCGGACAAGACCAAGACCGTCATCACAGAAAAGTTGATTCTTTCTATGGAAGAACCAGCAACAAATAATGACCATCCATATCCTGTCGTAGTTTTAGATGAGACCTCTGATCTGAATAACATCCAGAAACCAAAACAGAGACAAAAACTACCAACAAAAAAGGAGTTACTGGATCATGCTTTGGCTTTGAAGAATGCCCACTCAAAAGGTCAAGCTTCCGCTGCTAAAACAATTGCCGAATTGAAAAAAAAGGTGGCAATGGAAGTTCAAAAGGCCACCTCAACAATTCCCATCCCATCACTGCCACTTGAAAACAATACAATATCGGATTTGAATCCATCCAACATTCTCCCAAACCCAAGACGTAGAACTAAAACACCAAAAGCATTGGAATTAGAAAGCAAAAATAAGAAATCTATTCCATCTTCTTCCCCATCATCTAAAAGCGAGGACCGCATGGACGTCGATGAAGAAACCACTCAAACAATGTCTCCGTCACCAGAGCTTGATGATGATAATAAGATGGACGTTGATCAAAAGGAAGTCATTGTGGAAAAGATAATTCTCAAGGAGCCAACAGCTGGAAAATCATCCAAGGGGTCTGTTCGAAAGGATAAGATAACTATTTTCGATGACATGGATATCGACCAACCATCAACTAAGGATCCGATTACCATAGAACCAACAGAGACCAAAAGCACTCTTCAGGAAGAAACTCAATCACAATCACAAGCTGTGCAAACAAAAAAGAGCGGCCCTGTTGTAAAGCCAAAACAAGAACAGAAGTCAGCCGCTGCTAAGAAATTAGCTACACAGTTAAAAAAGACGACAGCAGCTTCAAAGTCTCAAATTTCATCATTATCGGGATCTTCAGAGTCAATTTCTTCATCGGATTCATCTACTGACTCATCCTCAGATTCCGACTCATCCGACACTGAAAGTTCCTCCAGTGAAGAGGAAGAAGAGAGCTTTAAATTGAAGAAACCTCTCATAGTTTCTACACCAAAGGCTGTGGTAAATAAGAGACAATCACTACCCGTTAGAGGAGTGGTACGTATTGCTTCTCCTAACCTAACCCCAACTTCCAGCAACTTAGGACAGACTGCAACGATCCCCCCTGTGAATACATCCGTCAGTAAAGTCCAATTGCCTGTTGTGGAAAAGTCAAGTAGGAGGAAAACCTTGCCAAACTTGTCTACCTTTGTTTCGACAACTTCTGATACCATCAAAAAGAATGAGGCAAAGCAGAACTCAAAGAAGAAACCAGAAGAGATAGCCAGTGAAGAAAGCGAGTCTGAAAGTGATTCCGATTCTGATTCCAGTGTGTCTGCTTCCGATTCAGGTTCAGGTTCAGGTTCAGATTCAGGCTCAGATTCAGACTTTGGCTCAGCAAGTGCTTCGGAAAATGATAAGAAGACAAAGAGTGTATTTGCCAATGCAAAAAGCGCCAATAGCGTGATATCAAAGTTCCAATCCTCCAAGAAGAGGAAGAAGAACTCGGGGTTTGCCGGTTTGATGAAGGATTTAAAGAAATAAAGACCCTATTTTATAACTGCTATTAGAATAATTTAAAGAATGGGAATATAGAAGGGATCAATCTCTGGTATTTTCAATGAAGCCAAGGGCAGTTCCTTGATCGATTTCACTGATAGTACTGGTTTTATTCTTGAACATGACGCCATAAAATTTATCACACACCTTCAACTGTTCTGGACGGAATGTCGTACAGATAAATTGGGCCTTTCTTGACAATTCGTGGACTAAATTGGCAACAGATGTACGATACTGAGTATCCAAATTGGCATCAATTTCATCAAAAAGATAGAATGGTGCTGGATCTGCCCTTTGGATGGCAAATATCAGTGCAAGAGCACAAAGTGTTTTTTGACCCCCTGAAAGCTGTTCAATTCTCTGTTGTTCGTTCTGTTTGGAATTAAAAGAAACAGAAATGGAGACACCAACAAAAGCTTTCATCACTGAATCCATATCATTTTCAGTTTCTTGCTCTTCATGGTTAGAACTTATCACGTCATCATCCTCATCGTCCTCGGATTCGTGTCTTGGCGGAACTTGCGACAAGGAGAAAGTATTACCAGGTTCAACATTTTTCTTCTGCATGATGATTAATTTACCCTTACCTTCCGGCACCAGCTTTTCAAATACGTCGACAAAACCAATACTCACCTCTTTGAATGATCTGATGATGGCTTCGTTCTTCCTCTTTTCCAAAACATTCATCAAATGTTCAATACTCTCCTTAGATTCCTCCAATTCCTTCAATTTCTTAACCAACCCAATTTTCTCATCATTAAATCTCCGGAACTGGTCCAATGACTTCTTGTTCACGTGACTAAAAGCCTTTAATTCCTGGTTCACCTTTGTCAGCTTCGCCGTCAACGAAGATGTAGATTCGTTCTTATATGCAGATTTCGTATTCTCAGGTAGGGCTCCCAATTCACCAATGATCTTTTCCTTTTCCCTTTGGATATTCCTTAATCGGGTTTTCTTCACCATTCCCCTATCCGACTCCTTACTGATTTCGTCATAAAGTTCAATGGCTTTAGATTGTTGTCCATCCATTTCATCAATTTCAGTCTCAAGGTTTTGAATTTCCAAATCTGTTTCCGAGATAAGCGTTTGGAGATCCCCAATCTTGGAATCAACAGCACTTTGCTTGGCTTCTAGTGTTGCGATTTGTTGTTCTACATCATCCAAATTATAATTGGACAAGTTATAATCAAGTGCTGATGCCCTGAGGGATAAATCATTATATGTAGGAATAAGTTTTTCAGTAACATGTGAATTCAATGTAGATTTTTCCAATTCCAATTCATTCAGTGTGCGTTCGGTTTCGCCCTTTTTCCTTTCCAATGTGGGTAAGGTTTCGATGATTCGTGATAATTCATTGGATTCCTCATTTGTCAATGTCAATTGAGTGAAATCTGACATTTTTTGGGATTGGAATTCTTCAATTCTGCTATCAAATGATTTGATTTGATCTTTTAAATCATCCTCAAGTTTTCCCAAGGCATATTTTTCATCATTTAACCTAGCTAAATCCATTTCCAGTTTATTTTGTTCACTAATGAAAGTATTCTTTGAGTTGATCAAATCCTCCAACTGGGTCCGCTTTAGCACCATGTCTGCATTCTTCTTAGTAATGGCCACGTCTAAGCTCTTAATATCCTCCTTCAATTGCCCAATGGTCGCAGTTGCGAGTCCGATTTGATTCTTAACTTTACTCAGCTGGGCAAGAAATTCCACCTTAGAAACTTTTGTGTCCCTATAACCACCAGATAGTACCCCGTTACGATCCACTCTATCCCCATCTAACGTTATGGCATCTAGATTGTAATCTCTGACTGCTTCACTCCCGACTTCCAAATTGACGCACACAAGGGCATTTCCAAAAACATGCATGACTGCTGGCCATAGCGCCTTCTTTGTTGTCTCATCACCCATAGGGCTGATCTTTTTATAAAGAGGAACAAATGAATTACCTTTGGGATAATTATGAGTTGGATACCCGATCTTGTTTAGAGGAATGAAAGTTATTCTACCACCTTTATGTTTTGCTAACTCTTTTATGATCAATTCGGCTACCTGTTCATTAGCAACTACAATATGAAAAAGGGAGTTTCCTGCAATCACCTCAGCTGCTGTTTTATACTTTTCAGAAATGGTTATGAGTTCACCAAGACATCCATAGACTTTATCTTTTTGGCCCAATCTTTCAGCAATTGAATTAACCAGTTCAATACCCCTGGAAATTGATCCATCAATTGATCCATGAAGGTCCTGTTCAACTCGCAGTAGGGTCTCATTGTGTTGTTGAATTATAGCGTTTTGTCGAGCTTCATCTCTCCATTTTTGTGATCTTTCATCCACCAGTTCTCTTGATTCTGATTTAAGAACCACATATTCGGCATCGATCCTTTTGATTTGAATATTCATCGAATCTGCTGGTTGTGATTCCATTCTGGTTATTTCCAATCGACTAATCTGAGAATTCAGTTCCTCAACTTGAGTTTCCGTTTTCACCAATTGAGTGTGTTTATGAGATCTTGTTTGAGATATCTTTTCGATTTGCTGGGTCAACCATTGGTCTCGTTCATTTTTACCCGCAAATTGGGAGGATTGGGACTTTTTATTGATCAATTTCATTTGTTGTTCATTTAAGCTGGAAATTTCGGAAATAACGGTCTTCAATTGATGATCAAGGTTCTCGATTTCAGGGTTTAACCCACCTA
This sequence comes from Saturnispora kantuleensis, assembly GCA_030557035.1. NCBI lineage: Eukaryota > Fungi > Ascomycota > Pichiomycetes > Pichiales > Pichiaceae > Saturnispora > Saturnispora kantuleensis. The sequence goes on along the minus strand of JAKTVD010000007.1, from coordinate 21,195 downwards.
TTCTATGCTTCTTTTCTTCTATTTTTATTTTAATTGATTTCAACTGAGCGTCTAAATCGTTTGAACCATTTTTTGTTTCCAATTCCAAAGTGGACAATCCAACCTTTAAATTCGCTAACGAGGTGAGAACTTGGGATTTTTCCTTTTCTAATTGGTCTATTTCAATCTGGCTAAACTTCTTCTCCTCCAGTTTATTGGCCAATATCTTTTGCTTCATCGAGATCGACTTTTCTCTCTTTTGTACTTGGTTGGCAATTTCTAGAATATCCTCATCTTCATCTTCTGATCCCTCAATTCTATCTATTTGATCTTGAATCCCTTTGATTTCTCTATCACGAATGTTCCATTCCATCATTTTTCGCTTTCTATTGAGAAGATCGAATTGTTTATATTCCTCTCTCTCTACACTCAAATCCTCCAAACGCTCTTCAATGTCTTTGAGCATAATTTTAATTTGATCTTGCTTTTGAGCAGTGATCTTCATTTCCTTTTGAGAATCCTTTAATTTTGATTCAAATATTCCTGCTCCTGCAACATCCTTCAATAATTCTAATCTTTCACTATCCTTTGCATTAGTCAAAGCCGTCACTCTTCCTTGAGGGACAATATAATATGGATTTGTCTTGCTGAACCCTGCCACTGACAAATGGGACATGATCTCCGACCTAGTCATTGACTGGTCGTTCAACGTATAGTCGTCCTTGTTATACCCAATGGATCTTCTCACTTTCACCTCGTCCTTCGGCGTTGGAATCCTTCGATCAAGGTTGTCAAAAACTATTTCTATATATGCAAATAGCGTTGGCGTAGAAGATTCATGTAGCAGGCTCTTCCTCTCTTCTGGAGACAATCTGGCAAAGTCGTCAGACAAAACAAACCTAATAGCAGCAAAGAAGTTTGATTTCCCCGACCCGTTTCTCCCGGTGATCACATTATGATGCGGCGACAAGTTTGTGATAATTGTCTCGTTTTTATAGGTTTTGAAACCCTGTATTGTAATTTGTTTGATGTACATCTATAGTATTATAAAGAAGAGACGCTCATCCTCAGAGTTCGTGTTTACGCGTCGCAGTTTTGAGCGAGAAGATGAATAACATTACATAATCAGCATCTACTCATCTGCTCATCTATAAATAAATCATGCCAGGTTACGTGGCTAATGACAACAAAATCCTGTGCGAGTTTATTATTTCAAGTAAAAGTTAAGCTCTGTGTAAATATATCGTTTGCTAAATTTGCAACCATTCCCACCTTAATGATTTAGTTCAATTAATTATCAATCCATTTTATTTGTTTGTTCGATTGCTTATAATTTGTTTAAACATACCCACCAATTTGGTTCTTTTTGATTGTTTGATCATTTTAATTCTAACAAGTCCAGTTACTAATAAATTCACATTTTTCTCTTTTGTTGGCTTTCTAGCCACCGAGGTGTTCAGTGTGAGCTCAATCCTTTGTTCGCTTATATGTCTGTTTGCATGATAACTTTCCTTTACAAAATTTTATTAACCCCTATAGTAATTTGGTTCCACAAAAGGAAGACCAGCCACTTGGGCCTTTCTCAATTTGCCTCTAATCTCAACAAAGATTTCGGTGCCCTTTTTGTTGTATGGCTTGGTGATGAACGCCTGTGCAACGTTACCACCGGCGGTTGGAGATGGAGATCCGGAACAAATGACACCAATCTCTTCCTTCTTTTCGTTGAAAATCTTATTACCATGTCTCGGAGATGGACCCTTTGATTGAATACCCACACGCTTAAAAGTCACGGATTTAGGGTTCTCCAATTGAGAGAGGATTGTGGATTCTCCATTGAACCCTGCTCCCTGGTGACGTCTTGACTTGGAGACAAGCCAGTTAAGGGAGGCCTCGATTGGGGTGGTTTCTTCGTTCAATTCATGGCCATAGAGGCACATACCGGCTTCCAATCTAAGGGAATCTCTTGCAGCCAAACCGATCGGCTTGACCTCGGATTCCTCAAGAAGGGCTCTAAAGAAGTCCTGACCCAGTTTGGAGTCTGGGATCGAAATTTCAAACCCATCCTCACCGGTGTATCCACCTCTCGCCAAATGGAACTTGTCTGATCCAAACGATGGCAGTGAAATGTATGATGCATTACCAAAGAAGAGACCCTTCAAATCATCGTTGGTGAACTTTTGCAAAGTTTGAGCTGCAGTTGGTCCCTGGATTGCCAGAAGAGTACCCTCGATCGTGCCATGTTGGACCTGTGGAAAGGCCTCCATTTCCTGCGATAAGAATTTCAAATCTTTCTCTCTACAACCGGCATTTGTCACCACATAGTAGTCATCATCTGCGTGCTTGGTCACAATTGTGTCATCGATCACACCACCCTCCTTGTTCAACATCACCGATAAATGACTTTGGCCGTACTTCAATCCCTTGAAATCAGTCGGACACACCTTTTCTAAAAACTCTGTTGCTTGAGCTCCCTTAAAGGTGTGTTGAAGCATGTGGGAAACATCAAATACACCTGTGTGTTTTCTAGTCCAGTTGTGGGATTCAATATGTGTTTGATCCTTGTACAAGACTGGCATTGAGTATCCAGCAAATGGAACCATTGTTCCCCCCAACTCCACATGGATATCATAAAGGGGGGTTTTTAAAAGTGTGCCAGTTGATTGATGTCTAACAGCGGTGATTCTTCTAAGCATCTCACAGGGAGAGACGCCACTATCTAAACCAATTAATGGGGGGGGGATTTCACACCTTTTATACGGTAGCAGAAGTCACAGCACGAGTCACACAACACGCCCGGAGTCACACTGCAAAGACACTCGGAGTCAACATTACGTAATCGCACATCTTACGTAATGTCATGCGCTGAATTGGGTAACCCCGTTGTTAAGCGCTGCGTAGAATTCGAGGTGATTACGTGATCAGTAGCGTCGGGGTGGTGAGCAGTTGTCGAATCGAACAATGCACAACTCAACAGAGTGAAAAAAATAGACGTTGAGTCAATGTGGGAGGTTTTTCTTTATCTAAACGTGTACAGAAATAATAGATTATCAGTTAAAAATGAGCAACTCCAAGGTTAATAAGATTGTGAACAAATACGAGGAAACCGGTAACACCAGGGACTACCGTTTGGATGCGGATTGTGATGTCAAAATAAGGGACATCACTTCCATTTATAAAAGAATGATGGATGGTGATAAGACCATCACCTTAGATGATTTCCAAAAGGCAGCAAAGTTATTTAAGGAAACTAGTGCTGAGGAAAATCCTAGGAATGAGCTAAAATCTGCACAGCCGTCCGTCGGTCACGTGACGCTCTATTGTTGACTTTTGGTCAACCGTTCAACATTTTTTTTGTAGTATTTCTCCACGGATGACATAATATCTCCGGTTTGACACCAAAAAGCCATTGTACAATGAAGAGGAATCGTGCTCCCAAGGCATGTGTTAGATGCCATGATAAGAAGGTCAAATGTGACCTTTTGGCAAAAGATCCCTGCACCAATTGCTCTCTAGCTCAAACGGAGTGTGCTCTTTATATCCGTAAGAAGAGAAAGAAATCCTCTATTAAGGAGCCCACAATGGTATTCCATCGGCCCAGCTTGATAAATAGAAAATCATCACGAAGACCAACATTGATCGAGAATTTGAACAAAGCTGAAGATAATGACACGTTACGACCAGTGACTCCATTAGAGGGGTCCTTTTTAAAACCAAATAGACAGGAAATGTATCCTCACATATCCTCGGTTAGCATCAACCCCAATCACCTTTTTAAAGAGGATATGCATGATTTAATGAATTATGAATGGGAAAATAAGACGTCTTTGATGCAACCCATTTGTGAAAAATCGATCGATATGATAACAGAAAATAAGAGAACCAGGTCTTACACTTTGGATCAGTTTGATTTTAAGGTGTTAAACATGTTTGGTTGTTTTAATATACCCGATTTTGAAACCTGTTGGTTATATATTGATTCCTTCTTTGAAGGTATCAATGTCCAATATCCAATCATCAATAAGAAGAAATTTTACGAGGATTATGCCAATTTGGAATGTCCACCCTCTCTTCTTTTGCTCAATTCCGTCTTATTCTTAGGTTCTTGGTCCTTATACGTTCCGATCGAAGAAAAGGATAAAACCCTACAAATATCAGAGATTTTCTTCAAGAGGGCCAAACTCATTTATGATTATGGTCTTGAAACAAATCCAATTCCACTGATCCAATCCTTACTTTGCTTTGTTTTCCGTTATGATAACATGTCATCGTTGAGCAAAAACGACATCTATTGGACAAGAACTGCAATTAACGTGGCTTTCCAATACGGCTTCAATTTAACACCAACCCATAAGGATCCATACGAGAATAAGATGAGGTTAAGATTATGGTGGATGCTGGTGCTCAAGGATAGGATGACAGCCTTGGGTTTCAGCCAACCGCCAATGATAGCCCAGGATATCACATTAGATCCACCTTTAAAATTGGAGCATTTACAAGATTCAGATATGTCCCAATTGGAAATCAAATACACCGTCCAGCTTTGTAAATTATCGATCTTGGCTGAAAGCGTCATCAAAGAAGAGATAATCATGAACAAATTGCATTCTCAAGGATTATCAATTTTGGACCATATTAAGAAATGCGATTTGATGATGATCGATTATATGGAAGATGTTCCCCGTGATTTGAAGGTTTCCTTCGATGATGAATCAACCCATTCATTTTTGGCCATTTTGTGCTCCTCGTTCTATTACACCACATTAGTATTGATCCATAAGGCTAATATTTTGAGGGGCACATGCGATAACTATCCCTCATGGGCAATCTCCTTTCAAGCATCCCAATTCATCAAAGCCATCCTGAATTGCCTTGTTAAGAAGAATTTGATTAGTACAGTCGCATTTTTCCCTCATAATATTCTCTCCTCATCGGCAATGATCATGATGTATCACCTATACAATGAGGATAAAAGGATATGTGCAATTGCCAATGATTTTTTCTTAAAGATTTTAACAATTTGGAAGTACTCTTCCAAGAAATGGCCAGGTTCTTACCCGCTCTTGTGTGTCTTTGGTCAAATTTACAATTCTGACATAATAAAGAGACATTTGCTCAATTCGGTTGTTTCTAAGAAACCGCCAACAGGATCCAACAAAATGAATGTTCTCAATACCACTGATCTTTCATTTCTTTTTAATTCAAATGCTACGCTGGAGGCGAAATTCAACACGGGAGATATAGCCAAGTTGAACGTCGATTTCGATAAGTTGTTCTCTGATAAGGTCTTTCTTTCCGATAAAGATACTCAACCAGACTTGGATTTTGTCAAGAAATCAAAGGGGAAATTATTTCAAGAGGAAAAGCTTGAAGATAAGGGGAGAAACGGGATGCCTACCCAGGATTCTCTCCGAAACTTTGATAAATTTGTTGGCATGAACGGTAACGTCGTTACGAATTCCCAGAGTGGTGATCGTGAAACTATGAAAGAGTTGATTTTTGATCATGGTGAGATTACGAACTTGGCCCCTACTAGTTCCTCAAATGATGGTAGTGAGGCGGTGTGGATGGTCCAAAAGGATTGGCAACCAAAGTTCCACATTGATCCCGTTTACCAACAGCAGCAGTATCAACAGGGTCCCGAGATAAATATGGATTTGCGTCATCACCAAGATTTGGTTATGCAGCAGCATCACCTATCTCAACAGCTACCACCACATATGTCTCCTTCATTACATCAGCCGCAATCCCAGCGAATTCCCCCACGTCCAACTTCCCAAGCTCCCCCATCACTACAGCAGCATCAAGCTGTCCAGTCAGTGATGCCCGATATACCTGGTTATGGAGTGTACAATTCACAGAACTCTGTTGATCCAGATTATGCAAAATACTCCCCACAACAGGTCACTCAGCAGCAAGTCCACCATGTCCAGGCTCCTCATGTCCAGGTCCATCCTATTCAAGCAATGATGCCGGCGAATGGGTATTACCCACATCAATCGGTACTTCCGATGGGGAATATTGACTCGATCAATTCCACACTGCAACCGGGGGAAAATGATAATTACTTTCTTAATCCGTTTTCAGAGTCCCGGGATCCGTTCAAATACTTTAAGTCTTTTTGAGTAGAGTAATAAATAATCCTCTCTTTGCTGAGCGTTTTTTAGATATTTTTTTTGTTCTGCTCTTTCATGTAAACAGTAAAAGAATGGAGGATTTGAGTATCTTGCATACAAGGGATGGGTTTGAGGATAACTTCCCATCACTGGTTTTAGATTCCGAACAGTTTGGTTTAAATAATGGCGAAATTGGGACTGTTTTAGACGCGTTATCATCAAAATGTTTGTTGAAACAATCACAACAGATAAAATTGATCCAACTTCTTCATCCCAATGAATTAATAACATCTACTACTGTCATCAAAATTGTCGGATTGTTGTTCTATAAGGAGGTTGCTAATGGCCCCAAAAAAAAAATGGCCAAATGGTTATCTACACACGTTATAACTTTAGATTATGATGATCCAGTTTTTCGTCAATTGATACCCTTGTTATTCAATTTACTGAAAGTAGGGATTTTGCGTTCTTATGTGGTCATAATATTGGTTTTTTGGATTGATAGAATGGGATTAAATGATAATGAGTTGATTTTTGATAGAATCAAATTAGAACTTGTGAGGAACCTTTATGAGATTGATTCATGTTTGGCCCCATTGGTGTGGTCTCTTAGGGGTTTACTCAATGCTACAGATGCTAAAAGAAAGGGGTTGAAGGGTATTGACCAAGAGAGTGTTCAGTTACAACTGAGCCTACTTGAGGGTGACGATAGACAATCATATTTGGCGAACTTGAAAATTTATAATGATATCAATGGTGGATCATTCAAATGGACTGGACTCCCTCAGTACGTGAACTCTATCACTACGTCCAATGTCAACGTTTTGAAGTACATAAGTAGATTGGACCTGCAACTTGACTCAAAAGTGATTGATTTTTTGGACTTGATCTTGATTGTAGATCAAGTGGAATTGGAATATGTCTTCAACGTAATGTTTAATTATGAGGGCAGTGATACCCTTGTTTTAAAGCCATTTATGACAAATATTCTTGGTAAGGTGGGCATTTGTTGTCAGATGGGGCATAGGATCCCGCAAGTTTTAGTCGATATAATCAGTGGTAAGATCTCCGTTGTGAAAGATGGACATACTGCTCAGTTGGATATCAAAATTTTACGAGAGTTGGGGTCACACTGTTGGTTGGAATATCTTCCTCCAAGCGTGTCATTGGACAAGTTACTCACAACTGTTTGTCACATGGAAGATGGTCAATTTATTAGAGCTATTCTCCGATTGGTCAAAAGGTGGTTGGTGACTCATCCATTGGATTCTGTTGCATTATTTGAACGCTTAAGGGATACAATGGATCGAGATTCCCGGTTTAAAGCCGATTTCCGGGCCGTGGAGAATATCATAAAAGAGGCACACACATGAGCGCATATTGATAAGAAAATATTCACTCCTTTTTTTAAAGAAACGATGGAACATTTTGTTCTAGATGAATCTATAGAGCTTTTGAGCCATAGAGGGGGCTCTTTGGATACCTTTGAAATACCTAAAGTGGAAAGTTTAACTTTGCCACGAAGTGTTTCCACCGACAATTATTCGATTTACGAAAATGAAAATAGATCCATATTTGGGAATCCAAAGCTTAAATTCCAATTGGCGGCCTCTTTTATTTCACTTCTAATAGTTGGACTTTATGACCAGGCTCTGGGGTCCATCATTGAATACTTTATGAGTGATTATGGTATAACTAGGGTTGAGATTTCGTACCTTATTTTGGCCCAATTCATGGGGTATATACCATCTTCAGTCTTCAACTCGTATCTCTTGGCAAAATTTGGGATATTTAAATTATATGCACTGGCATGCTTACTGGTGTGTGTATCCTCTTTGACGTTTGTGGTTAAACCTCCATTTGCGTTATTGGTCTTCAATGCCATCATTGTTGGTTTTTGCAATGGAACATTTGATTGTTGTTTGAATTACTTTGTTGGAACGTTGGAGAATTCCAATGAACTTCTTGGACTTATGCACTCAATGTATGGCGTTGGTTGTTTGACTTCTCCGATTTTGAGTATCAAATTGATCAACATAGGCTGGAAATGGAACCAATTTTACTATATTCTGCTAATGTGTGGTGTTACCAATTTGATTTTGGTCCTTTTATTTTACAGGGATGAAACTGCGGGAAAATATAGATACAGCATAACCAGGGGAGAAACTGATGGGGAAAATGACCTGCCAACAACTTTGGAAATTCTCAAGAACAAGCATGTTCTCTTCTTTTCGTTTGTCTTGTTTGTTTACATTGGGGCCGAGCTCAGTATTGGTGTTTGGTTATTCAACTATCTTTTCCGGATTAGAAACCTTGATGAGGTACACGCATCCTACGTCACATCCTTCTTCTGGCTATTCATGACAATTGGTAGAGCGATCCTGGGGTTCCTGACCGGGAAATATTATGAAGATTTGGAGATAAAGGCCATCATTGTTTATTGTTGTTTGGTCGCTTCTAGTTATTGGTTTTTTGCTTTGGGAGCAATGTGGGATAATTTGCCATTACAAATTGTGGCCATCTGTTTTTCCGGCCTGTTTGTGGGTCCTCTCTTTGGCACCACCATCATTATTTCATTGAAAAGTTTACCCAGGAGACTGGCCAAGAATGGGATTTCACTCATTGCGGGTTTAGGGGGTATGGGTGCGGCTATCATTCCAAGCGCCATGGGATTCATCAGTGAGCTGTTAGGGGAGAATGGTGAGGGATTAAAGTATTTCCCACTTCTAGCCTTAGTGATGTTTAATCTAGCAGCGGGTTTGTGGATAGGAGAGTATCTGAGATATCGAGACGTCTTTGATGTCAAGGGAAGATTGAGTTAGAAGGAAGCTGTTTCTGCTAGAAGAGCCGTTTTTTGCTATTTTTTAATTAGATTCTGATATAAGTTAATATGTTGTACTTTCTATCACTTACTGTACAGGAATTCTCTTAAATTTGAGATTATGGTCTATCTAAAAGTTTTAAAAAAGCAAAATACAACAAAATATGTATTTCTCTATAGAAATTTCAAGGAAACTAGTTGAGAGTACTCAAAGAAAATAAGAAGGAATGCAACGAACCCTCACTAGAGTGAATCAGTCATAAATGTGAGGGTTTTGAGTTGCTCAGCATTAAAAGTGACTCCATTTTACTTAATCCAAATCAAGGCCTGCGTCACCCGGGACATCACCAGTGTTTGTAGGCATATTTGCAGTGTCTCTCGTCCCTGTTGGTGTTGAGTGACGAACAATGTTAAAAGCAGTTGCGATGTTTGATCCCAGATTGATCATGTTGTTTATTTGACCTTCATGGCGTTGCAAGGCCGCTCTGTGCTGATTCACGATGGCATTTATATCCACTGGCGGAGCTCCTGGTGGTGCAAACGTGTTATTGGGTGCAGTTCCGCTGTTGAATTGGATTCGGGTCGTCGTGCCTCCATCTGGGTTTACACTTCTGGTAATGGAAGGTGTGGCCTCAGCCTCTTGTTGAGGCGCCTGTTCCTTTTGTCCATGCAACTGTGGCCATGATTCCACTATCTCTTTCACCTGCCGGGGGTACACTTGGTTCACCTCTTCCTGGGAGTAACCCTGGGCTAGCGCCCTGTTGATGGACAATGATATTGAACCTTTTAATAGCTCTTTGAACTTATCAACGTTTGGTTTTGTTGCCACCTTTGAATAGAGGCTCAATGCGTTTAGAGACTCTCCCAATTGAAGCTCCACATATGCCAATTGACATAGATAGGCACTGTTTTCCGGGTCTAATGCTCTTGCCTTTATTAGATCCTCTTTGGCAGACTCGGGATCCCCCAATTTCACAAAAACGAGCGCTCTTCCCAAGAGGGCTTCTGCCGAAGGAGTGTCTTCAACCACGTGTGTAAAAGCAAGTAGGGCTTTTGGAAATTGGCCCCTTTCTAATAACTCTTTTGCTGACTCCATAATAATCCATCTGAACACAAATTTCGTACAAATCTTCTTCCCCTCTTTAATGGATTTGCAAGATAAAGATAGACTTTGTGTTTTGGACTCGAAGACGGTGTTGAGGTTCCTTCAACAGCTGAGACACCTCGATGATAACATACGTCCAAAAATCAATGAAGTGGGACCATCCCATTGCAAGGCCTTTGTAGAATCAGTGGTTCTACCCAACTGGGATACGAGAATCTCCCTATTGAAGGCCTGTCAGAAGGCAACGGAGACTACAGTGGCACCTGATAGTGAGGTATCTGCCTTCATTGCTCTGGGCGATGATGAGCGGAACGAACTGTTGCGGGTGGACCCATACCGGTACAAGGGCCTTGTTCGGAGACAGCTTGATTATCAATTGCAGGTCAAGGGGTTGAAGTGGATGTACGACCGAGAGCAAGAGGCCGATACCGTCATTAGAGGTCATACCGCTGAGGTGTTACAGGACATTTGTGGTTATCGCGTTGATGAAGGTTACACAATAACTTCGAAACCTTGAAAGCGGGGTGATTTTGATGGCTTTTTACTGTAGTGAAGTGAATATAATGTCTATTTGCTCCCACGATCATTTATAGTAGTGAATTTTCCCTTGTTTGCACGGTAATCCTTTTTCAAACTTCATTTGGAGCCCCAGTGGGCGACTTGCGGCGCGCCAAAGAAAAGACCAATTAGCTGAGCAGAAAGAAATAGAATCAAATGGTTACAATCACAACAAAGTTGTATAACAAGGCCAGTCGACGGTTCCCCATCAAGGGGATCCAACCCCACCGGCCAATAAATGTAAAATAACGTGAATTTTCAATTTATAAACAACTAACTACCAGACACCAGCTCTCTTTTGTTGAACGTAAAGAGCAAAAGCTGGAATACCGGCACCAAGGATCCAGAAAAGGGCGTGTGGAACGGCGTATGGAACTCTTCTGTTCTTAACAGTGAAAGGCAAGTTGGAGTATGGGGTTTCAGGGTGATGCATTTTGCTTTAAAAGAAGGAAAGTTGGCTCGAGAGAGTCAAATTTTTAGTGTGGTCCAATCACGTTTGGACAAATCGCACTCTGATTGGCTCTTAAAAAAATCAACCCCTATGGCACAACTTCTTTCTTCATTAAAATTACAATGATTGCACCAATTGTGGGTACTATGAAGAGAAGAGTGATCGTTGATATCACTGTTGGGTTTGCTGTTGGTGGTGTTATTGGTGCTGTCTGGTGGTCCAACCACTTGAAGATGGTCCAAACAAGAGAAGATTACTACGCTTCCTTGGCCGAAAAGAAGAAGTTGGAAGGTGAACTCTAAGTCTCCTCTCTACTTCATCTATATGTTATTTAGTTGATTATATATATTAAAATTATTAAGGATATTTTGCTTGTTGTGGAAAGTTTATTCTTTATGAAGGAATTGAAAGATTCTTTCAACAACACCGAGGGTGTCCTCTTTTTAGACTCAGATGTGGTGCCCCTGCTTCATGCGACCCAGCTGGATTTGAGATCCACTTTTAACGCCATCCACAAGCTTCACCAGTTCTCTACCACCTCCTCCCATTCAACTCTTCTCATTAATTATTACACTTCCACCGCTGCACATAAGGTGACCCAATTGCCGCTGCCTTTACCACAGGACTGCCATGTTGTGCTTGTTCACCCCCAGTTGACCGAGGACTCTGCAAACACCGTTTGGGCTGCCTTCCAACCGGCAAGCATAACAGTCTGGAATCCGTTTCCATTCAAAACAAACCTCCAGGGCGTGAATTGGTACTCGCTAAGCCCAATCACACCCTCCAGGGATGTTTTGCTTTCATCAGCATCGTTGAACATTTCCAGTCTGGCCATGGGATTGCTAGAAACAACGCATTTAAATCCAAAGATTAAGGTCACAACAGTGGGACCTCTAACCCCCCACTTTTTAAAAGTTTACAATACCCTCTATGAATCTTATCTTTCAAATCTAACTGATAAACAGCAAAAGGTCATTTTAGCAAACAATCAACTGGGGACAAATCACCACCTAATGGTGATTGATAGAACGGGCTCAATCACAGCAAACTTGGTCGATACCTCCTATTTGGGTATCATCTCCCTCTATTATCCAGACTTTCAACGTATCCACTTGACTGACGAAGTCTTTGATCTATTCAACCCCAAGGACCCCATTCTACCATTGCTCATCAACGCAGATTTCTTCAACGAAGTCCCTACGATATTGAACAAAACCGCACGCGACCTCCAGACCCAGTTTGGTCAGAAGGATCATTTAGAGTCGATTGACGAGATCAAGACCTTTGTGGGTGATCTATCTTCCTTGGAGTATAAGAGAAATTGGTTATCGAAACATACGAATCTCGTCACGGAGTTGTACAAAAAGCTGGACCCGATGCCCCAGGTACCCCCAGAACTTGGTGGACAGGTGACGGAGTATTCCACAAGATTGGAGCTCCAAGATCGCATCCTGAGCTTAAAGGATGTGTCGAGCGGTGCATTCAATTTTCTGAGCCTTGGTGGTGCAAGTGATAGAACCCACCTATTGAAGTTGATCCTCGACTACTTCCTCAAGTTTAGAAGCTTTAACGGGTGCGTGAAATTGGTCAAGCTCTTGAATATCCAGCAAACATTAACTGAAGGACAAAAAAACCAGGTTATTGAAACACTTTGCCGTTACATTCCTTTAAAAACCGTGTTTGAAGAACTCCAATTTTGCCAGGAACAGGGTGAAGAGGGTCGCGGAGATGGGTCTATTGATGTGCCCAATGATGTGACACACCTCGTTATTTTAGGTGGAATGATGCCTGGAGAGTTGAAATGGGGGGAAAATAGGTATATGTTGTTTGATACCCTGATAAGCTAGTACATATTAATTAAAAACCATCTAAAGAGAATGTACATCGAACTTTCTCCAGAAAGGAACGGGGTTCTATGGATTTGTGAAACCTAATCAGTTGGATAATTCGTCCAACCAAGGACTGAAATGAAAGTACATCAACGGCGAAATCTATAATCGTTGTGAAACAACCAATAATGTTTACTGATAGAGAAAGCAGATGAAGAATTAAAGAATCCCATATTGATAATGATCTCTGTCGTTACCAATTGATATATTCCCCTAGTGGGTATAACATAGATAATATTTAGCAAATTTCCTATTCTAACTACTCTGAAGGTGGAGAGATTCTCGCTCAAAACATCTCTACTGCATATTCATATTTAGAGTACCTTCAGGACCTGTTCCCAGAACTCGTCACCTAGCTGGTCAACCCAGTAGTTCCCTTCCTCCTTTTCATCTTCTTCTTCGCTCTCTTTCTTTGTCTCCACTGTTGATTCGTAGAGGGATATCAGCTTGAAAACACATGACCTCAAACACACTCTCAGTGTCTCCTGTTTCAACCTGCGAGGGTCTTTACCCTTCTGGATAGCATTGGCACAAACCAAGGTACCATCCTTCAATTTCAATGCTACTTCCATTGTGACGGTGAATAAACCTGGGTCTTTAATACCCTCTTTAGCACATGCTGGAGCTCCGTCAGGAATCTGAGAGTGCGTCACTCGGGCCTTAGATCCAGGAGAAATCACCTCCACTGATATAACTTCACTTGACCAGTTGTCAAACCCATAACTTGAGTTGAGCACATCAATCACCCATCGATGGGACCTACTAATAGTGTACATCTTTTCTAATAAGTCGACCGTCTTATCAACACCCCATTGGGTTTCGAACCTTTCACTTTGAACTACTTTCTGTGAGTGTTGAACCTTACGAGACTCCAAACGCGTATCTCTTTGAAAAGAAAGACAAGTGGATGTGGCAATTTCATTAGGAAAGTGACCTCGATGAGGATTACTATGCAGCGGGTGCTTAAACACCATGTCCATCTTAGAAGAACGAAGCCCTTACCGTGTGTGGCCTGTTACGTAATGCTCAGCTAATTTCATAATAAAATTCAATGTTTCAACTTCTATACATAAATCAGTGTGCAGCTTCACCTACATGTGAATCACTCTGTAACTTTTTGGAAAATCTCCTTCACGTTCGGAAGGATCCCATTCCAAAGTTTGAACTGTTCAACACCTTGGAAAACCAACATTTCCACACCTGGGATAACCTTGAACCCAGCTCCTTCAGCGATCCTCATAACTTGAGTGATCCTAGGCTTATAAGCAGCTTCAATCAATGTACCACCTTCAACAGCAGTCAAAACTTTGCCAATGGTTTCTTCAAATTCACGATCCAATGGAACGTTACCAGGAACACAAGAAACAACAACATCAACGTTCTTGAGTTCATCATAATCACCAATGGATTCAACAATAGGGAACTCCTCTGCAAGGGCTTCAACTTTTGCCTTGGTTCTATTCAAAACGTACACCTTGTCACAACCCATCTCCTTCATTGCATAAATGGCGGCCCTGCAAGTACCACCTGCACCAACAACCAACCCCCTCCTGGCCTCTGTAACACCGTGATGTTTAAAGGAGTCCCTGATACCAACCCAATCAGTATTCGTACCCACCAAATAGCCAAGACAATCTCTAAAAAGAGTGTTGATTGCGCCAATAAAAGAGGCACTCTCGCTAACAACATCAACAATCTTCAACATGTCCACTTTCAACGGAATTGTAACGGCACAACCACCGAAGTTAGGATCATTTGTCAACCGCAACACTTTGGAGGCATCAGAGGTTTCAAATCTGTCAAAATGATGAGGTAAACCCAATTGCTCAAATCCAGTGTTGTGCAACAAGGGGGATCTCGAATGCTCAATTGGTGAACCGACAACATAGAACTTCAAAGGAATTAGAGAACCCATCAACGTAAGACCGCTGTTGATCTGTTTGATTGTTAATTGGCCTGGGGCAGAACTGTTTGGCAATAATTCACTGGTGATTGGTGTCAATAATGGATTCAAAATACGGGATAATTGACCAAAGTTACCCATATTGATCCCAATGAATGGTTTCTTTTGGTGTGATTGTCTGTAATTCTCCAACATTATGTTATCTTCAATCGAGAATGCCATCCCAACAAACTTCACAATGTCAACATTATTAGTAAGTGCAAATTGCCACTTATTCTCCCATTCAGAACTGTCCCACCTGAATTGACCATCAAAGTCATGGTGAGAACCAATAACCTTTGTTGATCTTCTTCTAGATGCCAAGGTGGTGAAAAGACCTTCTGGTAAACTCAATTCCAAATCCACATAATCGACTGCCATCTTAAATGCCAATTCTGTGAGAGATTGAATTTGGTCATAATCTGCATCAGGGAACTTCCCACCCTGTGAAACGGTTCTCACGGTGAAAATAATTGGTAAGTCGGTATGAACCCTCAATAACCCCAATTGCTTTGAAACAAATTCCAAGTCCCAAGATTTGAGTAAATCGACTCTCAATTCAACGGCATTGACCCCTGCAGTAATAGCAGGGATCTTTTCCAAAACATCATCAGTCAGTTCAGGGTAAGTCAAACAGACAAAGTAAGATCTAAAGGTTGGAACAGGTGTTGGTTCGCCAACAATTTCATCAACAAATTCGCCCATAGTGGCTTTCAAAATATTCAAACTCTCTTCATCGTTACAATGAGGAGAGTAAAAGTAATAATTGGAACACTCGGTATACCATTGTTGTCTTCTTAACCAAATATTTTTAATCTCTTCCAAGTAACCTGGTCTCTCCACATCAACGTTTTCTAAAAAGTGGATCACTTGTTCAATATCTCTATGCAAGTGAAGAACAATACCATCGTAGGATTTCAATAGTTCCCTAGCCTGTGGTGTTTCAACAATTCCACCACCTGTGGAAATGATATGGCCCTTAGAATACTTTGTCAAGATTTCTTCGGTTAATTTCAACTCCCTTGATCTGAATTCCTCCCATGAATTCTCCTCAATGAACTGCTTGATGGTCATTCCAATTGACTTTTCGATTTCAACATCAACGTCAATAAAAGTGAACCCTGTCTTCTTTGCAATGATGTTTGTCATTGTTGTCTTGCCCACAGCTCTCATACCAATCAAAACGACACTCTTGTCACCGTTTCTTTGGACAAGTGGTTTCGATTCTCCCAAGCTTGGATTTTCCCAACCAATCAACTTAGAACCTAAGCTGGTATGGAGAATATCCCACCAACCTGGCCAAGTCTTCGAAGTACAGTATCTCTCTTGGATAATAACTGGACCTTGTGGAACCATTCCTGCAAGTAAGGAGAAGGACATTGCAACACGGTGGTCATCATAAGAGTAGACACCCGGAGCATCGGGAATTTTTAAATCCTTGTAATTAATACCGTGAATAACAATACCATCATCCAATTCGGTGGCAATGACTCCAAATTTGGCTAATTGGACTCTCATTGCTTCAATTCTATTACATTCTTTGACCCTCTGGTTGGCAATACCTGTAATAGTGGTTGGTTCAGAGTTATTAGCGATGGCCGCAACAACAGTAGCTGTTAAGAACGCATCTGTCATTGGCTCCATATCCACATGCTTCAATGGTTTCAAGGAACCAACTTGTGGACCTTGAACGGTTGTGCTTGTCTCAGTTTGAGTAACGGTACAACCCATTGGCTTAAGAACGTCAACGGCAAATCTGGCGTCACCTTGCAATGAGGCTGAACCGATGTTTGGAACGGTACATTTAGAACCTGTCATTGCAGCAAATGCCAATGGGTAAGTGGCAGAAGAGGCATCCGATTCAATGACATATTCAGGTGGATTGACGTAGGTACCGCATGGAATTTCATAAGTATACTCTTCAGTTGTTGACTTTTTAACATCGATACCAAAGGCAGACATCATTCTGATTGTCATATCAATGTACAACTGGGAGATTGGTTTCCCCCCCACGAGGGATAATGTCACTGGTGATTGTGCGTATGGAGCAGCCATCAAAATTGAGGAAACGTATTGGGATGAAACGGTAGCACCCAATTCGATTCTTCCACCCTTGAAGCCCTCACCGCATTGAACCCTTATTGGTAATGAACCCTCCTTGTTGAGACATTCGATCTTACAACCATTGGCTCTAAGTGCGTCGATAAGAGGACCATTTGGTCTCTCTTGCATTCTCTTATTACCCGTTAAGACCAATTCAGTAAGTGAGCCATTTGGTTTCACAAGGCATGCCACAGTAGTCAAGAATCTTGAAGCGGTACCGGCATTACCGAGATAAATTTCTTCATCTGTGGTCAATAACTTACCACCGTTACCATTCAGAACAACGGTGTCACCATTGTCCTCCCAGGAGATTTCGGCACCTTGTAAAGCAGAGACTGCAGCAAGCATGTGCTGAGTGTCATCGGAATGAAGTAAGTTCTTCAACTTACACTGGCCTTTACCCAAAGCGGCCAAGATGAGAGCTCTATTAGAGATGGATTTTGAACCTGGTGGTGTGATTTCGAATTCCCTTTGATCCTTCAAATTGAATGGAAAAACTTGGATATCTTCTGTAAGAATTACTCTTAAATCGTCATCATCAACGTAGGATGCCTGTGGTTCGTAGCATTCACCAATTTTTTTCAAAAGAACAACCTTCTTTTTCGATCCGTCGTTCTTCTTATCGATTGCCATCTTTTTGAGCAGGGTTTCCAATGGGCAAACCTTACCATTAACTCTAGACTGTAACACCTTATCATGGATTGAAATTGGTAAACCGTAACCGGAGAAACATTTAGCCAATCTTGAAACTGCCACAGGTGAAAGATGACCAAGGTATCTACTCAATTCCGCCTCTTTGACCGCCCCGATGGAAACACATTCACCGTGAAGAGCCTGTGGAGTCAAAATTGCCTCGTAAGCATGGCCAATCGAGTGGCCAAAGTTTAAAAGGTTTCTCAACCCACCTTCCCTCTCGTCCAGGGTCACGACTTCGGCCTTCACCTTAATGGAATTCAACACCAATTTATGAATGTGATCCAAGATTGGGGTCAAATCAACCTGACCATCGTCGCCTTTTCTGGAGTTAATAACTTCGAGAAACTCTTCGGTGTGAGCCTCTAATCTGTCGAATTCCACCTCATCCCAGATGGCAGCGGTTTTGATCACTTCTGCCATACCGTTGATGAACTCTCTAACAGGTAGAGTCTTCAAGAAGGAAATATCCACCATCACAAACTTGGGCTGCCAGAAGGCACCGATGAAATTCTTACCAAGCGGGGTATCGATTGCTGTCTTACCACCGATCGAGGAGTCAACCATTGCCAACAAAGTAGTTGGCATCTGAACAACCCTCACACCTCTCATAAAGGTGGCTGCAACGTAACCAATCATATCACCAATGATTCCACCACCCATGGCAATAATCACAGTGTCTCTTGTACAACCCATGGAAAGCATGTAATCTTCAACTGCAGCTTTGGTGATTCTATTCTTGTTTGCTTCCCCGGGTGAGATCACATAGGTGAGGAGTCTTGATTCCGGTCTCAATTCATTGATTGTGGTCTCAAATGCCTTTGTGTATGTTTCCAAATGGCCTGCTTTCACCAAGTTGGTGTCAGTGATAATAACGTAAGTGGACGAATCCTGAGTGGAGACAATCTCACGGCAAATGTGGTCCTGAATCTCGTACCCTACATGGATCGTGTCATGGCCTAAGATGGTCACCTTTTCTACGGTATGGGGGGTCACCATCGCTTTACGAAAGAAGGTACGCGTTTGAGTCATAACTAATTTTATATTTTCGGTTTGGCAGCTGCCGTGATTTTTTTTTCCAGTGTGCTGAGCACGTCAGGAATATGCTCATTGAACATGCAAAGATTGATGACAGCTTGATAGCTTGATAAGGTCGGGGAAACTTGATTAGCAAATCATTTTTCCCTATATAGATTTATAATATTTCATCTGTGTGGAAGGAATTTGATCAACGGAGATTTGTTCGTTTGAAGTGAACCAAGATAAAAATCTGCAAACCAAAACCTCAGCGACTTTGAATACGTGGAAAGAGAGTGAAGAGATGGACAATAGCCGCAGATTGGATACTACCTGGCATAAATCGTCCCTTTTACCGTCACAACCAGATATGGGGAAATTGAAAAGGCCGTTTGAAGATGACGGCCATAAGAAAGAGGAGTTAGGAACCCAAGAGAACGCTCTTGTTATGAACGAAACTCTGGTAGAAAAAGGGAGATAAAATCAAAGGAGTTTTTTGTCAATGCATTAATTGGATTCGACGATCCATTGGCCAACTATGGAGATTAAAGTTGAGGTGCTGGTTGCTACCAATGAGCGGCTTAGCACTGAGATAACGAAGATTCACGATGGATTGCAATAGTGAATCCCAATGTTGCAAAGAAAATCATGGAGCACAGTGTGTGGAGAGATGGAGGATGAAAAGGATAAGGCTTTTCAAGCACTTCCACTTCCTCTTAAATCGGTTGATATAGAGGATAATTGACCTTCAACAAATACAAGGGCTTGACCCTTACCTTGATTTTCAACCCCAAAAGTCAGCAGGTCATGGAACCCTTTCAAAGCAAATAGTTTGACCTCTGCATTCTTTAACATATATTTCAATTTGTCATCTCTGTGGGCAAAAAGAACAGCTTATGTTTCCTGGCACAACACTGTGTAGTCAACTCATATTTATCTTAGCTTTCATATTTAAGAGCTCCTTTCAATTACTACAGCCCTTGTAGTAATTCCAATGCATCAAGGCTGAGAGTTGTGGTGCATTATGTTATCATTTTTATTTTTGATTTAACATAAGCAATGGCTTTGGATGTCTCCTCAACAAATGATTTGAACACAGTAAGCAAGCAAATCGGCAAGATTATTTGGAAGAGACGTGTAAGAAACAGTTGCATCGGAATCCCCCCACCTTTCTGCTAATTTTTCTGAAACATTCCATGAATGATATCAAGTGTCTTTTGAAGAATATCAGACCCTTATTAGTTACTTACATAGTTTTCTGACCGATATGCAGTACTCAACTTCGCTGTGCCACCAGTGTATTATTCCTTCTTTACCGATTTGAAACCTGATTAAGCGGTTCTTTGGTCTTTTTTATATTTTCCTTGTTAATCATTGGTTAATCTAGTTATTGTTGTTGAAATCTCCCAATTAGATTCATGGCTGCTATTTTAATGCGTTAATTATGTGGCAAGAGGTATGTTAATCAAGTAATCCAATTCGTTGCTAGGAAAAAAGAAACAACCAATTGGTGTTTGATTAGCATCGTTTTACTGGATGCGATCTATATTCTAGCCGTATTGTACTGGGGACCAAATTTGTTCAGCGGAAATCCCCATTTACCCATAATCTTCCTGTTGGAACCCCTATTACTCTTTCATTCCGTTCAAACATTGAACTGGAACTCAATCACACCTGAGGATTGAGGTTGGTTGTGAAGATAAGGACAAAATCAGACACCATTATTTTAAAAGTATATTTCTGACCTACGTTACCCTTTGACGTGTCTTCGGTATGGTTAGTTGTAGATGATTATCCAAATATACCCACAATTTGTGTATGATGAGCGTATATACAATAATTGCATTTTTGACTTAAAATTGACAACTCTTTCTCCCTCAAAATAATAAGGATTTTCTTTTATATTCTGTTAAACATTCAAGATGAAGAGACCTTTTTTTATGATAATATTTCACTTAATTTTGAAGATATATTTTTGGCATAAATATGTAAATCCACTATTTTAATTTCTGAAAATTCTTTGTTTGTGTGTGTGGAATATCTTATCCCTTCAAGAAGTGAGCTCGCTTACCATCTAAAATCGTAGCCAATTTCGAATTACAAATTTCAAGATTTAAATTCTAAATTTTATTCTAAATTTTAGAAAGCAATTGCCGCCATAGAAATCCATTCACCACACATGGATTGACGAATAATTTCAAAAATCAATCAAATAAACCCCATTTTACTACCAAGAGTACCAGCTGTGACGCCCCAATGAACTTTGAAAGGACCTAACGAGAATGAAATAAAGACAAGACCTGAAAATCATGATAGCAACCGAACAGAATAACCCCAGTCAAGAACGAGAAACCAAACAAAGGAAAGCAAATCCATGAGAAAACCAGAGTCTCCGACCATCGACGCCACACACAAGGGTAAATAGATCACGGCAACTATTACATGACCATCATCCAGAGAACGCCAGGCTTCAAGTCCAACCGGTGAACCAAAGACGAGAGAAAACCAAACGCAGAAGAAGTCA